>CAXKVI010000005.1:59354396-59774341 GCA_964058755.1 Campiglossa producta | reverse complement strand
CCTTCGGCTCGTAATGAGACGCCTTCCCCGCCTTAGGAATAAACACTACCGTGGCACTTCTCCAGGAGCACGGAATGTAGCTAAGAGCCAGGCAGGCTGTATAGAGAAATACCAGCCATTTGGCTGATGTCTCCAGCGTGTTTATGAGTTGTGCGGGAATAATCCCGTCTGGCCCGGCAGCCTTGAACGGTTCGAAGCTCTTAACCGCCCACCTAACCTTTTCCTCCGTGATGGGTATGTATACAGCCAGGTTTGTTGTAGGTGCTACGGGTTCCTCATGCAAGTTCCCTGGGAAGTGCGTATTCAAGAGCAGCTCTAGGGTTTCCCTCTCCGTGCTGGTCCAGGATCCGTCAGGTTTGCGCAAATAGCTTGTGGCTGTTTGAGTTTTTGAGAGCACTCGTCTAAGTCTCGCTGTATCGTCGACATTTTCGACCCCAGTGCAGAAATTTCTCCACGATACTCTCTTCGCCTGCCTCAGAGCTTTTTTGTAGGCCCTGAGTTTAACTTTATATTCGAGCCATTGAGTCTCCGTGCCAAGGCTCTTGGCCTTATTAAATTGTGTCCTACATGATTTTCGGAGCGAGTCCAGGTCGTAGGACCACCAATGCGGCCTATGTTTACCACGTGGTTTTGGCACTGGGCAAGCCTGCTCTAAGGCATTCGAGAGCGCCGTTGTAAAGGTCTTTACCAGATCCTCCAACTCCCCTACTGATGAGGGGACTTGTGGGGGCAGTGCTGGTAAGTCCCTAGATATTATTTCATTGTGTAGCTGCCAGTTAGTGTTACGTGGGTTGCGTTTCATAACCGGCTGCTCAACAGAAAAGTCTAGAACTATTTCTACGTACCGGTGGTCGGAGAATGAGTGCTCATCGAGAACGCGCCATTTTCTGACCCACTCATAAGCGCCTTCGCTGCAAATCGTGAGATCTATTACCTCCCTACGGGTTTTAGTAATAAACGTAGGTTCGTTACCCACGTTGCAAACTACCAGGTTAGTTGTTAACAAATAGTCAAACAACGACTCACCTCTAGCATTGATATCGGAGCTTCCCCACTGGACGTGATGAGCATTGGCGTCAGTTCCGATAAGAAGATGACCCATGGAAAAATTTGCCACCAGGTCTTTTACCTCCCTCTGTGGCGGAGGTTCTTCGGCGTCATAGGGCATATAGACCGACGCAATCGTCAGACTGGTACTGTCGACTGTTAAACTGGCAGCTGTAACGTCACCATTGGTATAGTTGGGCAAGAGAAATGCATTCAGCTCAGACTTAACTAAAATACAGGCTCTAACCCGGCCCCCTTCGCTGGCTCGAATAAGCTTATAACCCTTAGTCCCCAAACCGCAAATCCTTGAGCTGTTGACCCAGGGTTCTTGGATGAGGACCACATCTACGTCGCCTTTAGAGAGACGACTGATTAAAGCAGCCGAGGCTGCTTTAGATTTGTGCAGGTTTATCTGAATCACCACCAACATGAGAGTGCTCAGACTTCCCTGCCACCGCCGTATCGTCGAGTTCCACCTCGTCTGGAGGCTTATCTTTCAACGACGATTTCTTCAGACCACGGTTTGGCGTGGCAGAGATCCTCCTAACTGTGGCAGTGTCAACTGTGGTGCGCTCAGGACTAGCTGCTATCACTGTGACGTTGAGGTCCTCCCCGTCCAGCAGGCTGTCTCCCATCTCCGAGCTGTTCACTGCTCCTTCGCCATTTGACGTGGCAGATACCATACTTTCCGAGTCGGACATCTCCGACTCCCCTTCCGGCACTGCGATGTCCGAGTCCTCCGGTGCAGCCGAAATAGCAGCGCGCTGTGCATCGCCGCGGTATACGTGGATCACGATCTGACCCATGCCGTAGTGCACTCGTCCATTGCACCGTTTAAGGGGCTCGAGTGCCTCCTTATTCAAGGTGAAGACCACTTGCCTATCAGGCCCTACCGCGTCCTCGACCAGATTTACACCCCAGTCCTGCGTCGGGAGAGACGGGTTCATGATCCTCAGCATCCTGAGAATTCTCTCAGGTTCAGCAGGGATAGCAGGAATCCACGCTCTTGCCCTTGGCCGAGCCGGGATGTCCTTCCAGTCGACAACCTCGATTCTTGCCCCTTGGTAGATCTCACCTAGTCTTGCAGCTGCTGCCTTGTACAGTGCAACAGTTTTTGCATCCTCGCAAGCGAATACCTTGATTCGGCCCTGGTGCCATCCCGCATCAGAACCCATCGGAGTGGCACCCGGAGACTCATCCATAATGTCGAGAAGGGCATTACCGATAGCGTTCCGGACGAACCGCCACTGGTCTCTAGGGATGGCCCAGTTTTCATTACCTCGGTCAATGACGCCTATGAGGATCCTATCCTTAGTCACTTCAGCAAAGCTGAGTTTACCCATTACGGGGGCGTGTTGCTGCCGCTTCGGGTGAGGTTTTAAATCCACGTCCGATCTCTGGCGTTTGAAGGGATTTATATTAACCTTCTTTGGCGCGTAATCGCTTTGGAAGTTCGGTAAGATAGCTTCAGCCATCTCCACCGTCTTCCTAGCATTCGGCGATAGCGTCTCTTGTGAAATACCCTCGTATTTCTTCAGTATCCTCGCGGCCGCTCTTTTGTCCAAGTACTCAGAGCGACTGGGAGATGTCTTTTGGGGTAAATTTCGACCCGTAGTTGCCATCGCGGTCGTTCCCTTATTTGGATCTCTGGGGCCAGGTCGTGAGACCACTGCCACAGACGTTAAAGACTTGGTTTCGGTACCGGCACTTACTAGGGCTCTAGCATCAGCCGTTGTTGGCTTCACCGTGTTTGTACCGGTACTTACTTTGGGGATTGCCCCCTTATTATCCAGAGCTGATCGACTCGTAGTTGCCATCGCTGTCGACCTCTCGGCTGATGAAGAAATGGAGTTTGTCCTCCGACGTTGCGTTCTCGCTTGCTCCAGCATTTTCCTCCTCTGCTGGGCAGTATACATGGTTGTATCATTATTATTAAGGTTTTTATTACTTTTTTTCATCTTGTTCGTACGACCCCTTGCCGGGCAAGGCCAGTTTAGGGTCAAAGGAAGAGTATGGGGAATGTGTCGTCCGCCGCGGCAGAGCCCCATGCCGCGGTAAGGCCATAGTTACTCTCCGAGGCGGCCCGGTATCAGAGAGGCTCCGTTCGATTACAGCCACGATTTGCCTCCCGGCTGCAAACGTCCAATGGGCACGTGGTCGCATAACACCCTGGATTGGGAGGGGGAAGATCTTAGTCGTCGCGCCAGAGAGGCTTGGCTTCTCTCGTGATGTAGTACCGGCGGCACTATGATCACAAGGGCAGCGCAGCCCTGTGGCTATCGACTTAAGCCCTCGTACCGCGGCAAGGTGTCAACCCTTCACGAGGGGGTTGCCAGAAAAAAAAATACAACTTTTTTAAATGTTTTTCAAAAACACTTCATATGAGAGAAGGTACGTTGTGGTATCACACATTAAAATCAGACAATAAATGCCGAAGATATGAAGAAAAATGCAATTAGGCGACATTTGGGTTGCCAGAAAAAAAAAAATTTAATTTTTTTTTAAATGATTTTCAAAAGCACTTCATATGAGGGGAGGTACGGCCGACTTTTTTTTTGGTGATACGCTCTAATGTAGATATTTATTTACAGTATCTTTATTTAGGTAAATTTTTTTGATACCCGAAACCCGGGCTTTAAAAAATAGTCCGAAATGTGGAATTTTCGACCACTTTTACTGGTGAACCAGTGAGAGATATGTAAATGAAAACACTCAAAGGCAATTTTGAAGCTCCATGAAACCGATTCAGAATATTGCAAAAGGCTTCCAAGTAATCGAAATTTGAATGAATTCTGACCAATAAAAAATCTAATTTTCCTAACTTTTAATTAAAAATTGTAAGTTCTAAACAAGGTATGAAAGCGATTAAAATAACGTTTCGGTTTTGTAACACGATCCGGTTTCGGTTCCGGTTTCGTTCTTCAAAATTTATTTCAGTTTCGATTACGGTTTCGTTCGTAATAATAATAATAAGTGTGTATGTAGCTGCAAAATATATAGGTCTTAATTTTTATAACATTTTTCCAATATACCTACATAATAACATTATACGACAAAATCCATTTTTTTCTGTGTATTGGACTAAATTAACTTTTTTGAAGAGATTAAGAGATAAGTAAAAAAGGGAATTCCCTGTTTTTCGAAGTTAGTCTCCAAAACTTAGTTACGGGCTTTTGAAGTTCCAAGTTGGACCCTTCGAAGATTTCGTTTTTTTGGTTTGGTCCAATCCTAGCGGGCTGCTGTACTTTGTAATAAATATTGTTAACGCTATGTATGGATGAAATTCATTCAGCTGTAGCTGCCCTGCAAAAATCGTTGGATTATGTGTTCCAAATTTTTGACATTGGAGTACTCCAATAGTAATCTTTTGTGTACCTCATCGGACCACGTTCAGCTTTTTGAATGTCGATCATTGCTCGTGCCTTATCGACGAAAATTACGACACTTTCGCTCTGGCAGTATATACTCCAAGGAGCAACAACATTGGAGCACATTGTACTCTGACGGTAGGTACTCCAAGGAGTAGCAGAAACAAAGCGAAGGTTGGAGTAGGTGGTCCAGTCCTAGGACATGGCAATGTTAATTGGAGCACAGTTTTTATATTAGAAAGGATTACATTTGGAGTACTCTGATGCTCCAATTGGAGTACCCTTTGGATAGGAAATAGAGTACTCTCGATTATTGCAGGGCCTCACCCTCAAAACGTGAATTTTGTAACATTGCTCGACAATCTTACCTGAAAGCTATTCGGGGTACCCTTTGGTAAAAGAAAATAGGGTTGGAAAAGTGGAATAAAATCTTTTATTTGCACTTCAAAACTAATGGTCAAAAGAGCCTAAGTCCAAAATTTATAGGTTAGGTTAGGTTCAAGTGGCTGCCGCAGAGGCATACTTAGGCCAGTTTTGAAAGGCCCGTTGTGATACCACCAACACAAGGAAAGTCAGTCTCGGGACCCAGCCATACGGAAAATACCTGAGTTGTTGGGATTTTCCACATAGCAGAATCCCGGGACTGACACTCCTAAACCGACACCGTTACTCCTCCTCGAACCACTTAGATGACTTTATGAAGGCCATCAAGTCCTTTATGTCCAGTTCCGCGATCTGGCTTAGGCTATCCAGGAACGGAATTCCCAAAAAGCGCGTTCTCGCGCCGCTTAAAGCCGGACAGTTGCAGATGAGGTGCTCCACTGTTTCCTCCTCCTCATCATCTTTGCAACTCCTGCAGCATCGTCGGTAGGGCACACCTAGCCTTTCTGCATGCCTACCAATGAGGCAGTGACCGGTTAATACCCCTATCAATATAGAGATTTCCCTCCTAGTTAGTCCAAAATTTATAGGTTAGGTTAGGTTCAAGTGGCTGCCGCAGAGGCATACTTAGGCCAGTTTTGAAAGGCCCGTTGTGATACCACCAACACAAGGAAAGTCAGTCTCGGGACCCAGCCATACGGAAAATACCTGAGTTGTTGGGATTTTCCACATAGCAGAATCCCGGGACTGACACTCCTAAACCGACACCGTTACTCCTCCTCGAACCACTTAGATGACTTTATGAAGGCCATCAAGTCCTTTATGTCCAGTTCCGCGATCTGGCTTAGGCTATCCAGGAACGGAATTCCCAAAAAGCGCGTTCTCGCGCCGCTTAAAGCCGGACAGTTGCAGATGAGGTGCTCCACTGTTTCCTCCTCCTCATCATCTTTGCAACTCCTGCAGCATCGTCGGTAGGGCACACCTAGCCTTCTGCATGCCTACCAATGAGGCAGTGACCGGTTAATACCCCTATCAATATAGAGATTTCCCTCCTAGTTAGGGCATAAATGCGTCTAGACCTTTTAAGATCCCATTTTGGCCAGGTTTGTTTCGATATCCGCCACCCTGGGGATTGCAGCGATCTTTCGTTGGCTTGACGGAGTGTGTGCTCCTTCAGCATTAGTTTTCATGTGGCAAACGGCATACCTAAGCGCTCTTTATCCTGAAGAACCTGCTTGGTCGTGCCCTGCCTGGCAAGCTCGTCTGCCTTACAGTTTCCCTCAATGTCCCTATGCCCCGAGACCCATATGAGGTTTACGCGGTTCTGTTGGGCCATCTCCTAAAGAGATTGACGACAGCTGAGCGTCAGTTCAGAGTTGAACGTGTATGAGCCAAGGGATTTGATGGCCGCTTGGCTATCGCTGAAAATAGCGATATCTTCTCCGATAACACGTTTGCTTAACCAGGCCGTGGCGTCCAGGATTGCCGAGACTTCCGCCTGGAAGACACTACAATGATCAGGTAGTCTGAAGGAGAGCTCAAGGTCCAAATCCCTTGAATAAACCCCTCCTCGAACTCTGCCGTCCAACTTCGAGCCGTCGGTGTATATGGAAGTGCTAACATTTGTTTCGGGACACCAATCCGTCCTCTCCCAGTCTTCTCTGCTGGGAATGTTTATTTTGAAACAGCTATCGCCGACTGTAGTGGTCGCACCACGATCTGTGCTTAGAGGGAGAAAACTGTAAGATTCCAGAATACTGGAGTGTCCAATAGAACCCGCACCCCAACTGGAGGTTTCCCTTAGGCGCAGAGCTGATGCCGCCGCTGACCGAAACCCTTCCAGATCAAGTGGCAAAATGCCCAGAATGACCTGGAGGGCTTCGTTGGGCGTTGTCCTTAGCGCACCGCTTATACAGATCATATTGAATCTATGGACTTTCCGCAACAGATTCAGGTTGTTGCCTTGCTCAGCGCAGGCCACCATACGACGACTCCATACAGCATGATTGGGCGAATGATGGCCGTGTAGATCCAACTGCATACTCTAGGGCTGAGCCCCCATTTTTTGCCAATGGCTCTTTTGCATGTGTAAAGAGCGATGCAAGCTTTCTTCTGGCGCTGAAGAACATTCTCCTTCCAATTCAATTTCCTGTCCAGAACTATGCCTAGAAACTTGGCCTTATCCGACAAGCCCAGGCGCGTGCCATCTAGTTCTGGTAGGCTTAGTGGCGGTATTTTGTACCGGTTGGTGAAGAGGACAAGTTAGACTTTCCCCTGGTTGATACTAAGTCGCAGCGAGAGGACCACGTCGAAACTTCTCGCACTGCTACTTGCAGCAGGTCACACAGAGTTTGTGGGAACTTGTCTCTGAATGCAATAGCTAAATCGTCTGCGTATGCCACTATCTTCCGCCCCCCAGCTTGTGTCACGTAGCAACGAGTTGACTGTGAGTTTCCATAAAAGCGGGGAAAGAACACCACCCTGGGGCGTTCCCCTTGTGACATAGCGTGATAGCTCAACCGTACCAAGTGAAGAAGCTATTTTCCTTCCCCTTAGAAGTTGGTCAATTAAACCAGTTAGAGGTCTATCTACGCCCAGATTAGTTAGAGCGGAGTTGATAGCCTCCGGGCTTATATTGTTGAAAGCCCCCTCAATGTCTAGGAAGGCCACGAGACAGTAGTCCTTTTCACACAGCGATTTCTCAATGACAGATACTAGGCTGTGCAGAGCAGTTTCTGTTGATTTACCCTTGGTGTATGCATGCTGATAGCTAGAGATAAGGTTGCTATCAATAGTCGTTGAGAGGTAGTCGCTTAGTATCCTCTCAAAGGTTATGAGTACAATGGACGAGAGACTGATCGGTCTGTAGTCTTTTGGCTCGTAGTGGGATGCCTTCCCAGCCTTAGGGATAAGCACTACCGTGGCGCTTCTCCAGGAGCCCGGAATGTGGTTGAGAGCCAGGCAGGCTGTGAAGAGAAATACCAGCCATTTAGCTGATGTCTCCAACGTGTTTATAAGTTGCGCGGGGATAACCCCGTCCGGCCCGGCAGCCTTATACGGTTCAAAGCTCTTAACTGCCCACCTTACCCTTTCCTCAGTGATGTGTATATTTACTGCCAGGTTTGTTGCAGGTGCTGGTGGTGCGTCATGCAGATTCCCCGGAAAATGTGTATTCAAGAGCAGCTCAAGGGTTTCCTCTTCCGTGCTGGTTCAGGATCCGTCAGGTTTTCGCAAATAGCTGATGGCTGTTTGACTTTTCGAGAGGACTCGTCTAAGTCTCGCTGTGTCGTCGACCTTTTCGACGCCAGTGCAGAAATTTCTCCACGAGGTTCTCTTCGCCTGTCTCAGAGCTTTTTTGTAGGCCCTTAGTTTAGCTTTATATTCGTGCCAATGAGGCTCAGAGCCGAGGCTCTTGGCCTTGTTAAATTGTTTCCGGCATGATTTGCGGAGCGAGTCCAAATCGTAGGACCACCAATGTGGCCTGTGTTTACCGCTTGGTTTTAGCACTGGACAAGCCTGTCCTAGAGCATTTGAGAGCGCCGATGTAAATGTAGTAACAAGATCATCCAGCTCCTCTACTGATGAGGGGGATTGTGAGGGCAGTACTGGTAGGTCTCTGTCTAATATTTCATTGTGTAACTGCCAATTAGTGTTACGTGGATTGCGCTTCATGATTGGTTGTTCTACAATAAAGTCTAAAACCATTTCTATGTAACGGTGGTCGGAGAATGAATGTTCTTCCAGAACCCGCCATTTTCTGACCCACTCATAAGCGCCTTCACTACAGATAGTGAGGTCTATGACCTCCCTGCGGGTCTTAGTGATAAAAGTAGGCTCATTACCCACGTTGCAAATTACCAGGTTGGTTGTTAAGAGGTAATCAAACAGAGACTCGCCCTGGCATTGATACCGGAGCTCCCCCATTCGACATGGTGAGCATTAGCGTCCGCTCCAATAATAAGATTACCCGTGCAGAAATTTGACACCAGGTCTTTCACCTCCGTTTGTGGTGGACGTTCTTCGCCGTCGTAGGCCATATAGACCGACGCCACCATCAGGCGGGTGCTGTCGACCGTTAGACTGATAGCGGTAATATCACCATTGGTGTAGTTGGGTAGGAGAAAGGAGTTCAACTCAGACTTGACCAAAATACACGTTCTGACTTTGCTGTCCTCGCTGGCTCGAATGAGCTTGAAGCCCTTAATCCCCAATCCGCAGATTCTCGAGCTATTGACCCAGGGTTCTTGGATGAGGACCACATCCACGTCGCTTTTAGAAAGACACTACTTAAAGCAGCCGAGGTCACTTTAGATTTGTGCAGATTTATCTGAAGCAGCACCAACACGAGAGCGCACAGACTTCCCTGCCGTCCCCATATCGTCGAGGTTTGCCCCATCCCGGAGGTATCCTATCAACGACGAGTTGTTCCGATTAACTGCCCGATATGGCGTTGCGGGAGTCCTGCTGTCTGTAGCGTTAGATGTTAAACGCTCAGCGTTGGCTGCTACCACCGTGACGTCGAGGACTTCCTCGTCCTGTAGGCTGTCCTCCATCTCCGAGTTGATCACAGCACTATCGCCAAGGGACGTGGCGGATAACATGCTTTCCGCATCGGAATCCTCCGCTTCCTCTTCTGGTAGTTCGTCTTCCGGTTCCCCCGGAGCAGCCGGGAAGGCAGCGCGCTGAGCATCACCACGATATACGTGGATAACGATCTGGCCTACGCTGTAGTGTACTAGGCCACTTCACCTTTTGAGGGGCTCGATTGACTCTTTATTCATGGTAAACACCACCTGTCTGTCGGGCCCTACCGCATTCCCGACCAGATTGACACTCCAGTCATGCGTTGGGAGGGACGGATTCATTAGCCGTAGCATCCCGAGAATTCTATCGGGTTCGTCAGGGATGGACGGAATCCACGCCCTTGCCCTTGGACGAGCTGGAATCTCCTTCCAGTCGACGACCTCGATCTTTGCGCCCTTGTAGACTTCACCCAGTTTAGCAGCTGCTGCCTTGTACAGTGCTACGGTTTTTGCATCCTCGCATGCGAGTAATTTAATCTGACCCTGGTGCCAACCCGCATCCGTTACTCGCGCCGAACTACCCGGAAACTCCGGAGCAACGTTGAGAACAATGTTGCCGATGTCATTTCGCACGTAACGCCACCGGTCCTTGGGGATGGCCAGACGGTCATTGCCTCGGTCAAGGACGCCTATAAGGATCCTGTCCTTGGTTACCTCAGCAAAGCTTGCTTTGCCCGCTCCAGGAGTATTCTGCTCTTGGGAGGGGGATTTAACTCCAGGTCCGATCTCTGGCGCTTGAAAGGGTTAACTTTTAACCTCTTTGGCATGTAAGTATTTTGGAAATCCGGTATCACAGCTTTCGCTAGCTCTACCGATTTACTGGAATTCGGCGACAGCGATTCCTGCCCTACCCCTTCATACCTCTTCAGGATCTTTGCAGCCAATCTTTTCTAGTGATATGTGAAGCGGCGGGGAGATGTCTCCCGGGAGTGCGGACCCGTAGTTGCCATCGCGTTCGCTCCCTTTGCCGAAATCTCAGTTGCAGCTTCCTTCTCCTTCGAAACTCCGAGGCCATGTCGTGAGACCGCTGCCACAGACGTAAAGATACTAGTTTTCTTATCAGCGGTTGATGGGAGTTTAGCATCCGCCGTTGTCCGCTTAGCTGCGTTGGCAACCGCACTGGTGCTAGCTCCCATCAAGTCTATCTCACTCGATAGAGGTTTGGTTGACCGACTCGTAGTTGCCATCGCTGTCGATCCCCCCCTTGATTGTGGAGCGGAGGTTGTCCTCCGGCGTTGTTGTTGCTTTATCGTTTGCTCCTCCATAGCTCTCCTCTGCTGAGGAGTGAAATTTGGCGTTGTTTGTTTTTTAGGTTTTTCGTTTTTATTTACGTTATTTGAGTTAATCTTGTTCGTACGACCCATCGCCGGACAAGGCCAGCTTAGGGTCAAGGGAAGAGTAGGGGAAAATGTGTCGTCCGCCGCGGTAGAGCCCCGTACCGCGGTAAGGTCATGCTTACTCTCTGAGGCGACCCGGTATCAGAGAGGCTCCGTTCAAATACAGCCACGATTTGCCTCCCGGCTGCAAACCTCCAATGGGCACGGTTTCGCATAACACCCTGGATTGGGAGGGGGAAGATCTTTGTCGAAAATTTCTCAGCTGAGTATATGAAACGCCCCAACCTAATAACCATAAGTAATGGCCGTAAAAGCAGTTACCAGTTGAAATTTTGTCAGATTGAGAGTAGAACCAGTCAGTGCAGTTAACAGGTTTGCAAACCACTTCAAAATTGGGTGCGGTTAGGTTCAGTTTGGCGGCCGCCGTGGTGTAGCGGTTAAGTGTTCGGCCTTCTACACCAAGTCGTGGTGGTTCGATGCCCGGCAAAAGTAACATAAAAAATTATTTAGAAAAACGATTTTTCTAAACGGGGTCGCCCCTCGGCAGTAGTTTGGCAAACTCTCCGGGTGTATATCTGCCATGAGAAGCTTCTCAGCAAAAAATTCATTTGCTTTGCAAGTGCCGCACTGAACCAAAAAAGTCCATGTATCCAATGAAAAAGCACATAGATTTTAAGAATTGTTCGTTAAAACCTCTCCAAAGAACTTTTTCGTAGAAATTTACGAACATTTCCTAGAACTAGAGTTCGCCCAGTGGTTGAAATTCAACCACAAAACCTTATTTTATCTTCCTACCTTTTTGTTATTTCTTAAATTTTCCTTTCTTTTCCATATTTTGTATATTTTTGGTTTCTATACATTCCTATTCATTTTGCCTTTTCCTCCCTCTTTACACCATTCAGTAATATAGTTTCAATATTGATAATTATTTATTCTTCTTAGGTCGTCTTCATACGTATTTCTTTCTTTTCCTTTCCTTTGCTATCATTTGCTTTTATTTCCTTTCCCTGCCTCTCCTTTCATCTCAATTTATTTCTTTTGCTTTTCTTTCCTTCTCTTCCCCTTTATTTCCTTTCCTTATCTTCTCCGTTCTTTTTCTTTTCTTTCCTTTTCTCTTCTTTCCTTTTCTTTCCTTTTCTCTTCTTTCATTTCATTTTATTTCCCTTCTTTCTTTCTTTCTTTTTTGTTCTTCTCTGTTCTTTTCTTTTATTTTTCTTTATTTTCGTTTCTTTTATTTCCATTACATTCCTTTTTCCTTTTATTTTCATTTTCTTCCCTTTCCTTTCGTTTCCGTTGCTTTAGTTGCCTTTCATTTTATTCATTTTTTTTTTCATTTCATTTCTTTTCTTTTATTTTTTTCTTACCTTTTTTTCTTTCACTTTTTTTCTTAAATTTCCCTTCCTGTCATTTCGTTTCATTACCTTTCCTTTCCTACCGTTTCCTTATTTTCTTTTGTTCCTTTCCGCAACTCCTTTGCTTTTCTTTTTCTTTCATTCATTTCCTTAATTTATTTTTTTTTAGCTTTTCATTACCTTTCTTTCCTTTATTTTTCTTTCTTTTTATTTTCATTTATTTTCCATATCTTCTTCCTCGCTACCTTTTCTTTCCCTTCTTTTTTCCTTCTTTCCTTTCTTTGTTTTTCTCCTTTTGCTTCTCTTTTCCACTGCTTTGCCTACATTACATTTCCTTTCTTCCCTTCCTTTTTTCTTTTCAATTCCTTTCCTTTCCCTTTGATTTTTCTGTCATATTTTCCGTTCGTTACCTTAACTTACCTTTATTTTCCTTATATCCATTCCTTTCCTTTCCTATTATTTTCTTAATTTAATACTTTTATTTATTTCATTTTGTTTCATTTTTATTTATTTTATATTATTCCCTTTCCTTTCATTTCCAACAAATTTTATTTTTTTACTTTAAATCACTTTTCTATTTCTGATTTTACTTTTTTTTTAATTTTATCAATTTTCCATTTTATTTTATTTCACTAAGTCTAGCCACGAAGGCCTTGTGCATGATCTAGCTTATTTGTGCTTTTTTTCAAAAGCATTTGCTTCTATGAATCCCCACGCACAGATTTTGTTTTTGTAAACACTGTTTGTACCTAAGCTCAATAAAGTTGACGCGCTGGCTCATGTTATCTTATTGCTGCCAACAAAACAACTCACCCTGCTGCAATGAATGCAAACACCACAATGCAAGTGGTCATACCTACATACATACACCCATAATAGCGGCTCTATAAAGCGAATGCGTGTATAGTACTTGTAGTGGTGTGATTTTCAAATCATATTATAATTAATTTTTTTTAATTTTTGGTTTGTTTTCGGCCACCCTACTCGGCAAAACATATCGATACATACCAAATTTTATATACCTTAGAATTGTGGTTATTGCAAAAAAGGGATGAACCAGTTATGTTTGCGCATTTATATATAATAGATATAAGCACTTTTTCGTAAAATATGTAAACAAATCCACAGAAAGAATGTATTCATTCATAAATTGTAAGAAAATTTTCTTAGATTCTATGAATTTTTTCTTATATTTTAAGAAAAACCAGCGCGAACTTCTATGAAACTTTGTTCGTAAAAAACATGTACGTTTTTGGTTCAGTGCGGAGTCGGCAAAAAACTGTAGGTCCCGCCAACTTGTAGGAAAAACTCAAAAGCAACACACCACAAGTTGGAAAGAGAAGCTCGGCTAAAAATCTCGTTAGAGGTTATGATAACCTGTTGGTATATCGCCGCCATTCGTTTTAGGTTCAGTATTCCAAACCAATTATAAAAAAGCCTGTTCTGGTATAAAACTGGTTATCAAACGATTGATACAAATGGTTCTTTCTTTTTTACTAAGTTATCCAAACATAACTAAAATATGACAACGCCGTGAGGCATCCAAGGAAAAGCACCGATTTTGGAGCCTCAAAATAGTCCAAAAATAAAAAAAAATATATATGAGATAGAGGGGCTCGATAGACGTTATCCTGCAAAAAATTCACTCTCCCGAATCTGAAAAAGTTGACTGTCACTCGCTCATTAATCCTCTTTTGCTCCATTTATTCTATCGCCCACTTCATCCACTGGTCCGCATTGTAAATCTAAACCATCCTGGAAAACCATTCACAAAAAATTCCATCAATATTGGCCCAGACGTTTAGCAGCAGGGTAGTGAGAAAGTACGCACAGAAGATTATCTATACTATAATAAAACGGTGAAAGGTAACAAGTTCAATGGAAATAGTGTCAATTGACATTATTTCGCACTCTAAATGGAAATATTGTCAATTGACACTATTTCCATTTTCGAAATGGAAATAAGGTCAGTTGACTTAACTTCTCTTTGTCAATATGTTTATTGACGTTATTTCCTAATTGAAATGGAAATAGCGTCAACATTGCTTATAGCATGTCAACTGAACATCAAGCGATGTTTGAGTTTGATGATGTGATTTTCAACATTACAAAAAGCGTCGCATTTTATTTTATAATATGATTTCAATTTAAAATACTCAATGGTACTATTGAAATATTTAATTATAAATTGAATTTTTTCTTTCAAATGTATCTTAAAAAAGCGCCGCAGGCAAATATTTGAAATTAAAAAACCGCACGATTTTTAATTCAAAATTTTTATTTTTTTTAGTATGATATTATTTTAAAATATTTAATGGCTTGACTTTGAAATTTATTTTAAAATGCGCCCGCAGGCAAAAATTTGGAATAAAAATTTTTATTTTTTGGTATGATGATTTTAAAATATTTCATGGCATGACTTACAAATTTACTTAAATAAGAGCAGCATGAATTAAAATGAATTAAATTAATTTAGTCAAAAGTGAATCAAAAAAGTCCAAAATGTCGTTAAAGTACTCTTTTATAGCAGGGCTTAGGAAAAATGAGCCCAGCCCAGCGGTTCCGCGACGCGATGCGTCCCTCGGCGCCGCGCCTCGACGTGGCGAAGAACCGCGGGGCGCGGGACGGCATGATACCGACGTAGTGAAAAAGTATATGCGACGATTTTTGTAAATCACATCATCACACTTAAACATCACGTGATGTTTAGTTGACATGTCGCAAGCCATGTTGACGCTATTTCCATTTCAATTAGGAAAGAAAATCAATGACTATATTGTCAAATTGCTGTTGACTTTACTTCTCTTTACAAAATTGACTATTTCCATTAATAATGCCAAATAATGTCAATTGACACTATTTCCATTGACCTTGTTACCTGTCACCTAATAAAACTCTAGAAAAGTCGTGTCTGTACATTAAAAATTTCTTTGAAAAATGACTGAAGATGACTTGAGGAATGCTATAGAGGAATTATTGTCTGTCTGTTTGTCCGTTTGAACGTAAGGATCTCGGAAACTAAGAAACGGATTTTGATGAGACTTTTTCTGATGAACAGCTTGAAGCTTAGAAGGAGCCCTTAACTTTGTTTTGTCAAAATCGCCCAATAAACAAAAAAGATATAGTCATTTTAAGTGAGGTACCTATGAATTTTTTTTTGATAGTTTTATATGAAGAAAAATTCACTTAGTTTGTCAAAAAAATAACAAAGCGTGCCTCTCCAAAAATTTTATTTACTATATTTTTCAATTTTAGGCCCTGGATTCTCTAACAGTGTGATTTGAAATTTTCACTTTTTCACCATTTAAAATATATGGGAAAAAAGTGTACATTTCAAAACTCACAGTTAGAGAATCCAGGGCCAGCTAAAGCCAAGTACTATCATCAAAGCCGTGGAATTTCGCCGGCAATATATAATTGGGTTGTCGTGAAATGTTGCTAGCAATTTTAATTTTTTTATTTCATTAATTCTTTATTTATTTATCTCTCTTCTGTTATTTTCCCAATTTCAAGGGTCAATGTCAACAAATGTCACTTTTCGCACTGTTTTAAATGACATGGACAATTAAAAAAGTAGCGAAAAAAAGTTGCTAATGTCATATTGCGCAATAGTTTCAGGTCGTGAATTTAGTACTACTTTGCCATGAAGTACAAGCGAAATTTCACGGCTATTTCAAGACAAGAAATTTTGTATGGATTTTCACAGCTGTTTCACGTGAAACGCGAAGTTAGTAACTAGCTTAAATCAAAAATCAATTGCATAGGTACAGTGGCGTACCAAACAATTTGGGAATTAAATTTTTTAAATCTATCCATTCATTCAATTATCTATACTGGAATAAAACTCTTGAAAAGTTGTGTCTGCACCAGGGCTGCACAACGATATAAACGAAATAATTTCGTTTTGTTAATTATCAAAAAAAATTATCAAAAAAATATGTATTTCGTTTCAATAATTATCAGAAATTTTTTTTTTCTTTGATGATCAAATCAAAAAATATCAAAAAAAAACAATTCATTTTGCTTAGATATGTACACTAGGCTGGGTCGGAAAATAATAAGGAAGGAATACAAAAAAAGTTTTTGGTAGTTACTAAGTACTAAATGGAATTGGAAGTCGGCACTCAGGGCTGTACCCCGTTTCCGTAAAAAATCTACAAAATGCTCGATTTTAATGTCGTCACACTCGACTCGATCAAAATTGAAAAAAAAACTACCTCAAAAACAAGTGAGAAAATATATAAATCGACAAAATTAAATTTTTTTACAGGAACAAAAAAATGAGTGTGACGTCAATATCGAGAAGCTGCGCATGACACAGACAGCTGATAATTTCACAACTCGACTCTCACACCTGCTAGCAGAGGGCAATCCTCGACCTAACGATGTAACCGAGCAATGGAAGCATATCTCTCACTCATTGCGTACCGCCGCTGAGGCCACTATAGGGTTCCAGCGAGCCCGCAAGAACAACTGGTACGATGAGAAATGCAAAACTGCCTCGAAAAAAAAGGACGCTGCCTACAAGGAGACGTTGCGAACGGGCGCAACCCGCAGTGTATGGCAACAATATCGTGAGGCAAAGAAGGAAGAGAGACGCCTTTTCAGAAAAAAGAAAAGTGAGGCCGAAAGGCGTGAGTGTGAGGAGCTTGAGATGCTGGCTGGCAGGAGTGATGCCCGAAAATTCTATGAAAAGATCCGGCGGATGACGGAAGGTTTTAAGACCGGGGCAAGCTCCTGTAAGGACAATAATGGCGACCTGGCAACCGACGTACAAAGTGTACTTAAATTATGGAGGGAGCACTTCTCCTCACTGCTAAATTGCGAGGGAGACGTCGAACCCGATACCCCAATCCCTGACGATGGAAAAGTCGTCCCACCACCTGACTATGATGAAGTGAGGATAGCTATATCCCGGCTCAAAAACAACAAAGCGCCTGGAAAAGACGGACTACCCGCCGAGCTGTTCAAACACGGAGGCGAAGAGCTGGTAAAAAGCATGCATCAGCTCTTATGCAGAATATGGTCAGACGAATGCATGCCTCCGGATTGGAATTTAAGTGTGCTTTGCCCAATCCACAAGAAAGGCGATCCCGCTAACCGCACCAACTACCGCGGAATTAGTCTTCTTAATATTGCATATAAGGTTCTTTCTAGCGTGTTGTGTGAAAGGCTGAAGCCCATCGTAGACAAACTGATTGGACCTTATCAGTGTGGCTTTAGACCTGGTAAGTCTACCATCGACCAGGTTTTCACGATACGCCAAATCCTGGAGAAGACCCATGATAAAAGAATCGACACACACCATCTCTTTGTCGATTTCAAAGCCGCTTTTGACAGCGCAAAAAGGAGTTGCCTGTATGCCGCCATGTCTGAATTTGACTTCCCTGCAAAGCTTATACGGCTTTGCCAAATGACGTTGAGCAATACCAACAGCTCCGTCAGAATCGGGAAGGACCTCTCTCAGCCATTTGAAACCAAACGAGGCTTCAGACAGGGCGACTCCCTTTCGTGCGATTTCTTCAATCTGATGCTGGAGAAGATAATTCGAGCAGCAGAGCTAAACCGCAATGGTACAATCTTTTACAAGAGCGTGCAATTGCTGGCGTATGCCGATGATATTGATATCATTGGCCTTAACAACCGCGCCGTAAGCGCTGCCTTCTCTGGACTGGATAAGGAAGCGAAAAAAGTGGGTCTTGCCGTGAACGAGGATAAGACGAAGTATTTGCTGTCATCAAAGAAAGAATCGGCGCACCTGCGCCTTGGCAGCCATGTCACTGTTGATAGTTACAAATTTGAAACTGTGAGGGACTTCGTCTATTTGGGAACCAGTATCAACACCGAAAATAATATCAGTCTAGAAATCCAGCGGAGAATCACTCTTGCCAACAAGTGCTACTTTGGACTGAGTAGGCAATTAAGAAGTAAAGTCCTTTCTCGAAGAACAAAGATCACGCTCTATAAGTCTCTCATCATACCTGTCCTGATGTATGGCTCAGATTCATGGACAATGTCAAGAGAAGATGAGATGGCCCTTGGAGTATTTGAGAGAAAAGTTCTCCGGAAGATTTATGGTCCTTCCCGTGATGCCAACGGCGAGTATCGAAGGAAATTTAACGATGAGCTTTACGAGCTCTACGCAGATCTGACCATAGTCCAGCGAATTAAAGCCCAAAGACTCCGCTGGCTGGGCCATGTTATGCGAATGGACAAAGGAGCTCCAGCACAGAAGGTTTTCCTATCGTCGCCTGAATTCGGCAGCAGAGGAAGGGGGAGGCCTCGACTGAGATGGAAACAACAGGTGGAGGATGACTTGAACTCCCTTGGGGTTTCCAATTGGCGTCAGTTATCGCTAAAAAGGAATGACTGGCGTGCTTTGATATGCAACGGCCAAAATCGCTTAGGCGGTTAAGCGCCAATAAATGATGAATGATGATGATGACGTCAATATGACGCCAAATCGACTATTTCAGTCGAGACGATCGATCGAAATGAGTTACAGAAACGCAGTACTGATCTGGAATTATTCATAAAATATTTTAAGGTCGAAAGCGCTCTAACTAATGACGGCGATATACCAACAGGTTATCATAACCTCTAACGAGGTTTTTGCCGAGCTTTTCTTCCAACTTGTAATGTGCTGCTTTTGATTTTTTTCCTACAAGTTGGCGGGACCTACAGTTTTTTGCCGACTCCGAACGGTACTTGCAAAGCAAACGAGTTTTTGCTGAGAAGCTTCTCAAGGCAGAAATATTCCCGGAGAGTTGCCAAAATATTGCCGAGGGGCGACCCCGTTTAGAAAATTTCTTTTCTAAATAATTTTTGATGTTGGTTTTTGCTGGGCATTGATATGACACGACTTGGTGTAGTAGGCCGAGCACTTAGCCGCTATAGCGCTCTACGAGTACATTTAAGCGCTTTAAGCCCGGTAAATTTATGTTTAAGTTAAAAGTTCCATAGTGTTTATTTTGCATCATCATTGAATACCATTGATACCTAGTTGAAAAACGAAGGAGTAACAAGCCATTACGGAAACTCTGCTCCATGTTCGTCAATTATTCGTTACAGGAAATGGAAATGGGTTATGTGAAGATTCCGCTTCACATCGTCGGTGACCCTGCAAAACCAAGCATCATAAAAGATATTCTTTACGTGGTTTTCCACTTTCTTCGACGATAAATGCGTCATTGTACATGAAGTGCTATCGTAATTTTGATTTCTGAAAAATGTATTGTCATGTCGTGTCCTAAACTATTTATGTGCTAAGTTTCATGTCCCTAGGTTGCCAGAAAGTTGGTTGGATTCCCGAATTCAAATGAATTTTTGAAATAGCACGATCCGAACTCCACCGGAGTTCTCTTGATGGGGAACTGCATTGTGACCGCTGCGGGAACGTGCCTTATGCTTATATCAGCAGCAAAGCATTATCGTACTATTTCGCCCTCTCTTTTGCGACCCGAAATAATATTGAATTCATTCAAATATTCAATGGTTTTTTTTTTTTTATTTTTTTTTTTTTTTGATAAATAACGAAAAGAAATTTTGTTCTGATAATTTTTTATTGTTTTCAAAAATAACGTTAAACTTTTTCGTTGAACAAATAACGTTAATTTTATTGATAAACGAAACGAAATCAAAAGTTTTTTTTGTTTTTTGATAAATTTAACGTTAATTTTCCCTCGTGAAGGGTGGACACCTTGCCGCGGTACGAGGGCTTAAGTCGATAACCACAGGGCTACGCTGCCCTTGTGATCATAGCGCCGCCGGTACTACATCACGAGAGAAGCCAAGCCCCTCTGGCGCGACGACTAAGATCTTCCCCCTCCCAATCCAGGGTGTTATGCGACCACGTGCCCATTGGACGTTTGCAGCCGGGAGGCAAATCGTGGGTGTAATCGAACGGAGCCTCTCTGATACCGGGCCACCTCGGAGAGTAACTATAGCCTTACCGCGGTATGGAGCTCTGCCGCGGCGGACGATACATTCCCCTTATTCTTCCTTTGACCCTAAACTGGCCTTGCCCGGCGAGGGGTCGTACGAACAAGATGAAGTTAGTAACAAAAACCCTAAAACTAAAGATACAGCAATTTATACTGCACAGCAGAGGAGCAAAATGCTGGAGCAAGCGAGAACGCAACGTCGGAAGACAAACTTCATTTCTTTATCAGCCGAGAGATCGACAGCGATGGCAACTACGAGTCGATTAGCTCTGGATAATAAGGGGGCAATCCCCAAAGTAAGTACCGGTACAAACACGGTGAAGCCAACAACGGCTGATGCTAAAGCCCTAGTAAGTGCCGGTACCGAAACCAAGTCTTTAACGTATGTGGCAGTGGTCTCTCGACCTGACCCCACAGATCCAAATAAGGGAACGACCGCGATGGCAACTACGGGCCGAAATTTACCCCAAAAGACATCTCCCAGTCGCTCTGAGTACTTGGACAAAAGAGCGGCCGCAAGGATCCTGAAGAAATACGAGGGTATTTCACAAGAGACGCTATCGCCGAATGCTAGAAAGACGGTGGAGATGGCTGAAGCTATCTTACCGAACTTCCAAAGCGATTACGCGCCAAAGAAGGTTAATGGAAATCCCTTCAAACGCCAGAGATCGGACGTGGATTTAAAACCTCACCCGAAGCGGCAGCAACACGCCCCCGTAATGGGTAAACTCAGCTTTGCTGAAGTGACTAAGCATAGGATCCTCATAGGCGGCATTGACCGAGGTAATGAAAGCTGGGCCATCCCTAGGGACCAGTGGCGGTACGTCCGGAATGCTATCGGTAATGCCCTTCTCGACATTATGGATGAGTCTCCGGGTGCCACTGCGATGGGTTCTGATGCGGGATGGCACCAGGGCCGAATCAAGGTATTCGCTTGCGAGGATGCAAAAACTGTTGCACTGTACAAGGCAGCAGCTGCAAGACTAGGTGAGATCTTCCAAGTGGCAAGAATCGAGGTTGTCGACTGGAAGGACATCCCGGCTCGGCCAAGGGCAAGAGCGTGGATTCCTGCTATCCCTGCGGAACCTGAGAGAATTCTCAGGATGCCGAGGATCATGAACCCGTCTCTCCCGACGAAGGACTGGGGTGTCAATCTGGTCGAGGATGCGGTAGGGCCTGATAGGCAAGTGATCTTCACCTTGAATAAGGAGGCACTCGAGCCCCTTAAACGGTGCAACGGACGAGTGCACTACGGTATGGGTCAGATCGTGTTTCACGTATACCGCGGCGATGCACAGCGCGCTGCTATTTCGGCTGCAGCGGAGGACTCGGACATAGCAGTGCCGGAAGGGGAGTCGGAGATGTCCGACTCGGAAAGTATGGTATCAGCCACGTCAAATGGCGAAGGAGCAGTGGACAGCTCTGGAGATGGGAGACAGCCTGCTGGACGGGGAAGACCTCAACGTCACAGTGATAGCAGCTAGTCCTGAGCGCACCAATGTTGACACTGCCACAGTTAGTAGGATCTCTGCCACGCCAAACCGTGGTCTGAACAAATCGTCGTTGAAAGATAAGCCTCCAGACGAGGTGGAACTCGACGATACGGCGGTGGCAGGGAAGTCTGAGCGCTCTAATGTTGGTGGTGATTCAGATAAACCTGCACAAATCTAAAGCAGCCTCGGCAGCTTTAATCAGTCGTCTCTCTAAAGGCGACGTAGATGTGGTCCTCATCCAAGAACCCTGGGTCAACAGCTCAAGGATTTGCGGTTTGGGGACTAAGGGTTTTAAGCTTATTCGAGCCAGCGAGGGAGGCAAGGTTAGAGTCTGTATTTTATTTATTTATTTATTTATTTATTTATTTTCCATCTACAGTACAAAGTACCTTACAGACTAAAGAAACAATAATAATTATTTTTAAAACATACTTATCAAATAATAGAATTTAAGATCAACACAAAATTAGATCTTGATAAGGAAAAATCAATTAATTTAAAAGAAGATAAGTCATTAAATTCTTTTAAGGCGCGCGTAATAGGTGCATTACTTTCAAAATTAGTTCTGCAACTAGCAACGTAAAAAGGAAGAAAGCTTCGCAGATTTCTTTGCGGAACGTTAAAATTTATTCGCTCTAGAAGAGTTGGACAATCGACATTGCCATTAACTATATTGAAAATGAACGAAAGAGCTAGAATATACCGTCTTTTCTCTAGAGAGCATAGATCAATAAGCAATAGCCGGGATTGGTACGGAGGCATTGGATCCTCGAACCGTAAAGAACGCAATGCAAACTTTAGAAATATCTTTTGAACCCGTTCGATCCTATTTATCGATTGTTGATCGTAGGGTCTCCAGATAATTACTGCATATTCTAAGTTGGAGCGTACAAGAGAAGTAAAAAGAAGCTTAAAAGTGTATGGATCAGAAAAATCAGTGGAACTACGTCGAATGAATCCCAATACCGAAAAAGCCTTTGAAAGAATGAAATTGATGTGATTATTAAATGAAAACTTTGACTCGAAAACCACTCCAAGATCTTTAATCTCTGAAACTTTGTTTAAAACGAAGTTATCAATATAATAAACGGTAGGCGTAGCATTGAGACGCCTAGTAAAAGTTAAATGAAAACACTTAGCAATGTTCAACGACAGCCGCGACTTTTCACACCACAAATGAAGACTGTTCAAATCACTTTGAAGCTTACTTGCATCTTCCATATTGTTAACCATCGCAAAAATCTTCAAATCATCAGCAAAAAGAAGATAATTTGAAAAGGTAAAACAACTTCCAATGTCCTTTATAAAACGAACGAAAAGTAGAGGGCCTAAAATGCTACCTTGAGGAACACCAGAAGGGGCAACAAAGAAGTCCGAAGTTGAGGAATCAATTGAGACAGCACAACGACGATTGGATAGATATGACGTTATCCATTGCAAAACGGATGAATGGAAGCCAAGGCAAGCTAGCTTACTGATCAGAATCCTGTGGGATACTCTGTCAAACGCCTTAGAGAAGTCAGTATATATGCAATCCACTTGCGAGCCAATCGAAAAAGCTGAGGTGCAAGTCACTAAATACCATTAAGTTAGAGACTGTCGAGCGCCCAGAAATAAATCCATGTTGGTGTGGGCTTAGTAATGATTTTACAGCGAAATAGATTTTGTCCTTAACCACACTTTCAAACAGCTTCGAAATATTTGATAGTTTTGCAATTGGCCTATAATTACGAACATTACTTTTACTGCCATTTTTGAAAAGTGGCGTAATTGATGTAATCTTCCAATCATTAATGAAAATACCGGAAGAAAGGGATTTGTTGAAAATCAAGTGCAAGGGGTATGACAACGCTGGACAGGCCCTTAAAAAAAGAGCTGATAGGCCGTCTACGTCCGATTTTGGCGAAGTATTGAGAGAAACCATCGCCCTTGAAACTTCATCAGAGGAGATATGCAAAGTCCCTAGAGTAATAGAAGGGGGTATTTCAGATGAAAAGTCAGGTGAAATCACATCGTCTTCAACAAAATTAGAGACAAAATAATCCGCAAAAAGATTAGCGGCCTCAACAGGAGTATTAGCCGACTTGTTATCTAAAAATAATGAACTAGGAATACTAGAAACTTTTGTCGATTTTACGAAGCTCCAGAAATATTTCGGGTTAGCTTTGATATTACGCTCAGTACTCCTTATATACTTTGTGTACAGAAGATTATTTAATGACTTAAATTCTTTCTGTCATTGCTGAAATTTTACAAAGAATGCTTGGATTCTAGTTGATTTGAACTTCTTAAGGTATTTGTTTTTAATGTTTTTTAAATTCATTAAAGCTTTAGTATACCAAGGTGACTTATAAGATCGCTTTCGTTTTATAGGTATGTTATTTAAACAGAATTCATTAACTTTAGATTTAAAAGTTGAATAGCAGCTGTGAACGTCCAAGTCCAAAAGAAGTTCATCCCAATTAATTTCAGAAATAGACTTATTAAGAGCTGGAAAATCACAAGACGCAAAATCGAAGTCACTCCTCACATCAGCCACGATTTCCGAAAAAACATAAAATTTTAGCCCGATTTCTAAAGGCACATGGTGCATAGTTGCTTCGGAAATCGGCGAACTGCATTTATATATACAGAAATCAACATAATCTATTTAAATCATTAAAAATAAAGTTTACTTGAATTAGATTTACACTAAGGAAATTGTCAATACAGTAAGACTCACGCTCAATGGTAATATTACTTGGAAAAAGACGCGCGTTATCAGACTTACTACACCATACTATGTCACTGAGATTAAAATCACCCAGAACACAAATATGGTCATTTTTAAGATCAAGGGATATCCCAATTACATTATCTACATGTGCTTTATATAACTCAAAGTTACTATTAGGTGGAATATAAGAAGCAAATACATATAAATAATTTCGAGATTTCATTCCTTTGATTCGAACGCAAACTTGGTCGAGCAAAGTGTCATCATTGCCAAGGTCAACCATTGTTGCACGGAATTTACGTCGAACTGCAATTAGAACACCACCTCCTCTTGAACAGCCAGTTTTCATGGAATCCCGATCCTTACGAAACACATTGTATAAATTAGGATCGAAAAACTCACTATCGTATAAATCCGATTTAAGCCAAGTCTCGACAATCACCAGCACATCATAAACTTCTTGTGAACTAAATTGAAATACAGTATTCGATTTTGTTCTTAGGCCAGAAATAATTTTGATAGTAGATTTTTAGCTCAGCGCTAGATTCAGGAGAAGCATTACCATCCATTAAGACCCTTGGGTCCGACCTCCCCGTCTTCGAAAAAAATTAAAAGGTTTTACTTTTACATTCAAAGGCCAAATTTTCGCATCGAGAATACTGGGAAACTCGGCAGATAGAACACCCAACCTGAAATTAACGTGTGTACGATTTTCTGCTGGGTCATCTTTTTTAATAAATGCATAGCAAGAGAGAGCCTTTTTCTCAATCTTTACATGTTTACACACATAATTAATAATCTCATCGGCAGTGACTTTAGGGTCGAATGACGACAAATGCGCCCACTTCATGCGGTCAGCTAGGCACAACTCTGTGCTATCATTAGAACCAACAACAACCACATTGTTATTTCGTCGTTTGTTGTTTACTTTTGTCCACGCCGTATTATCTTCAAATTCGCTTTCATCATTTACTTGCTGTTGAGAAAGCACAGCATTACCCGAAGCTGGCAGGTTATCGGACACAACAACAGAAGTGACAGCAGGTAGGTTAAGAGAACCACTAACTTCTGACTGAGCAATTGCATTAAAACCACTCTTCTCTCCATTGTTGCGTTGAATTGCAGGCGAAGCGCAATTGTTAATTTCAGCATCACTCTCAGCAGCGAAATTTGCAGCTAGCCCAGTAGCGAGTTCAGCAACAACACCACTACCCGATGCTGAAGAATCTGTGCCAACTGGCAGTTTAACGAGGTCAGCCACCTTATTTGAATTTTTTTTTGAACGCAAAACTCTTTTAGTGGCACTATTTGATGCATCACAATTACTGGCATTTTTATTGTTGCTGGCAGCAGTTATGCCAACTTGATTAGATGACGATGCATTTTCATTATTAAGGGTGATTTTTTCACCACATAAATCGTCTTGTAACTCCTTTAATGCGCGGAATGCATTTTCAAACTTGGCTAAGCAAGACGAATTATAAACAGAACAGCAAGTGTCACATTTGAATAGTAGGTTTTTGTTCGATTTTAAAAGTTTTAAGCATGCCGAGTTTAGCTTAACACATTTACTATGGAAGTTGTGTAAACAAACACCGCAGGCAACAACATCACCTCCTATACATTGAGCACCGCAATTACCACACAAAGACATCGTAAGAAAACAGATAACGACAGAGCTAAGTAAAAGCACGTCCGCACTCGTCAACGATTACTTTTTTGGTTAAGTCTGAGCTGAATGCTTTTCTCTTGCCCAACTATACCAATGGTGACGTTACAGCTGCCAGTTTAACAGTCGACAGTACCAGTCTGACGATGGCGTCGGTCTATATTAGGGATTCCAATCCCGGGATCCCGTTGTTTTTCAAGTCCCGAAAATCCCGGGATTACTAAACCTAAATCCCGGGTTCACCGAAAATAAATAAAAATGAGTATGATACTATTAAATAAATTACTCATGTTCTTCACCCAGTAAAAATAACTATTGAAGCTTTGTGTGAACGCAATATGGACTTATTCAAGTGCGATGTTGCCATGAATTTTATGTTAGAAGAAATTTAAAATTAAGAAGTCTGGTTTAAGCAAGAACTTGCATTAAAAAACTCGTTAAAAGAATAAAGCAACGGAGAACAATTCTCTCCGATGTTTACGCCTTTTTAAATAATCCGAATAATATATATGATTTAAAGTATGCATTTTCTAAAGAAATTAGCTTATCAGTCATTGGGGGAGAGCTCGAGAGCATCTTTCGTAATAAAGAAAACATGCGTCATAGCGAAAACCTTACTAATATCACCGACGAAGTGGTTGAAGTTGACAAGCCCGTTAGTCTTAAAGAAAAGTTGCATCAAGATTTGACTAGTAGAAATTGATATTTTTTGTAATGCTAAGGCTATTACCTTCAGAAAGCATTTGACTTTTTGCCAACAGTTCAACCCACAAGTGTTGAGGCAGAACGATGTTTTTCGAATGCAGGCTACATATGCAACAATTTCAGCTCCAGGTTAAGAGATGACACTATTAATGCAACAATTTCTTTAAGATCACACTTCAAACTTCAGAAAAAGTAATTTTTCTCTTATTTTTATTTTTATCTACAATGAAATTTTTATTATTACTATGCATACCTGAATTGTCGGAGACCAAATGGAAAAAATTTAATTAAAAAAAAAACATTACTATGTACGTAGTTTTCGCCACTATCGCTTAATTTTTTTTTTTATTTTATTTTATTTTATATTATTTCATTTTATTTTATTTTTATTTTATTTTATTCTATTTTATTTTATTTTATTTTATTTTATTTTATTTTGTTTTATTTTATTTTATTTTATTTTGTTTTATTTTATTTTATTTTGATCTATTTTATTTTATTTTTATATGGGGTGCCATTTTCATCAAAAATAAAAATTCGGGACAATCCCGGGATTGAACTTTCAAATCCCGAAAATCCCGAGAGGTTAGAAATCCCGGAAATTGGATTCCCTAGTCTATATGCCCTACGACACCGAAGAACCTCCGCCACAGAGGGAGGTAAAAGACCTGGTGGCAAATTTTTCCATGGGTCATCTTATTATCGGAACTGACGCCAATGCTCATCACGTCCAGTGGGGAAGCTCCGATATCAATGCTAGAGGAGAGTCGTTGTTTGACTATTTGTTAACAACTAACCTGGTAGTTTGCAACGTGGGTAACGAACCTACGTTTATTAGTAAAACCCGTAGGCGCTTATGAGTGGGTCAGAAAGTGGCGCGTTCTCGATGAGCACTTATTCTCCGACCACCGGTACGTAGAAATAGGTCTAGACTTTTCTGTTTAGCAGCCGGTTATGAAACGCAACCCACGTAACACTAACTGGCAGCTACACAATGAAATACTATCTAGGGACTTACCAGCACTGCCCCCACAAGTCCCGTCATCAGTAGGGGAGTTGGAGGATCTGGTAAAGACCTTTACAACGGCGCTCTCGAATGCCTTAGAGCAGGCTTGCCCAGTGCCAAAACCACGCGGTAAACATAGGCCGCATTGGTGGTCCTACGACCTGGACTCGCTCCGAAAATCATGTAGGACACAATTTAATAAGGCCAAGAGACTTGGCACGGAGACTCAATGGCTCGAATATAAAGTTAAACTCAGGGCCTACAAAAAAGCTCTGAGGCAGGCGAAGATAGTATCGTGGAGTAATTTCTGCACTGGGGTCGAAAATGTCGACGATACAGCGAGACTTAGACGAGTGCTCTCAAAAACTCAAACATCCACAAGCTATTTGCGCAAACCTGACGGATCCTGGACCAGCACGGAGAGGGAAACCCTAGAGCTGCTCTTGAATACGAACTTGCATGAGGAACCCGTAGCACCTACAACAAACCTGGCTGTATACATACCCATCACGGAGGAAAAGGTTAGGTGGGCGGTTAAAAGCTACGAACCGTTCAAGGCTGCCGGGCCAGACGGGATTATTCCCGCACAACTCATAAACACGCTGGAGACATCAGCCAAATGGCTGGTATTTCTCTATACAGCCTGCCTTTCTCTTAGCTACATTCCGTGCTCCTGGGGAAGTGCCACGGTAGTGTTTATTCCTATGGCGGGGAAGGCGTCTCATTACGATCCCAAGGACTACAGGCCGTTCAGTCTCTCATCCTTTGTGCTCAAAACCTTCGAGAGGATAATAAATGACTTCCTCTCCTCTACTATTGATAGCAACCTGATCTGTAGCTATCAGCATGCATACACCAAAGGGAAATCTGCAGAAACTGCGCTTCACAGCCTAGTTTCTGTTATTGAAAAATCGCTGTATGAGAAGGAGTACTGTCTTGCGGCCTTTTTAGATATTGAAGGAGCCTTCAACAACATAAGCCCTGATGCTATAAACACCGCTTTAACAAGTCTGGGCATAAGCAGGTCTCTTATTGGACTTATTGATCAACTACTAAAGGGTAGACGAATAGTTTCATCACTGGGCTCGGTTGACTTATCACGCTATGTCACAAGGGGAACGCCTCAGGGTGGTGTTCTCTCCCCGCTTCTATGGAACCTCACTGTCAACTCGATGCTGAGAGACACAAGCTGGGGGGGCGGGAAGGTAGTGGCATATGCAGACGACTTAGCTATAGTATATAGGGGCAAATTCCCACAAACCCTGTGCGACTTGATGCAAGCATCACTGCGAGAGGTTTCCTCATGGTGCTCGCGCTGCGGACTGAGCATCAACCCGGGAAAAGTAGAACTGGTTCTCTTTACCAACCGCTATAAGATACCACCGCTAATACTACCAAAACTGAATGACGTGCAATCATTCGACCAATCATGCTCTATGAAGTTGTGGTATGGCGGCCTGCGCTGAGCAAGGCAACAAACCTTAATCTGCTGGGTAAAGTACACAGATCTTGCATGATCTGTATAAGCGGTGCGTTAAGATCAACGCCCAATGAAGCACTCCAGGCCATTCTTGGCATTTTGCCACTCGATCTGGAAGGGCACCGGGTGGCAGCAGTATCGGCTCTGCGCCTAAGGGAAACGTCCGGCTGGGGCGCAAGCACTAATAGACACGCCTGTATTTTGGGATCCTATAGCTTTCTTCCGCTGAGCACAGATCGTTGTGCGACCACAACAGTCGGAGATAGCGGTTTTAAAATCAACATTCCCAGCAGAGAAGAATGGGAGAGCACGGATCGGAGTCCCGCCATTTATACTGATGGCTCGAAGTTAGACGGCAGAGTTGGAGTAGGGGTTTATTCAAAGGAACTGAACCTTGAGCTCTCTTTCAGACTACCTGATCACTGCAGTGTCTTCCAGGCTGAAGTTTCAGCAATCATGGACGCCGCGGCTTGGATAAGCCAACACACTATCGGACATCACATTTTTATATTCAGCGACAGCCAGGCGGCCATCAAAACCCTTGGCTCTTATTCGTTCAACTCTGAACTGACGCTCAGCTGTCGTCGATCTCGACAAGAGATGGCCCAACAGAATCGCGTGAACCTCACATGGGTCCCGGGGCATAGGGACATTGAGGGAAATTGTAGGGCAGACGAACTTGCGAGGCAGGGCACGACCAAGCAGGTTCTTCGGGATAAAGAGCGCTTAGGTATGCCGTTTGCCACATGCAAGCTTATGCTGAAGGAGTATACACTCCGCCAAGCCAACGAAAGATGGCTGCAATTTCCAGGATGCCGGATATCCAAAGAAACCTGGCCGAAATGGGATCATAAAAGATCAAGACAAATTTATGCCCTAAGGAGAAGAGAAATCTCCATATTAATAGGCGTATTAACTGGGCACTGCCTCATTGGTAGGCACGCAGAAAGACTAGGTGTGCCCTACCGACGATGCTGTAGGATTTGTAAGGATGATGAGGAGGAGGAAACGGTGGAGCACCTCATCTGCAACTGCCCGGCTTTAAGTGGCGCGATAATGCGCTTTTTGGGAGTTCCCTTCCTGGTTAGCCTACGCCAGGTCACGGAGCTGGACATAAAGGACCTGATGGCCTTCATCAAGTCATCTAAATGGTTCGAGGAGGAGTAACGGTGTCGGTATAGGAACGTCAGTCCCGGGATTCTGCTATGTGGAGAATTCCGTTAATACCGGGATTTTCCATATGGCAGGGTCCCGGAACTGACTTTCCTAGTGTTGGTGGTATCACAACGGGCCTTTTAATACTGGCCTAGGTGTGCCTCTGCGGCAGCCACTTGAACCTAACCTAACCTAACGTTAATTTTCAGGCGCTGTTTGCAGATCGCAAGAAACGGATAAAGATTTTTTTTAATTTCGGCCCGTAAGTAAAATTTTAATTAAAAAGTAACTTCAAATTTGGCTTGCAGTTCAAAATAAAAAAAATTTAAGATATAACAGCATGTTTTTGGAGCCACTCATTACAAATCGGAAGTCAAATTAAAAAAAAAAATTATTTTTAGATTTAAAATCAGCAACATAAACTAAAATGTTAAAGTACCTATTGGAGAAAAAAATAAAAATACTTTGAATTTCTATTCACACTAGACAACAAAAACAATCTATTTAAAAACCGTTGGTTTCAGTTTGAAACCCGGTTTGCAGCCCTGAGAGTTAATGAAAATTGCTGACAAGTGGAAAATGTGGCGGTCGGCAACGAACCGGCAAGCCTTGTTAATACATATCATCGCGGTGTTTCTAGCATGTTTCACACACACACATATATACATATTTACACATGTAGCAGGTATATATACCCAACCAGCATTGAAGTCACAAATCGATTAGAGCTGGACTTATAAATTCATATGGAAAAAATACAGAGGACAGTTAGAAAATAAATTGCCAAAAATTAGGTAATTTTGCTAGCGGCTTAAGATTTCTATCCTTCTATAGTAAGTCAAATTTAACGAGCTACAAAACTGCGTACTCGAAAAAAAATATATCGGCGACTGAGTGGAACATCACTCTGTTTTAAAATATTTTTCAAAAACGTCCTAGATAGGTTGTTTGTGAATCAAATTCTTAGATAGAGCGTTGCTGGAAAAAAGTATTAAATAGAGTGTTATTTAAACAAATATTGATATAGGGAGTTTTTGAAAAATATTTTGAAATAGGGTGACCTGCCAACCAGTCGTCAATACATACCTTATAAGCTTTAGATGTATAAGTACATACCATGTACACAAAGTACATTTACAAATAAATACAAAAATAAAATAAAAACCATAAAATACCGTTTTATTTTTTTCGTGCGTGTTAGTGCGTGTCGTGTTTTAGTAATTTTTCCTCGTAAGTGTTAGTGCATATTTTCGAAAATCTGTGTCGCGTCGTGTTACAAAAATTATCTCTATTTTTATATTTGATATTTGAGAAGTCCCTTAGTTCTCAACTTGATCTAAAGTAACTCAAGCCTAAATGTTTGTTGGGACGGAAGGAGCGATGTGGCAATCAGCGTTGCCACTAAATGATGCCCAAATTATCGACCAAATCGGACCAAATCCAAAAAAAAAAAAATGCCCAACAAATTTTTTTGTCAAGGATCACCTTGAAATGAATTTGGGACATTCCATCGGGACTCCTGGGACATTTGACTCGAGAGCTTAGTCAGCTTGGACATAATAAAATGACATTGGGATTTTAATTGCTATGAAATATATTTATCGACATGGATAAATATCCAATACAATAAATGCATTAAAAGAATTGGCGAAATAACAACAAATAGCTTTATAACTACGCAGTAAGTGAGTGACTCCTGGGATACCGAAAATCCCTTTGTTGCACATTTGTGAGTACGAAAACGAATTTTAGCTTTACAGTTGAACTTTGAACTACAATTTGTATATGATCGAAAGTATATACTACATAGCAGGGCTGTTAATTGAATGAATCAAAACAGTTATAATTCAGGAGTTATTAATTTTTTCAAATATTTTTCGTTGAATTTAATTTGAAATTCCATGTAGATACGATTTGACATGTTGAATTCATTTTTTCTATTCAAAGAATTAAAGAATGCGAAGATAATTCGAGCAGCAGAGCTAAACCGCAATGGTACAATCTTTTACAAGAGCGTGCAATTGCTGGCGTATGCCGATGATATTGATATCATTGGCCTTAACCACCGCGCCGTAAGCGCTGCCTTCTCTGGACTGGATAAGGAAGCGAAAAAAGTGGGTCTTGCCGTGAACGAGGACAAGACGAAGTATTTGCTGTCATCAAAGAAAGAATCGGCGCACCTGCGCCTTGGCAGCCATGTCACTGTTGATAGTTACAAATTTGTAACTGTGAGGGACTTCGTCTATTTGGGAACCAGTATCAACACCGAAAATAATCTCAGTCTAGAAATCCAGCGGAGAATCACTCTTGCCAACAAGTGCTACTTTGGACTGAGTAGGCAATTGAGGAGTAAAGTCCTCTCTCGAAGAACAAAGATCACGCTCTATAAGTCTCTCATCATACCTGTCCTGATGTATGGCTCAGATTCATGGACAATGTCAAGAGAAGATGAGATGGCCCTGGGAGTATTTGAGAGAAAAGTTCTCCGGAAGATTTATGGTCCTTCCCGTGATGCCAACGGCGAGTATCGAAGGAAAATTAACGATGAGCTGTACGAGCTCTACGCAGATCTGACCATAGTCCAGCGAATTAAAGCCCAAAGACTCCGCTGGCTGGGCCATGTTATTCGAATGGACAAAGAAGCTCCAGCACAGAAGGTTTTCCTATCGTCGCCTGAATTCGGCAGCAGAGGAAGGGGGAGGCCTCGACTGAGATGGAAACAACAGGTGGAGGATGACTTGAACTCCCTTGGGGTTTCCAATTGGCGTCAGTTATCGCTAAAGGAATGACTGGCGTGCTTTGATGTGCAACGGCCAAAATCGCTTAGGCGGTTAAGCGCCAATAAATGATGATGATGATTCCACGATGTTTGGTATTTGATGGTGCTACGAATGATCTACAGAAGGCAGCTATTAAGATTTACATAAGCTCACTATAGGCTCATACAACCACGGTTGCCGTTTTGGCCGAAATGTACCATTTTTGGTAGGAATATTTATTCCGGCAACTTCCAAATTTGGTACATTTTTGCCATTTTAACTTCAAAGCAACTCCAATGACACTGGTACAAATATCAAAACTACATTTGAATGACTACAAAAAAAATGATGTTGTGTCTCTTTCACTCTCTTTCTTTACTGGCAGTAGAAGTGAAGTGGTACCAAATTTGTATGGGACGAAGTTTACAAAAATTTGATAAACTTCCGCGTCGATTTTGGTGTGTAAAAGAGTTCGTAAATTTATCCAATACATTTATCTTTCGACATTATTTTTTTTAATGCATTCAATGCACACTGGACAAAAATAGAATGTGCTGAAAACGGGTCGAAAATTACTTTTTTAATGAGAATTTTGAAGTAAAATATTTTTGTTTGACATCAAGGCGTTAAAATGTATAAATTTACGCATTTCGTAAACTTATAAGGTTCGATGAATCTCCCTACTGTTTGGCTAGCAAATTATTTTTTTTCTGTTTGGTACGAATTTTGGTACGCAAAATTTTAGGCAAATGGCAACCGTGCATACAACTCAACTCAAGTACATTAATTTTTGATGTGATTAAATTACAAATTTGGGGAGGTTTTATCAGACCGGAAATATTATTTCTGTATATATCAAGTGCCATACTTTTCTTGCCTTTTTTTAATAACGAAACCTCAGATATGTCAATAATCCCATCTGACTGAAGTAAATGCGCAAAATTCAACACAGAGATGTTTCAAGTCAAGCTATGGACGTAAGGTAACTTCTTTTTTTAAGGACAATTAAAACTCGAAATGTCGGTAAGGCAAATTCGAAAGCGAGGACCTTATATCTAAGTCATACATTTTACTTAGCTGCTAAATCGACATATTTATTTTCTTTCAAAAAATCCCACCGATTCTGAGATAAATGAGAAAAGAAATTTGGATTTGTTGAAATTGCTACACTGTGAAGAGCGGCCATGTTCTTTTTCGGTTTATAAACAAAACAAAAATTTGAAATATGAAAAGTTAAAATTGACAAGAGCTCAATGCAGAAACATAGCGGGAAATATATTTTAATTAACATGTCGTTGCATCTTTGCCACTGATCTTAAAAAAAAAAATAAAAATGTATTATTCTTTACCTAAAAGCTCACCTAAAGTCATGAATATTTCATGTATATAGTAGCTATCATACAAAAATATAAACAAAGCGAAAAACGGTACCACGAAATAAATCCCAAATAAAATAAGTCTTATGAAATAAATCCCACCAAAAAATGAAATAAGTCCCAACTTTAAGAAATGAAACAACTACCAAAGAAGGAAATGAAATAAGTCCCAATATTTGGTAGTTATTTCATAATGAGGCCCCAGTTTCCAAAAAAAAAATGAAATAACTCCCAAATGAAATAAGTCCCAAGAAAAATGAAATAACTCCCAAATCAAGTGCTTATTTATTCAGAAGATATTCATATATATATTTATACGGCCCACGCCGTGCCGCGCCCTCTTTCCCCTCCAAATTTTTTTTTTCCTGCCTCCCGTTGGGAGTTATTTCATTTGTGTGTTATTTCATTATTTAATAATTCCCAACAAAATTTTATGAAATAAGTCCTAACGCATTGGGAGTTATTTCATTATGAAAAAACATGTTCGTAAAAGCAGAAATGGCATATCAAGGAAAAGTCCATCGTTTGGAAAAATTGTAACATATTCCGATGTTGCTAAACATTTAGATGACAGAGCAGGATAGGAAGAGGACTTTGAAGCATCGAAGCGAATAACGTTCAAGTTACAAAATCAGAATTTGGAGAGCGAAAAATCGTTAGTCATATTTTTTAAATTTATTTTTCTCATCTGTCTCCTTAACTTTTTCTTGTATATCTTTTATATTATCAGTTTTACACCTTTCACATGATCTTCCAGTGCCGTTACGAATCACTTTCGACGCTTCTTTGCAAAATAATGTATGTCACTTTAAATTACCCTACTATTTTTAAATGCATATTCACAGTTTTGGTGTCAAATTTTAGAAAATTTGTTATCTGGACAATGCAAGAGGGCAATACAAAATGTTTTATGCAATAAAACCGGTTTTGCAAAAAATTACACTTAGAACGTTATTCGCGATGATGCTTCAGCTGACAAGCACTGTATGATTGTTTAGTTCTTTTCCAGAACTTGGTTTACAACACTAATCACATGTCAAAAGTCAATAAAACTTCTCTGTGTATGTACTAATTAAAATTAGAAAAAATCAAAAGAAGTTAGGCAGTTCAAAAGGTCTCCTATTCGGCTTATCTGCTATTATTTTAAAACTGTCATATTTTCTTTGATGTCATTTCTTTTATATAATTTGAATAGCACAATAAAATTAAGTAACCAAATGTGCAGGTGTGCTATTTTGCTTTCCTTGTTTTTTCGTTTTCTCTAGTTTGAAAAGTAAAAGAGCCACGAACACAAAAATTCAATATTTTCTGACAAATTTGTATGAAAATTTAATTTAATGTATTTAGACACAACATTTAACTCATATAGTGTTCTCAAGTGTTGTGTTGTTGAAATTGTACATAAAACTATAAAAAACCTTGTGAATTTCCTTAATAATAAATATTATTACACTTAAGCTGTAGATGCAACACCGCAACATAGATATATTATGATAAGTCCTAATACTTAAGTAAGATGTCAGAAACGTCCCTCACTGTTACAATTTCCTACTGGTGCGCTTATTGTATCATTAAATATTGTCATTATATATTTTTTTTATTTCCTTTGACATTTGAAGTCAATCCCGGGATTGTTTTTTATAAGTCCGGAATCTCGAAAAGAAGTTAAAAAATCCCGAATGTTTAAAATAGCTAGTTTCTTACGAATAATATGTCATTAAGTTGGATTAAGGCAGTTTTTTGAGCTATTGGTTTTATATACAACAATAAAAGCAGGGTATAAAAATTAACACTTAATATTGCAGCCCACTTATGAATGAAGAGAAATTTTATAAAATCCCTAACTTTTTTCGCTTGTTGATTTGCATTAACTTCCAAAAGCAGCCACGAGAAACCGTAAGAAGATGTTTGATTCTTCCCGGTCTTGTACTAATATAAAAATATTGCTATTTTGTAAGGAAAAAGTTATAGGATATATTTAAAATCTACTTACCTATTTTTTAGATCTATTTAAGCATCTTGTTGGTAATGCAAATAATATTGATGTACTGTCTTCAGTTTGTTTGTTAAAATGTATAAAATATCTAAATAATACATATTCGGGATCTCGAAACTTTTGGGCTCACAAAACTAAAATAGCTGCCATCCCTACTGCGCCTTTTAGGAGCTGTAATTTTTATTAACCCGTTTCTTATCCGTGCTAAAAAATGTCCCGAATTCGACACTATCACCGACCAGAACTCCGGTCACCCATTGAAGACTTGTAAAAAGCCGGGATACTACCAAACATCCACGTCTATTATAAAATCGAGGATTTATTGGTTTTATGAGCTTTTTTCAGGCACTTCAGTAATATGTACAGTAAGACACAAAATTAAAGATGTCTTTCATAATTTGCACAAAGTTCAGGGGTGCTTAGCAAAATGGCCATCCAAAATTTCAACGTTTTTGGCAGATTTTTTAGAAAATTTCTTAGTTTTGTAGGACAATCAATTTCAGTGCACAGAGCCAACACTGCCTAATAAAATAGAACAAAAGTCATATGATATCTCTATAGATTTTCTTCAAGAAGAAGTTCTTTTTATTTTTGAAGAGAAAATCTTATTAATCTTTACAAAGAGAAATCTTGCAAAAAACGTACTGATTTCTTAGGGTTCCTAACAAGAAGATTCGACTTATTAATGTTTTCAAAGGGAAAACATATTTCCGCTTAATTGTATGTGTTAATAAGACGATCTTAGGGTTCCTAACAAGAAGATTTGACTTATTAACAGATTTCCGCATAATTATATGTGTTAATAAGACGATCTTAGGGTTCCTAACAAGAAGATTTGACTTATTAATGTTTTCAAAGGGAAAACATATTTCCGCATAATTGTATGTGTTAATAAGACGATCTTAGGGTTCCTAACAAGAAGATTTGACTTATTAATGTTTTCAAAGGGAAAACATATTTCCGCATAATTGTATGTGTTAATAAGACGATCTTAGGGTTCCTAACAAGAAGATTCGACTTATTAATGTTTTCAAAGGGAAAACATATTTCCGCGTAATTTTATGTGTTAATAAGACGATCTTAGGATTCCTAACAAGAAGATTTGACTTATTAATGTTTTCAAAGGGAAAACATATTTCCGCATAATTGTATGTGTTAATATGACGATCTTAGGGTTCCTAACAAGAAGATTTGACTTATTAACAGATTTCCGCGTAATTGTATGTGTTAATAAGATTTGACTTATTAATGTTTTCAAAGGGAAATCTTGCAGAAAACGAACTGATTTCTTAGGGTTCCTAACAAGAAGATTCGACTTATTAATGTTTTCAAAATGAAATCACATATTATTGAGAAGAAAATAAAAATTATATTTCAGAGTTCTTATATTGTCTTCGAGAACTTCAGATTATCAGTTACGATTCAGTTTTAGATTTCTCTTGTATTGCCTTTACCTTCTTATGTTGCCTTTTTATATTTCCTTCAAGCCATCTCACTGCACTCTTCCTTACATTGCCTTCCACACTTGCCATATTGCCTCCACCGCGAATCGAACTAACCACATATTGAATGCTGAACACAGGTGCTTACCATCGAGCCATCGGGTACTTCTGCTTCTCAGCGTATAATTGTTCTACATGATGTCTGCTGATGATGATGCAAGATTGAAAATATTAATAAGTCAAATCTTCTTGTTAGGAACCCTAAGATCGTCTTATTAACACATACAATTACGCGGAAATATGTTTTCCCTTTGAAAACATTAATAAGTCAAATCTTCTTGTTAGGAACCCTAAGATCGTCTTATTAACACATATAATTATGCGGAAATCTGTTAATAAGTCAAATCTTCATGTTAGGAACCCTAAGATCGTCTTATTAACACATACAATTATGCGGAAATCTGTTAATAAGTCAAATCTTATTGTTAGGAACCCTAAGATCGTCTTATTAACACATACAATTACGCGGAAATATGTTTTCCCTTTGAAAACATTAATAAGTCAAATCTTCTTGTTAGGAACCCTAAGATCGTCTTATTAACACATATAATTATGCGGAAATCTGTTAATAAGTCAAATCTTCTTGTTAGGAACCCTAAGATCGTCTTATTAACACATACAATTATGCGGAAATCTGTTAATAAGTCAAATCTTATTGTTAGGAACCCTAAGATCATCTTATTAAAATAAGAAGTTTTTCTCTTTCAGCTTTTTTTCAATATTTTGACAGAAATTTCGAGAAGATTTTCTTATTAATAACACATATAAAAAGAAATCGCAAAGAAAAAAGAAGAAATTGCACTTGATAATATCAATAAGAATTTCCTCATTAAACCAAATAGATTTGCGTATGTTTTTTTTTTCGTTTCCGCCGTCTTGACTACCCCTGAGCCTGTAAACCGTTCATAAAGACAATCTTATTAATTTTATTAGGCATTTTTGGCTCTGTGTGGTATGATGTGCAAGTTAGAACTAACTGAAATATTTTCCTGATTTTTAAGATTTTTTTTCGATGAGGGTGTTAAGCAATTTTTTTCATGCAACGCATGAACAACATTTAATTTCGCATAAAAATATTACTCAACACCATCGACGAAAATAGTTCTTGCACATAATTATACTGTTTGGCCTACCAAACTGAGTCCTCAGAAATTTCATACAAAAAACTGCCGAAGTAGTTGAAAGTTTAGATGACCGATTTAGTCCCCTGAACTTTGTGCAAATTTTAAAAGACATTTCAAATGGTTTCTGCTATACAATTAAATAGAAATAAATTCCAGTACTAGTTATTGTTGACTAAAAAACTCGAAATAAAATACTCATATTTGAAAGAATTTCCATATTTCAAAGTATAAATAAAAAAAAAAAAAAGAATTGATTTTTTTCGCTTTTCAAAACTGACGTATGTATATGACTAATAAAACCACGAAAGAGCTTAGAATTTTTTTATATTCATAAAAGGCATGAGTTTCAGCTGAAAGTAATATAAACGCAGTCCGGCAGTTATATGTCAAAAATGTGTATTGCCCGTACAACTTGGGAGCAAGGCAAATTCATATATGAGCTTTGTTTCTTTCCTGCTAATTATGAATAATTATGAATAATTATTCCTGTAAAAGCGTTTCTTGAACAAAACTAGCAGCGAATTCAGCAGCTTTTTGACATTTAATTGAGAGTGAGAGCGCCAATTCGCTGCAAGTTATTGCTGCAGATTTTTCGTCCAGCAGAAACTAGTAAGGAGGAACAGCTGATCGGTGAAATAGCAAAACAACAACAAAAAATGTAAATTCAAATTGTTAGCCAATCAGAAACGTAACAGCTGTTGTGTCTACAAGTTTCTGCTGAACCCTGTTCGACGAAAAATTAGCAGAAATGAGATTTTGACAGCTTTTTACAAGACTCTCTTCTGCTGACAGTTCTTTGCTGGAGATTTCAAGAAACAAAGCTATGGTAATAGCAGGGCGAATTCGGCAATATTCACTGTGCGTTGAAGATCTTTAAAAATACTGAAACACTTTCGAAGTTGTTAAATTTAAACGTGGCACTGCCAAATTTTCCAAAACTAAATATGCCACTATATGGACCTGGTGTAAAATTTTCTTATAGATTGCTGGAAGAATTTGACCGTGAATAAAACAATTACACATACATATTTATTTTTTTTATGTGACAAACGCTTATTTAATTTAATTAAATTCAATAATGTGTTCAGAGGGTTAATAAAGTATGCCCAAAAAGCTTCATAACTACCACATCAGCAACACTAATAAGGCAGTTTATGTGAAGACCAGGCATGTTGTACCTTTCAAAATCATACGTTTTTTATATTTTAACTTGAATTTTCCCAAATTCTCATATTTCTTACACGCGGATAAGCTTTTTCCACTAATTTTATGTTATAGATTATTATAATATTTAATGTCAATTTTTTTTTTCAAATTCTTCTAGCGTGAAAGGAACTTGAAAACTTTTAGTAGTATTTTAGGGAGTAAATTAGCATTTTTTCAGTAACTGATTCACTGAATGCGCTGAACTAACTCTCCAAAGGAATCTGAAGTAAACAGCTTTTCTTCGTAATTCTATTTTGAATTCTTGTTGAATTGACACTTTGTGGATTTATAAATCACGATTTCTGGAAAGAATTTTATTTGGAATGTCCCATTTATTTTCTTACTATTGATATGTTGTAATATGTTTTGATTATGAGGAACGCAGCAAATTGTGGACATGGTGTACAGTGGAAACCTTTCAGCCAGTTGGAGGACTTAGTATATGTAGACGATGTCTGTCTGTTAAGTCACAGAAGCACTGACCTGCATATGACTTTCATCAAGTCATCTAAATGGTTCGGGGAGAAACGGTGTCGGTTAGGAGTGTCAATCCCGGACATTTTTTGCCATATACGAAATTTGTATCCATATGGACACACTCCAAAAAATACATCTAGGGTAAAAAGTTGTAATAACGAAAATTGATTGGCATCCCAAGGGCCAAAAATAGTAAAAAAGAGAAGGAATAGGATTTTTTAATCCAGCCGTTTAGAACTTGTAGCGAAAGGAACAGATGTATGAATTTGTAGACAAATTGTGTCTGCTTACAAAACTGCCCAAAATTTTAGTTAGACGCCCAACGCCCCAAAATAAATTTATCGGAACGGATTTGGTCCGAAATGCCAAATTTCGGCAACCCTGGTGGCAATCGAAATTTCTCTAACGTTAGATACTGTATTTGCTAGGGTGTTTGCTGGGTATGCTCTATCTATTTGCTGGTATGTAGCACAGAAAATGGAAATAGTAAATGTGGAAATTAAATTGCTCGACTATTTGTTGTGTGTACTCTTTGTGTGTGTTTAAGATCATTGAACTTGAGTTACACCAACTAGAAATATTAAAAGTGATCAAATAAGATAGAAAAGTGTCTTAAAATAGGTATGTACCTAGTTGCTAAACAAAATGCGGATATCATTTAGCCACAAACCAAAAATCGTTTTAGACTACATATATTGTACATATGTATTAGAGTGACCACAAAACATATGGGATTCGGAAAAGTATTAAATTTTTTCGCTCCCAGCGCATTTTTTGACAGCTTGACAATAGAAAATAAGATCTGCTTAAAAATCTGACCACCTGTAGTGCGAAATAGCCACGCGCATTTGACCTAAAGTTCAAAAATTAACCTAAAAATTATACATGGCTTTAGAGACCAATATCTCTTTATACAATGATTTTCGGAGAAATAATGTATTAATAATTTTTATACAAAATGAAACTGGGAACATATTCTCCATATTTATACCTACCGTTATCCTTTCAGGACATATTGAGTCCTTAAAGTGAAATTTAAATTTTTTGTTTGTTAAAAAGGCAAAAATAAATATTTAAAAAATAGAGAATTGCATAAACTATATATCATTTAATAGGTTATTTAAAGTAGTTTTACACATCATACATTTTTTTTAATTTACATGCACTATTATAGTCAAGAAAATGATTTAAAATAAAAAAGCCGCATTTTTTCAAACTTTTTTTTTTGCCAAACTGAAAATATCGTAGTAGGCTATGAAAATGTTGAGCCAGCGTTTGAGGAGTCATTAAAGGCATTTTGATTCGTATTTGAATTTAAGTTTTTGTACTTAATTTATATTCAGAACTATAGAAATAGTGCCAATAAACGAACTAGATCCAAACTGTCAGATTTTGTACTAGTTCCAGCCTAGGACATCGACATGTTAAATTCGCCAGTTGATTTCATCCCTGCAGGGAACTCAGGCACTAGTGACACAAATTTCTGGTTCAGAACTAGATATAAAGTGGCCAATAAGAACTAGTACGTTAGTGATACATTTTCACTAGTTCGAAACCAGCGTTTGAGGAGTCATTAAAGGGCATTTGGATTCGTATTTGAATTTAAGTTTTTGTACTTAATTAATATTTAGAACTATAGAAATAGTGCCAATAAACGAACTAGATCCAAACTATCGAATTTTGTACTAGTTCCAGCCTAGGACATCGCCATGTTAAATTCGCCAGTTGATTTCATGTAAAAAAGATAGTTCGCGAACTAGTACTGGTTCGGAACGCACTAGAAGCGAACTAGCTCTGAACTAGAGATTTTCCCTATAGGGATGTAAAAAAGATAGTTCGCGAACTAGTACTGGTTCGGAACGCACTAGAAGCGAACTAGTTCGGAACTAGAGATTTTCCCTACAGGGAAAATATGTACCCTGCAGGGAACTTAGGCACTAGTGACACAAATTTCTGGTTCAGAACTAGATATAAAGTGGCCAATAAGAACTAGTACGTTAGTGATTACTTTTTCACTAGTTCCCTGCAGGGAACCCAGGCACTACTGAACAAATTTCAGGATCAGAACTAGATATAAAGTGGCCAATAAGAATAACTCCGTTAGTGATTACATTTGCACTAGTTCGAAACCAGCGTTTGAGGAGTCTTTAAAAGGCATTTGGATTCGTATTTGAATTTAAGTTTTTGTATTTAATTTATATTCAGAACTATAGAAATAGTACCAATAAACGAACTAGATCCAAACTGTCGAATTTTGTACTAGTTCCAGCCTAGGACATCGCCATGTTAAATTCGCCAGTTGATTTCATATAAAAAAGTTAGTTCGCGAACTAGTACTGGTTCGGAACGCACTAGAAGCGAACTAGCTCTGAACTAGAGATTTTCCCTACAGGGTATTGATACGAAAATAAAAAAGGTAAATAAAAAAAGGTGTCGCCGAGCTTTTAAGAAGCGACCTCATTTATATATTTATATTGACTGTTCTAATATTTTAACCAGTTCCTTATGCAGTGGCGTAATAATAGGGTGGCAGGGCTGGCAAAATGCCACGGGCCCCCGACCTAAGAGGGCTCCAGTCCAAGAGGCCGCTAGCACAAAAATAATTTTTTACATTTTCGCAATTCACAAGGTCTACTATTCGTTTGTTTTGCTATATTTTTCAAAAAATTTATATTGGAAACCATGGAAACATACAACGATAGACGAATACCACAATCATGTGAATTGCCCAATTGTACCTGAGTATTTATTTTATTTGAAAAGTATATTTTTATAATTTCTGCTTAAAATCCAAAGTTAGACAACTAAATTCCATAATACAATTTCAAGTTAACCGGTAAGCATTTCAACCAACCTAAACAAAAAGATGTTGATTCATTTTTAGAGATGTACACGTTACCCGTGACTAGTAATTTTACGAACTTATGACCGTCAAAAAACTGTCAATCAAAATACCGGTAATTGCACATCTCTATTCATTTTAGAACGCATCCATTGATTTCTACATATTCTGTCGCGGTACGTTGGCAACGCGGGTGAGGAGGCCAATGGCCATCAGTGAGACATATACAAAGTGTAATTGAGTACGCTGAAAATCTCGAAGTTTATTCAAATTAAACTGAGTACAACGTGACGATTTTTACTGATAGGGGCCCCATCAAAAGAATTTGCCACGGGCCCCAGATGGTATAGTTACGCCACTGACCTTATGAGCACCACCAACACACTTTTGAATGAGCTGAAATATTTTTTGTATACCTTTCATGAACATGAAATGGTATTATAACTATGGTCCGATGTTTGTAAGTATGAGAAGGAGAAGAGATAGACCCACTAATAAGTATACCGTTATGATCAGGACGATGAGTTGATTCGATTTAGCCATGTCCGTCTGTCCGTCCGCCCGTCTGTTTGTACGCAAACTAGTCCCTCAATTTTAGAGATATCTCGATGAAATTTGGTATGGAGGCGTTATTTTATATGAGAATAATCATTCGTCGGAACCAGCAAGATCGGACAAAAACTACTCATAGCTCCCATACAATCGATTGTTCCGATAAACGGATTTCGGGCTATAACTTCTGTAATTAAAAAGCTAGTAACGTGAAATTTTGTAAGTATTGATGTTTTTATATGTGAAATATCGACGTTGAAAATCATTGAGATGGGATAAATATTTCATATAGCTCCCATACAATGGATTGTTCCGATAAACGGATTTTGGGCTATAACTTCCGTAATTAAAGAGCTAGTAACGTGAAATTCTGTAGGTATTGATATCGATGTTGAAAATCATTGAGATGGGATAAATATTTCATATAGCTCCCATACAATCGATTGTTCCGATAAACGGATTTTGGGCTATAACTTCTGTAATTAAAGAGCTAGTAACGTGAAATTTTGTAGGTATTGATGTTTTTTTATGTGAAATATTGTTGTTGAAAATCATTGAGATGGGATCCATATTTCATATAGCTCCCATACAATCGATTGTTCCGATAAACGGATTTTGGGCTATAACTTCTGTAATTAAAGAGCTAATAACGTGAAAATTTGTAGGTATTGATGTTTTTATATGTGAAATATCGATGTTGAAAATCATTGAGATGGGATAAATATTTCATATAGCTCCCATACAATGGATTGTTCCGATAAACGGATTTTGGGCTATAACATCCGTAATTAAAGAGCTAGTAACGTGATATTTTGTAGGTATTGATATTTTTATATGTGAAATATCGATGTTGAAAATCATTGAGATGAGATAAATATTTCACATAGCCCCCATACAATCGATTGTTCCGATAAACGGATTTTGCGCTATAACTCCTATAATTATAAAGGTAGGGTCGTGAAATTTCGTAACTTTTACTCTGTTAGAAAGTGGAATGTCGATGTTAAAAATCAATGAGATTGGACCAACAAAACACATCGCCCCCATATAATCGATAGTTCCGATAATTTCGTTATGAGCTAAAGTTAAATTCACACAGGCTGTACTGGGATCGACCAGTGAAAATCGTGACGCTTATTCATGAAAGGTGTATAGCCTTCGGCACAGCCGAAGACAGCGTTCCTTACTTGTTTTTAATTGCAAAGCCTACTACGATATTTTCAGTTTGGTAAAAAAAAAAAAGTTTGAAAAAATGCTTATTTTAAATCATTTTCTTGACTATAATAGTGCATGTAAATAAAAAAAAATTATGATGTGTAAAACTACTGTAAATAACCTATTAAATGATTTATAGTTTATCCAATTCTCTATTTCTTAAATATTTATTTTTGCCTTTTTAACAAACAAAAAAATTTAAATTTCACTTTAAGGACTAAATATGTCCAGAAAGGATAACGGTAGGTATAAATATCATATGAAGAATATGTTCCCAGTTTCATTTTGTACAAAAATTATTAATACATTATTTCTCCGAAAATCATTGTTTAAAGAGATATTGGTCTCTAAAGCCATGTATAATTTTTAGGTTAATTTTTGAACTTTAGGTCAAATGCGCGTGGCTATTTCCCACTACAGGTGGTCAGATTTTTATGCAGATCTTATTTTCTATTGTCAAGCTATCAGAAAATGCGCGGGGAGCAAAAAAAATCAGCACTTTTGCATTTGTGGTCACTCTAATATGTATGTACAAATAAATATAGCTAGCCACAAATTAAGCGTGAGAAATTTGGATTGCATCTTATCAACACATCAGCCTTGATCCCTTACTTTTCTGACTAAAACACTAGAACTAGAAAATCAGCTCTCAGTGCGAGAGCAACCCCAAAGAGTACGGGATCGCTAAAATGGTAGAACTGTCAAACTGATCGCTTGACAGTTCGACAACAAGTAGTCAGAATTTACCAGCAACAAATCTGCTAACTAAATCTTGCAACTCTCTGACTGGAGAGAACTCCATTTTCTGCTCTCACCAGTCAGAAAAGTTGCGTACGGGATCACTTTCCTGTAGTTCTTGACTGTTTCTGACTATTTCTGGCTGTCAAATTGGTGTAAGGGATCAGAGCTATCATTTGACGAATGTACTAGTGTCCGAACGAAGCTAGAATTTATGGCCGAAGCCGTAGCCGAATATTCGGCATAATCCTATATTCGGCCGAATACCGAAGCTAAAACCGAATACGAACCAGAATAACTTTGAGATTTTTTACTTCATAACAATTCATTTTTATTGTTCTGTCACTTCTGGCTTGCAATATCTCCGCGTTTCCCCCGAAGTCTCCGGGTTTGCAATAAAAACTCCCAGAATCTCAGGGAAAGTTTTCTAATTTTGGCGTTATTAATTTTGATAGACCAAGAATTGTGGCGGCTTTCAAGCCATGAACAACGGTGTACGGCTTATTAAAATCGGACTTAAAATGGCTACATAGTGTCAAAAAAAGTAAATAGCCCATCGAGGGGGCGTGGTAAAAAAAAAATTTTTTGCGATCGCCTTCAAAATATCTTTAATCCACCTTTTTTGTCGATCCACCTTAGTGTACCCCAAAACAAAATCCCCAAAATCGAAATCCCCAAAACCAAAATCCCGTAATTCAAAATTCCCAAACTCAAAATCCCCAATATCAAAATGCCCAACGCGAAATCCCCATTTTTGTGTGAAATAAATTCAAATTAGGTTGAAAATCGCTGCGATTTAAAACCTAATTTGAATTTATTTCACACATAAAATGGGTATTGAACTATTGGATGTGCAGGTAATGAGTTGGCTATTTTGCCATTGAAACTAATATGCAACAGTAGCCAATTCTATAGAGTCTTCGTTCACCACTCAACTGGAGTGAGTTCAATGCCTGGTCAATGTCCAATATATTTTAAACTTTGTTTTAAATTTTTATTTATAGTCCGGTCAATATAGACATAAAAATAGTGGTTAAATAGCAATAATTCCCACAGAGCCAAATCTTTGCATATAGCTTAGGTTTACCTTCAGATAGAAAACCTCAAAAGTCCTCATCGATCCCTTGTGTGCTAAAAAGTTATTCGGAGTCAAATGACAAAATTTTAGGTTTTTTGGACTTTTCTCGAAAACTGTAAAATTACCTAGGACCAAGTTGTCCCAAGACCTGGAAGTTCCGACAAATATGGTTCTAGCATTTTTTTCTCTAAGGGTAACCAGTTCTGAGAGATTATATCGCGACTGTAAAATTAGCTCTGGAAATTATAGGATTTTTATAGAAAACTTTAGTATGCGGCGAAAAAATTTTCTTGTCACAAAGTTCCCCATCGACAATGAAAATGGTTATTTTTGTAAGCCCTACAGTTCTCTAGCTAGAGCCAAATTTACTTGATTCATGATATCAAAAACTAATAGTGGTTTAAGTTTAGATATCTGGTATAAGAAAAATTCCGACGGAGCCAAATTTTTGTGGAGAGCTTAGGTTCACCCCTTTTATTCGTTCTTCAGATCACCCTGATATGTCAGAATTTATTTAAAAAAAAAAAAATGGTTCCCTTTTATAAAAGGGCCATCTAACAGAGTTCGATACTTGATGACATATTTTGACTCACCTGCATGGTATAAACCGATCAAGTGATGTTGATGTAGATGCCGCTTCGAAGGCGTTGAAAAGATTTCTGGCAACTGGACTGTAATGTTTTAGTATACGTTTCTCATAATCTGGACTAAACATTTTTCAATTTATTTTCGTAACAAAATATTTTAGTGCCGTTGTCGTTAACCAAGTTACTTATAAAATATATATTTTTAGTTGGTTTTGTAATATCTTTAATAAATATGTACGCGAAATATAATATACAATCACGTAAACCTTTTGTTTAGAATAATTGTTCAATTCTCGCATAAACTATATTCAGCTTTGGTCGGATAAGGATGACTTGTTATGGAATCTGTAAAGAAAAAAAACGATAACTAAGTTAAATATTCCGAAGACTTGCAAATAAAATGCTGGGAGTAAAAAAAAACATTCAATAAAAGGGAAAAATGGGTTAGACCCATAAAGGTAACCATTTTTTTTTATCAATCAAAGGGGATAAATATTGTCTATTTTAGCAACAATATTTCTCACTTTTATATAGAATAACGACCAAAATTAAAATAACCATTTACATTAGATATCGTTACCTTAATTCACAAAGGCCATAACTGACATAAAAAAAAGTTACCGGAGAAGCAAAAAACAAATTTTTTTTACATTCAACGCAGGCAAATTTAGCTTTGTATATGTGGAATATCTCCGTTATTACTGCTAGTAACTTCTTAAAATTTGTAGTGAGGGTGTATTTTAATAAAAAAAAAAAAAAAAAAAACTAATGGCGGCGATATACCTACAGGTTATCATCATAACCTCTAACGAGATTTTTAGCCGAGCTTCTCTTTCCAACTTGTGGTGTGTTGCTTTTTTTGAGTTTTTCCTACAAGTTGGCGGGACCTACAGTTTTTTGCCGACTCCGAACGGCACTTGCAAAGCAAATGCATTTTTTGCTGAGAAGCTTCTCATGGCAGAAATACACCCGGAGAGTTTGCCAGACTACTGCCGAGGGGCGACCCCGTTTTAGAAAAATTCTTTTTCTAAATAATTTTTGATGTTACTTTTGCCGGGCATCGAACCGCCACGACTTGGTGTAGAAGGCCGAACACTTAACCGCTACACCACGGCGGCCGCCATGGTATATCATACATAAATATGTGAACAAGTCATTTTCGAAAAATGTGTCAATTAGGGCCTTTGTGAATTAAGGTAACGATGTGTTAATCGATTTATCCAAGTCTAATCTGTCAGCTTTGCTACGTGCCATAATAAAATGGGTATATTTTAAGCTGGAAAGTTTTAGAAACCAGAAATGTAAAAACATTCATCAAAGGTGGACTTATACCACTTATGCTTTAAGGGGTTCAAATGAAGGCACGTTCGACACGTTTATTTCTTCTGGTACGAGTAGACGACACCTTCCATGCAAGATTAAACAATAACAATAGCAAAAAAAATAATAAAAAAATTACTCAAGCCTTCACAAATGGAGCTTAGACTTCAAGAGAGAACCACGACGTATCCAACAAACTTTATTTACTTTGACAATCGTTGAAGATCACTCGTGGCCACACTAATCTCAGCACTTTAATTTGTAGTGGGAATTATAGAAATCATGAAATGAATTTTTAATGCCGTAAAATGCTTAAGCTCGTGTATTTAAACATAAGTAAAATAAAAGCACAAGTAAAGAAATCAACATGGTTATTGTGTTATGCGAGACTCAAAAATATGAGAGTTGCTTCGTAAATTAAAAATAGAAAATTATGTGCATTCGTTTTTTTTTATTTTGTTAATACTGTAGCTTTAATCCTACTTAAAGTATTTTCAAACTATCTACCATTACTTCCATGATCCTTTGTATGTAAATACTTAGTAAGGCGACTTTGGCCTAGCACCTTGTTTCTATCGAATAATTCGAGCGAAAATATCTTACTTAAAATAGCCTTTAACCGCCTAGGCGATTTTGGCCGTCCAAGGGATCTCACTGGGATTTTTTTATGTGGTGGGTCCCAAACCCTACGCACAACCCGTTTCTCGGGGAGTTGGATTTAAGTTATACATTTATATAGCAAGCCGCTTGATCCAAAACAGCCGCTCGCTTGCAGCCGCACGCCATGATGACAGATGCTGCTGATGAAATCCCCTGGCTAGCCCTTAAACCGATTATGTCTGAGTAGCCTTGTCAGGTTCCCACATCAGTTCACCACCGAACGGATATTCAGTGGCTATCCAGAGGACACGCCGCGGACGTAGTGAGCTGCTTGGACCGCACATAGAAGAATCGCTCTGGCCATTCCCGGTTGAATAGCGGTCAGAAACTTTCTCCAGTTGCGTGGACTTCTACACACGGTCCCGTCCTCGAAAATATCAGTGAAACAAAAAAATATTTTAGAATGTATGGTGGGCCGCTTAATTTTGTGTGAAAAACTGACAGTAAATTTTACTTCAACGCATACCCTGCAGGGAACTTAGGCACTAGTGACACAAATTTCTGGTTCAGAACTAGATATAAAGTGGCCAATAAGAACTAGTACGTTAGTGATTACATTTTCACTAGTTCTCTGCAGGGAACCCAGGCACTACTGAACAAATTTCAGGATCAGAACTAGATATAAAGTGGCCAATAAGAATAACTCCGTTAGTGATTACATTTTCACTAGTTCGAAACCAGTGTTTGAGGAGTCATTAAAAGGCATTTGGATTAGTATTTGAATTTAAGTTTTTGTACTTAATTTATATTTAGAACTATAGAAATAGTACCAATAAACGAACTAGATCCAAACTGTCGAATTTTGTACTAGTTCCAGCCTAGGACATCGCCATGTTAAATTCGCCAGTTGATTTCATGTAAAAAAGATAGTTTGCGAACTAGTACTGGTTCGGAACGCACTAGAAGCGAACTAGCTCTGAACTAGAGATTTTCCCTACAGGGTATGAATTCGTATAGATATTTTTCGAAATAATATTGATAAGATAACGATTCTAGTTGATGTAGAATATAAATTAATTTCCGCTTTCAACAAATCGCCGAAAGCTTCAAACTACCCAAAATAAAATAAATTTCTGTTTTGATTTTGCTGATCTGGTTATTAAAATATGAGGGATTTATTTAGGCTAGTGGTGCTTAGTGCAAGTAAAAACTACATTAGTTAGTTTAATTCACTTCGTACTCGACGTTTCGCTACTGATTTGTAGCTTCTTCAGGAGTAGGTAAATCTTTATTTTGGAAGACAACAACAATACATATTAATAAGATATTTGGTTTAAGGTAATGGGTGATAAAAACACTTACACAAAGGGCAAATAATAAATATACTAATAGACCAAGATCCCAGAGCCTAAAAGCGTCACTTATTTTATAATGGATGAAACCAATACCGACCGAAAATTTCAAAGCTGTACCTATGACAAGGGCCTAGGAATCGGGGGTCAAAGTCGCCACAAAATGACCCTAACTACACTTATTTTATAATGGATGATTTTCACATATTTGACGTAGATTACCACCCCGCGTCAGTATCAAGTGTTGTTAGACCCGTACCAGTGACAAGGCTCCAGCCAGACACCCACAATTCGCTGATTTATTTCTGTTTTTCCAATTTCACGCATTTGAGCCACTTTGGCTAACCAATATTTTCCCAATTTTTGTAGAATACTACCCTCAAGTAGTATCAGTCATTTTTAGACTTCGTCCCATGGCAAAAACTTCAGCCAGACACCTCAAAACTCGGGAAATTTCACTCATTTTTACTGCGCTTTCACATGTTTAAGCGGGTTTGCCCAACTTTGGCCTCTTTTAAATAACAGATATTCACACATGTGTCGTAAAATGCTATCCTTAAGTAGAATCAAGCATTTCCAGACATCACCCCATGGAAAAAACTTCAGCCAGACACCTCAAAGTTAATATCAGTCATTTTTATACTTCGGCCCATGACAAAAACTTCATCCAGACACCTCAAAGCTCGGGATTTTCACTAATTTTTACAGAGATTTCATTTGTTTCAGCAGGTTTTCACTAATTTTTACAGAGATTTCACTTGTTTCAGCAGGTTTCTCCAACTTTGACTACGTTTAAACGGCGGTTCTTTACACATGTATCGTATAACACTACCATTAACTAATATCAGGCATTTTAAGACTTCGACCCATGACAAAAACTTCAGCCAGACACCTCAAAGCTCGGGATTTTCACTAATTTTTACAGAGATTTCATTTGTTTCAGCAGGTTTCTCCAACTTTGACTACGTTTAAACGGCGGATATTTACACATGTATCGTATAACACTACCATTAACTAATATCAGGCATTTTAAGACTGCGGCCCATGGCAAAAACTTCAGCCAGACACCTCAAAGCTCGGGATTTTCACTAATTTTTGCAGAGATTTCACTTGTTCCAGCAGGTTTCTCCAAATTTGACAACGTTTAAACGGCGAATCTTTACACATGTGTCGTATAACTCTACCATTAACTAATATCAGGCATTTGTAGACTTCGTCCCATGACAAGAACTTCAGCCAGACACCTCAAAGCTCGGGATTTTCACTAATTTTTACAGAGAATTCATTTGTTTCAGCAAGTTTCTCCAACTTTGACTACGTTTAAACGGCGGATCTTTACACATGTATCGTATAACACTACCATTAAATAATATCAGGCATTTTTAGACTTCGGCCCATGACAAAAACTTCAGCCAGACACCTCAAAGCTCGGGATTTTCACAATTTTTACAGAGATTTCACTTGTTTAAACAGGTTTCTCCAACTTTGACTACATTTAAACGGCGGATCTTTACACATGGTGAGAGTTGAGTCAGTTTTTGAGGTCAGTATGGTAAAATATGCAACCGCAATGGTACAATCTTTTACAAGAGCGTGCAATTGCTGGCGTATGCCGATGATATTGATATCATTGGCCTTAACAACCGCGCCGTAAGCGCTGCCTTCTCTGGACTGGATAAAGAAGCGAAAAAAGTGGGTCTTGCGGTCAACGAGGACAAGACGAAGTATTTGCTGTCATCAAAGAAAGAATCGGCGCACCTGCTCCTTGGCAGCCACGTCACTGTTGATAGTTACAAATTTGAAACTGTGAGGGACTTCGTCTATTTGGGAACCAGCATTAACACCGAAAATAATATCAGTCTAGAAATCCAACGGAGAATCACTCTTGCGAACAAGTGCTACTTTGGACTGAGTAGGCAATTGAGAAGTAAAGTCCTCTCTCGAAGAACAAAGATCGCGCTCTATAAGTCTCTCATCATACCTGTCCTGATGTATGGCTCAGATTCATGGACAATGTCAAGAGAAGATGAGATGGCCCTTGGAGTATTTGAGAGAAAAGTTCTCCGGAAGATTTATGGTCCTTCCCGTGATGCCGACGGCGAGTATCGAAGGAGATTTAACGATGAGCTGTACGAGCTTTACGCAGATCTGACCATAGTCCAGCGAATTAAAGCCCAAAGGCTCCGCTGGCTGGGTCACGTCATGCGAATGGACAAAGAAGCTCCAGCCCAGAAGGTTTTCCAATCGTCACCCGAATTCGGCAGCAGAGGAAGGGGGAGGCCTCGACTGAGATGGAAACAACAGGTGGAGGATGACTTGAACTCCCTTGGGGTTTCCAATTGGCGTCAGTTATCGCTAAAAAGGAATGACTGGCGTGCTTTGATAGGCGACGGCCAAAATCGCTTAGGCGGTTAAGCGCCAATAAATGATGATGATGATGGTAAAATATTGTTTCTGGTGTAACGCGAGTGACGATGGAAACGCCCATATATGTATAACCGACACCCGGTTTTGGAGATATCGTTAAAAATATAAAACCGAAAATCCGTCAAATATTTTTTAGAGCAAAGTTGGTTATGCATTAACATTATCCGTTTAATACCGAATTTTCGCTGCGTACTGATATACAAACGAAGAATGGAAAAAATTGTCGATATCCGAAAACCTGTAGAATTTCACTAAAAACTTATACTAATCTTAAGCCACTAACAACATTACCTATTTTTTTGAGTTTTTTTCTAGCTGTCCTTTCCTTTTTTTCATACGAAGTTCGAATTTATAAGTTGTTAGTAGATCTTACTGGAAATTGTGTTTGCGAACATACATACATATGTATGTAACTAAACCAGGTAAACACAAAAAGTTGACGTCACAGGAAAATGCGGAGAGACTTCACTTTCGAACTAAAGTACACTATTTTTTTAACTGAAGTAGAGATGGGCGCGTGCATGATTTTTGCAACACGACACGACACGGTCACGAAACTGATTTTCAAAAGTTGGCACTAACACGCACGGGGAAAAAATACCAAAACACGACACGACACGCACGAAAAAAATATAAAACTGTATTTCATGGATTTTATTTTGTTTTTGTATATATTTGTAAAGATGGCATGTACTTTGTACATAGCATATACTTATGCATCAAACAAACTAAAGTTTGTGGTGGAGTGAAGTGGAATTAGAAACTTATAAAAAAATATAATTTAGAAAAAATATAATGTGCCAACCCAGTTTGGTAAAAAAAAGGAGATCGTGTTTTTTCGTGCGTGTTTTTTTATGGTTTTCGGGCTCAACACGATCACGCACGATCACGACACGAAATCGCATTTTCGAACACGCGCACATGGACACACGCGTGCGTGTTTCGTGTCACGGTAAAAAACACGCACGCCGCCCATCTCTAAACTGAAGTAAAATCTAGCGTACCTACACTAACTAATTATGTATAACTATTCATATATATGTAGGTACTTCTATTTGCCATTCGCCGATTCGTTGTTATTTACTATACGTTTACTACTGTTTCCTATTGGTTTTTATATTCATGCATGCACTTGCTTCACAATTTAATCGAAAACAATTCACCGTGACTATCTGTAACGTACTAACAGCTAAAACAAACAAAAATATTTTGGTGGATCGAAGCAGACAAGTATTTCAAACAATGGTCTTTATCAGTGGTTGGTGGCGACGTCATATATAAAGCATTTACATATAAATTAGGGTAGGGATGAACATTTTTTTGTGATTTTCACGATCTCGTGATTTATTAGCGGAAATTCGCTATTTTCCAAGAGTTTACTGTGAAAAATATGGTTTTAGAAATTATTAACTCAATTTTCTTTTCTAGCATGATCCAATTAATAAGATCTCGCATTTAAAAAACACTGTGACGTCAACCTCTCTGAAGTTGGCAAGACAACTGTTACGTGGCAAAAAAGTAACTAGTGGATAATTTGCCGTAATTTATACGTAAATTATCCGTGAAAACAAAAAATTTGCCGCGGCCGTATTTTGGAAAATATTGAGTGGCACGCCAACTTCATGTGAAGTTAGTGTGCCACCTTTGAAAAATTACCTCAGGGACCAGCTAGAAAAAAAATATTTGTACGTGATTTTTCCGTGAATTAGCCGTAGTTAAATGGCATATTTAAAAAATTAAAAATTTTATAGTGCACCTTCAACTTCACCGTCAACTTCACATGAAAAACTACCTTAGGGACCTGCTAGGGAAAAAATTTTTGCAGGTGATTTTGCCGGAAATTAGCCGTAATTAAATGACATATTTAAAAAATTAAAAAATTTTTTTTTTTTGTTAGTGCACCGTCAACTTCACATGAAGTTAGCGTGCCACCTTTGAAAACCTATCTTAGGGACCAGCTAAGGAAAAAATATTTGGTTCCTGAGGCAGTTCTTCCAAGGTAGTACGCTACATTCATGAGAAGCTGGCGGTGCACTAACAAAAAAAAAATTTTTTTTTTAATTTTTTAAATATGTCATTTAATTACGGCTAATTCACGGCAAAAACACGTGCAAACATTTTTTCCCTAGCTGGTCCCTAAGATAGGTTTTCAAAGGTGGCACGCTAACTTCACATGAAGTTGACGGTGCACTAACAAAAAAAAAAAAAATTTTTAATTTTTTAAATATGTCATTTAATTACGGATAATTTCCGGCAAAATCACGTGCAAACATTTTTTCCCTAGCAGGTCCCTAAGGCAGTTTTTCATGTGAAGTTGACGGTGAAGTGGACGGTGCACTATAAAAAACAAATTTTTTTTTTAAATTTTTTAAATATGCCATTTAACTACGGCTAATTCACGGCAAAATCACGTACAAATATTTTTTTTCTAGCTGGTCCCTGAGGTAATTTTTCAAAGGTGGCACACTAACTTCACATGAAGTTGGCGTGCCACTCAATATTTTCCAAAATACGTCCGCGACAAATTTTTTGATTTCACAGATTAATTACGGATAATTTACGACAAAATCACGTGCAAAGGTTTTTATCCTAGCTGGTCTCGAAAGTAGTTTTCCAGAAGTGGCACGCTAACTTCATGTGAAGTTGGCGGTGCACTACCAAAAAATTAATTTTTTTTTTTTTTTAATTTTCCAAATATGCCACTTAGTTACGGCTAATTTACGGCAAAATCACGTGCAAACATTTTTTCTCTAGCAGGTCCCTAAGGTAGTTTTTCACGCTAAAATTTTTGTTTTCGCGGATAATTTACGTGTGGACAAGCAGCTTTCCACCACATCACATTTTGCCATTATATCTTGCTTTGTATTCTTTTGTTTTTGTATGCTTACAGTTAGCAGAATTGAACATATTTTATTCATTCGCTTTTGTACATTCTTTTTGTAAAGCACGCCCTCAACTAAATATTCATTTCGAAGATTAAATAAAATTCATTAAAGGTCTTAGAATTAAATAATTAGACAAACTCTTTTATTTGTTGCGAAACGGAGTTTAAAATGCTCAACAAGGTAAGCGTCCTACGATTTGTAGTGGCGTCAAAAATATCGCGCCACATTGGTGACCCCGACACACGTACACGCATACGGAGCCGTACCAAAGTACCGCTGAAAGTCCCGCTATTAAATCACGCGATTTCATAAAATTTTCCATCATCGAAAATGCCTGGGGGAGATAGCGGCCTTGGTACACCGTCAACGAACTCGCAACAACAAAACAACGAAGTAGGAGCAAGAAATGAAAGACATGCATCTGCTATCTACGCTCGCCTGCCTATTCCGGCAATGTCTAGTTCCAACATAGAGGCATGGTTCACATCCATGGACTTTTGGTTTACGGCCTCTGGAATTTCATCAGACAAGCAAAAAGCAGCAACGGTTTTTGCAGCATTAGACCCTTCGGTTATTAGTCAGTGGTCCCAAGTCATTGCCGAAATGCCACAAACTGATAAATTCGCGTACGTTAAAGCAAAAATTATTGAACATTTCGCAGACAGTGAGCAAAGGCGTCTAAATAGATTGCTATCGGAGTTACCTCTAGGTGATCGAAAGCCTTCGGAGCTATACTATGAAATGAAACGAGTTGCCGGCACCACTTTGGGAGAAGCTGCGCTCAAGGGACTTTGGACGAAGCGCTTACCCGAGTACGCACAACCTGTTATCGCTGCCTCATCTGGTACAGCAGCAGAATTCACAAAAATAGCTGACTCCATCATCGATGCAATTTCTCCTCATCAAGCAGCACAGGTGCGATCCGAAGCAGCAGAAATAAATCAACTTCGTTCAGCCATTGAAGATTTGTCCAAACGATTCGACCGATTACATACACAGCCACACTCACGTTCCCGCTCTCGTTCACGTTTTCGACCAACAGGTTCCACGAACGATAACACGAATAATGCACCGCGGCAGCAACAAGAACGAAATAGAAGCGCATCATCAGCTTCCACTGAATGCTGGTATCATCAGAAATATGGTTCCGATGCCCGCAAATGCCGCAGCCCTTGTCGACGTCGGCAGCGCACAGTTCAAACAATTACAACAGACACGCAAAATTGACTAGAGAAGCAGGTGGCGACATCAAGCGAAAATTACGTCACTGAATGCTCAGTTTTTCGTCTCCAGGTAAGAGATAAATCATCAAATACGACTTTTCTTATAGATACGGGAGCAGATGTGTCTGTCCTTCCGCTCACAACGTTATCATACGACATTCGCCCAACAGCAACAAAATTGTTCGCAGCAAACGGTGCTGCCATAAAAGTTATAGGGGAGAAGCGTGTTAAGCTAGATCTTGGCCTCCGCCGCGAGTTTATTTGGTCATTTCTGGTAGCGGACGTCACGTAACCTATAATCGGCGCTGACTTCATCAAGTTTTATGATTTGCTTATCGATATGCGACGTAACAAAATTATCGACAACTTGACTTCTCTGTCTACTAGCCTTGGAGAACCAAAGAAGTGCACTGCAGCAACAATAAAAACATTTACAGAACAAAATCAATTTGCAGACATCTTGGCGCAGTTCCCAACCATCACGAAGCTAGCACCGTACGGATCCACAACGACCTCAACTGTTTTCCACCGCATAGAAACAACAGGCCAGCCAGTATATTCGCGGCCACGACGTCTTTCGCCCGAGAAGTTGCAAGCCGCCAAAGCAGAATTCGATTTTTTACTGAAAACCGGAATTTGTCGTCCGTCTAGCAGCAACTGGTCAAGTCCACTGCATATGGTGAGAAAATCCGATGGAACATGGAGACCATGCGGCGACTATAGAGCGCTCAACGCACACACACTTCCGGATCGCTACCCATTACCTTACCTGACGGATTTCACCAACATTTTGCAAGGTAAGAAAATATTTTCTAAAATAGACCTGCAAAAAGCCTTTCACCAAGTGCCCATCCACCCCGACGACATCCCAAAAACGGCAATCACGACACCATTCGGGTTATACGAATTTCAATTCATGACCTTCGGTTTGTGCAACGCTGCACAAACCTTTCAGCGCCTTATAGACGAAGTCCTACGGGGCCTCAATTTTGTTTTTCCGTACATTGACGATATTTGCATTGCATCGGAGTCAATTGAGCAACATCGACAGCACTTGCGCACAGTATTTCCACGATTATGCGAAAGCAATCTTTCCATCAACTTTTCGAAATGCGAATTCGGCAAAGCAGAGATAAAATTCCTGGGCCACCTCGTAGATACCCAGGGCATTAAACCCTTGCCAGAAAAAGTGTCATCATTATTAGATTTTCCCAAACCAACAGTGGCTAAGCACTTAAAACGTTTTATATGTTGAATTTTTACAGAAAATTTTTGCCACATGCCGTCGATTATCAAAGAGACTTACAAGCGCTTATTTCAGGAAATAAGAAAAACGATCTTACGCCGATTACTTGGACACCAGAAGCCGAATCCGCATTCCAACGTAGCAAAGAAGAGCTGGCAAACGCGACTCTGCTATTTCACCCCTCCGCCGATGCTGAATTGTCTTTGCACATCGACGCATCAGACTTCGCAGTCGGTGCCGCGCTACATCAGGTTGTCAACGGCAAGTATCAGCCCTTAGCATTTTATTCCAAGAAGTTGACGCCGCCTCAGTGTAAATACTCCACTTACGACAGAGAGTTAACCGCGATGTACCAAGCAGTCGCACATTTTCGGTACATGATCGAAGGGAGAAAATGTCACATCCTCACTGATCATCGCCCACTTACATTCGCATTCGCTCAGAAGCTGGAAAAAACCGCACCTCGCCGAGCCCGACAACTCGATTTCATCGCGCAATTCACGACTGATATCCGACACATAAAAGGCGAAGCCAACGTCGCAGCAGACTTGTTTTCTCGTATTCAATCATTACACGACACTATCGACTACAAAAGCGTGGCGGAAGAGCAGCAATACGACGATGAGCTTAAAAGCATTTTTCAGTCTAACGTAAATGCAAAAAATTCACTCATTCTCAAACCCTTCGTGCTTCCAGAAACAGATATCCATTTGATTTGTGACACCAGCACCTCGCGTGTGCGGCCATACTAAAAACTAATGGCGGCGATATACCAACAGGTTATCATAACCTCTAACGAGATTTTTAGCCGAGCTTCTCTTTCCAACTTGTGGTGTGTTGCTTTTGAGTTTTTCCTACAAGTTGGCGGGACCTACAGTTTTTTGCCGACTCCGAACGGCACTTGCAAAGCAAATGAATTTTTTGCTGAGAAGCTTCTCATGGCAGAAATACACCCGGAGAGTTTGCCAAACTACTGCCGAGGGGCGACCCCGTTTAGAAAAATTCTTTTTCTAAATAATTTTTGATGTTACTTTTGCCGGGCATCGAACCGACACGACTTGGTGTAGAAGGCCGAACACTTAACCGCTACACCACGGCGGCCATACATTCCAAGAAAATTTCGAGCGCAAATACATACTGTCAAAATTTCACGGCCTATCACATCCCGGCGTTCGTGCTACAACCAAATTAATTACAACTCGATTTGTTTGGAGAGGTATCAAGAGGGATGTTGCCAGTTTTGTACGCAGCTGTGAGCCATGCCAACGTTCTAAGGTTTTACGACATACGCGATCATCGCCTGAACGATACGAAGCACCGCAAGAGAGGTTTTCGCACATAAATATAGACATCGTTGGTCCATTTCCATTATGTGAGGGACAGCGATATTGTCTTACCGTAATAGATCGTTACACCAGATGGCCGGAAGCAGTGCCCATACCTGATATGACAGCAGAGACTATCGCCAAAGCTTTAACTACCCACTGGATTTCCAGATTTGGAGTACCACAATACATCACATCTGACAGAGGCAGACAATTCGAGTCCTTTATTTTCAAGGAACTTATGTCGACGATTGGCGCGAATCACCTTCGTACTACTTCGTATCACCCCCAATCTAATGGGCTTATAGAGAGGTGGCATAGAACATTCAAAGCTGCCATCCTGTGTCACAAGCCTGAAAAATGGACATATTTTCTACCGTCGATTTTACTTGGACTGAGAGTTGCATTCAAATCCGATATTGGTGCCTCGCCAGCAGAACTCGTCTATGGAACCACATTAAGAATCCCAGGCGAATTTTTTCAAGAGACTAGATCTTCAGAGCCGACAAGTGAATCAGTTGCTAAATTTCGTGAAGCAATGCAGAAACTACGACCTACAGAAACAGCGCATCACTCGCCACCAACAACGTTTGTCTCGCCGAAACTGCTGACAGCAACTCATGTGTTCATCAGAAACGACTCGATCCATCCCTCGTTAACGCACCCTTACGATGGTCCCTACGCCGTAACACGCAAAAGCTCAAAATACTTCACGGTTACCATCAAAGGTCGCTCATCTAATATCAGCATCGACAGACTCAAACCTGCCTTCATAACACACACCGACCTCGAAACTTAAACTCCTCCCGCGAGAAAAACCCCAGTAACTCTCGAGATTAGTCCTGATCCCGCACAAAATCACGATCAGGACGAGACTACACCTACAAGAGATCACGCTGCGCATCAGAATGGTAAAACATCGACTGGTCCTGAACTAAATCTACCAATAGAAAATAACCATAAACAGGTTCCGACGAAAATCACCCGTTCTGGTCGCCGAGTCATTCTTCCTCAACGATACAGGTAGCTTTCGTCTAGTGGGGGAGTACTGTGGAGCACCCTGTACAAGCAGCTTTCCACCACATCACATTTTGACATTATATCTTGCTTTGTATTCTTTTGTTTTTGTATGCTTACAGTTAGCAGAATTGAACATATTTTATTCATTCGCCTTTGTACATTCTTTTTGTAAAGCACGCCCTCAACTAAATATTCATTTCGAAGATTAAATAAAATTCATTAAAGGTCTTAGAATTAAATAATTAGACAAACTCTTTTAGAGCGAGATCCCAGAGCCTAAAAGCGTCACTTATTTTATAATGGATGAAACCAATACCGATCGATAGTCCTCCCCGAATCTAGAAAGAATGTGAAAATTTTAAAGCTGTACCTATGACAAGGGCCTAGGAATCGGGGGTCAAAGTCGCCAAAAAATGGCCCTAACTTCACTTATTTTATAATGGATGATTTTCACATATTTGACGTAGATTATCACCCCGCGTCAGTATCAAGTGTTGTTAGACCCGTACCAGTGACAAGGCTCCAGCCAGACACCCCCAGTTCGCGGATTTTCCAATAGAAATTTTTTCTGTTTTACCAATTTCACGCATTTGGGCCACTTTGGCTGCTTTTAACTACCCAATATTTTCCCATTTTTTGTAGAACACTACCCTCAAGTAGTATCAGGAATTTTTAGACTTCGTCCCATGGCAAAAACTTCAGCCAGACACCTCAAAAATCGGGAAATTTCACTAATTTTTACTGCGCTTTCACATGTTTAGGCGGATTTGACCAACTTTGGCCTCTTTTAAATAACAGATCTTTACACATGTGTCGTAAAATGCTACCCTTAAGTAGAATGAAGCATTTCCAGACATGATCCCATGGAAAAAACTTCAGCCAGACACCTGAAAGTTCGAGAACTTTTATTTTCCTATTAATTTGCTTTCTCTTGTTTGTCCCACTTTTACTAATTTTAAATGATAGATCTTTTCACATGTGTCGTAGGACACTACCCTTAAGTAGCTTCAGTAATTTTTAGACCTCGTCCCATGGCAAAAACTTCAGCCAGACACTTCAAAACTCGGGAAATTTCACTAATTTTTACTGCGTTTCACATGTTTAAGTGGATTTGACAAACTTTGACTACTTTTAAATAGCAGATCTTCACACATGTGTCGTAAAATGCTACCCTTAAGTAGAATCAAGCATTTCCAGACATCATCCCATGGCAAAAACTTCAGCCAGACACCTCAAAGTTCGGGAACTTTTATTTTCCTATTAATTTGCTTTCTCTTGTTTGTCTCACTTTTACAACTTCTAAACGACGGATCTTTTCAGATGGTTCGTAGGACACTACCCTTAAGTAGTTTCAGTCATTTCTAGACTTCGCCCCATGGCAAAAACTTCAGCCAGACACCTCAAAGCTCGGGATTTTCACTAATTTTTACAGAGATTTCACTTGTTTCAGCAGGTTTCTCCAACTTTGTCCACGTTTAAACGGCGGATCTTTACACACGTGTCGTATAACACTACCCTTAAACAGTATCAGGCATTTCCGGACTTCATTCCATGAAAAAAACTTAAGCCAAACAACCCAAAGCACGGGGACTTTTCATTATTTTTAATGTGCTTTCACATGGTCAAATCGGTTTACCCAACTTTGGCTGCTTTTAAATATCTGATCGTTACAAATGTATCGTATAACACTACTATTAACTAATATTAGGCATTTTTAGACTTCGCCCCATGACAAAAACTTCAGCCAGACACCTCAAAGCTGAGGAAATTTCATAATTCTTGCTGCGAATTCACATGTTTAACTGCGTTGGTCTAACTTTGGCTGCTTTTAAAGAGCAGATAATTTCACATGTGTCATAGAAGACCACCCTTAAGTGGTACCAGGTACTTTTTGACTTCGCCCCATGTCAAAAACTTCAGCCAGACACCTCAAAACTGAGGAATTTTTATAATTCTTACTGCACTTTCACATGTTTAAGCGAATTTGTCCAACTTTGGCTGTTTTTGAAAGGCATATCTTTGCACATGTGTCATGGAACACTATCTCCAAGTAGTATCAGGCATTTTGATACTTCATCCCATGGAAAAAACTTCAGCCAGACACCTCAAGCCTGAGGAATTTTCATAGTTCTTACTGCTTTTTCACATGTTTAATCGGGTTGGTCCAACTTCGGCTGCTTTTAAAGAGCAGATGTTTTCACATGTGTCATAGAAGACCCCCTTAAAGAAGTATTGGGTATTTTTATACTTCGCCCCATGTCAAAAATTTCAGCAAGCACCTCAAAACTGAGGAATTTTCATAATTCTTACTGCGATTTCAAAGGTTTAAGCGAGTTCGTCCAACTTCGGCTGCTTTTAAAGAGCAGATCTTTTCACATGTGTCATAGAAGACCACCTTAAAGAAGCATCGGGTATTTTTATACTTCGCCCCATGTCAAAAACTACAGCCAGACACCTCAAAACTGAGGAATTTTCATAATTCTTACTGCGATTTCACAGGTTTAAGCGAGTTCCCTGCAGCGAAACCTCAAACTAATCAGAAAAATACTAGTATACAACTATAATTTTCTGGCAGAACTCATACTAGTCAGGAAATATCCATTTCATACCAGTATACAACTAGAATTTTCCGGCTGAACCCATACTAGTCAGGAAATATCCATTCCATACTAGTATACAACTAGATTTTTCTGGATGAAATTATACCAGTTGAAAAAAACAAAATTCATCCGTTTCGTTTTCTCTTATAATTCATAGATGCTTTTTCGTGATAGGGTAAATACAAATAGCCGCTGCTTTCTTAAGAATAAACATGAAAATAAAGTCAAATGATAAAATAAAGGGTAAGCCAGGAAAATTCTGGTTGAAATCATACTAGTCCAGGTTAAAAGCCTTTTTGACTAGTATATTCCATACTGGTCCTTTTTGGTCCAGTTCATTTTTTGGAAATTATACTAGTCCAGGATGAACTAGTATGGAACTGGTATCTTACAACTACCCTGCAGGGAACTCAGGCACTAGTGACACAAATTTCTGGTTCAGAACTAGATATAAAGTGGCCAATAAGAACTAGTACGTTAGTGATTACATTTTCACTAGTTCGAAACCAGCGTTTGAGGAGTCATTAAAAGGCATTTGGATTCGTATTTGAATTTAAGTTTTTGTACTTAATTTATATTTAGAACTATAGAAATAGTGCCAATAAACGAACTAGATCCAAACTATCGAATTTTGTACTAGTTCCAGCCTAGGACATCGCCATGTTAAATTCGCCAGTTGAATTCATGTAAAAAAGATAGTTCGCGAACTAGTACTGGTTCGGAACGCACTAGAAGCGAACTAGCTCTGAACTAGAGATTTTCCCTACAGGGTAGCATGAAACTGGTACTTCCTGACTAGTAAATAACTGGTATATATATATATATGGAAAAAACACAGAACACCGGGCCCAACTAGTCAGTGTTCTGTCTTTGTTCCATATAAGTCCGGTGCACCAACTAGTTGTAAAGTAGTTTTCAACTAGTTGCTTTCGCTGCAGGGTAGCGACATAAGAGTGACATTGTCTGAAATGCAACAAATTCCACATCTGAACACTTTTTATGGGCTGAACTGTTCTAATTTGCTTGATCATGTCCTATGGAGAGATCAATTGCGAAAAAAAACTCGAGCTTTGAGGTGTTTGGATGTAGTTTTTGTCATGGGAAGATCTCCAAAAATGCCTGATACCACTTAAGAGTTGCGTTCTACGACACATGTGTAAATATTCGCCTTTTAAAAATAGTCAAAGTTGGACAAACCTGCTTAAACAATCGAAAGCACAGTAAGAATTATGAAAACTACCCAGATTTAAGGTGTCTGGTTAAAGTATTTGTCATAAGGCGAAGTCTAAAAGTACCTGGTACCACGTAAGGGTGGTCCTCTATGACACATTGAAAATATCTGCCCTTTAAAAGCAGCCAGAGGTAGACGAACCATCTCAAACATGTGAAATCGCAGTAAGAATTATGAAAATTCCTCAGTTTTGAGGTGTCTGACTGTAGTTTTCGACATGGGGCGAAGTATAAAAATACCCAATACTTCTTTAAGGGGGTCTTCTATGACACATGTGAAAAGATCTGCTCTTTAAAAGCAGCCGAAGTTGGACGAACTCGCTTAAACCTTTGAAATCGCAGTAAGAATTATGAAAATTCCTCAGTTTTGAGGTGTCTGGCTGAAATTTTTGACATGGGGCAAAGTATAAAAAATACCCGATGCTTCTTTAAGGTTGTCTTCTATGACACATGTGTGAAGATATGCCCTTTACGAACAGCAAAAGTTGGACCAACTCGCTTAAACCTGTGAAATCGCAGTAATAATTATGAAAATTCCTCAGTTTTGAGGTGTCTGACTGTAGTTTTTGACATGAGGCGAAGTATAATAATAGCCGATACTTCTTTAAGGGGGTCTTCTATGACACATGTGAAAAGATCTGCTCTTTAAAAGCAGCCGAAGTTGGACGAACTCGCTTAAACCTTTGAAATCGCAGTAAGAATTATGAAAATTCCTCAGTTTTGAGGTGTCTGGCTGAAATTTTTGACATGGGGCAAAGTATAAAAAATACCCGATGCTTCTTTAAGGTGGTCTTCTATGACACATGTGTGAAGATATGCCCTTTACGAACAGCAAAAGTTGGACCAACTCGCTTAAACCTGTGAAATCGCAGTAAGAATTATGAAAATTCCTCAGTTTTGAGGTGTCTGACTGTAGTTTTCGACATGGGGCGAAGTATAAAAATACCCGATACTTCTTTAAGGGGGTCTTCTATGACACATGTGAAAAGATCTGCTCTTTAAAAGCAGCCGAAGTTGGACGAACTCGCTTAAACCTTTGAAATCGCAGTAAGAATTATGAAAATTCCTCAGTTTTGAGGTGTCTGGCTGAAATTTTTGACATGGGGCAAAGTATAAAAAATACCCGATGCTTCTTTAAGGTGGTCTTCTATGACACATGTGAAAAGATCTGCTCTTTAAAAGCAGCCGAAGTTGGACGAACTCGCTTAAACCTTTGAAATCGCAGTAAGAATTATGAAAATTCCTCAGTTTTGAGGTGTCTGGCTGAAATTTTTGACATGGGGCGAAGTATAAAAATACCCAATACTTATTTAAGGGGGTCTTCTATGACACATGTGAAAAGATCTGCTCTTTAAAAGCAGCCGAAGTTGGACCAACCCGATTAAACATGTGAAAAAGCAGTAAGAACTATGAAAATTCCTCAGGCTTGAGGTGTCTGGCTGAAGTTTTTTCCATGGGATGAAGTATCAAAATGCCTGATACTACTTGGAGATAGTGTTCCACGACACATGTGCAAAGATCTGCCTTTCAAAAACAGCCAAAGTTGGACAAATTCGCTTAAACATGTGAAAGTGCAGTAAGAATTATAAAAATTCCTCAGTTTTGAGGTGTCTGGCTGAAGTTTTTGACATGGGGCGAAGTCAAAAAGTACCTGGTACCACTTAAGGGTGGTCTTCTATGACACATGTGAAATTATCTGCTCTTTAAAAGCAGCCAAAGTTAGACCAACGCAGTTAAACATGTGAATTCGCAGCAAGAATTATGAAATTTCCTCAGCTTTGAGGTGTCTGGCTGAAGTTTTTGTCATGGGGCGAAGTCTAAAAATGCCTAATATTAGTTAATAATAGTGTTATACGATACATTTGTAACGATCAGCTATTTAAAAGCAGCCAAAGTTTGATAAACCGATTTGACCATGTGAAAGCACATTAAAAATAATGAAAAGTCCCCGTGCTTTGGGTTGTTTGGCTTAAGTTTTTTTCATGGAATGAAGTCCGGAAATGCCTGATACTGTTTAAGGGTAGTGTTATACGACACGTGTGTAAAGATCCGCCGTTTAAACGTGGACAAAGTTGGAGAAACCTGCTGAAACAAGTGAAATCTCTGTAAAAATTAGTGAAAATCCCGATCTTTGAGGTGTCTGGCTGAAGTTTTTGCCATGGGGCGAAGTCTAGAAATGACTGAAACTACTTAAGGGTAGTGTCCTACGAACCATCTGAAAAGATCCACCGTTTAGAAGTTGTAAAAGTGGGACAAACAAGAGAAAGCAAATTAATAGGAAAATAAAAGTTCCCGAACTTTGAGGTGTCTGGCTGAAGTTTTTGCCAAGGGATGATGTCTGGAAATGCTTGATTCTACTTAAGGATAGCATTTTACGACACATGTGTGAAGATCTGCTATTTAAAAGTAGTCAAAGTTTGTCAAATCCACTTAAACATGTGAAACGCAGTAAAAATTAGTGAAATTTCCCGAGTTTTGAAGTGTCTGGCTAAAGTTTTTGCCATGGGACGAGGTCTAAAAATTACTGAAACTACTTAAGGGTAGTGTCCTACGACACATGTGAAAAGATCTATCATTTAAAATTAGTAAAAGTGGGACAAACAAGAGAAAGCAAATTAATAGGAAAATAAAAGTTCTCGAACTTTCAGGTGTCTGGCTGAAGTTTTTTCCATGGGATGATGTCTAGAAATGCTGGATTCTACTTAAGGGTAGCATTTTACGACACATGTGTAAAGATCTGTTATTTAAGAGAGGCCAAAGTTGGTCAAATCCGCTTAAACATGTGAAAGCGCAGTAAAAATTAGTGAAATTTCCCGAGTTTTGAGGTGTCTGGCTGAAGTTTTTTCCATGGGACGAAGTCTAAAAATTCCTGATACTACTTGAGGGTAGTGTTCTATAAAAAATGGAAAAATATTGGGTAGTTAAAAGCAGCCAAAGTGGCCCAAATGCGTGAAATTAGTAAAACAGAATAAATTTCCATAGGAAAATCCGCGAACTGGGGGTGTCTGGCTGGAGCCTTGTCACTGGTACGGGTCTAACAACACTTGATACTGACGTGGGGTGGTAATCTACGTAAAATATGTGAAAATCATCCATTATAAAATAAGTGAAGTTAGGGTCATTTTTTGGCGACTTTGACCCCCGATTCCTAGGCCCTTGTCATAGGTACAGCTTTAAAATTTTCACATTCTTTCTAGATTCGGGGAGGACTATCGATCGGTATTGGTTTCATCCATTATAAAATAAGTGACGCTTTTAGGCTCTGGGATCTTGGTCTATTTTATTTGTTGCGAAACGGAGTTTAAAGTGCTCAACAAGGTAAGCGTCCTACGATTTGTAGTGGCGTCAAAAATATCGCGCCACATACGTATAAATTACGGCAAATTATCCACTAGTTACTTTTTTGCCACATAAAAGTTGTCTTGCCAACTTCAGAGAGGTGTGACGTCACGGTTTTAAAAACATGTCTGCTTCGATTTAAATGTCTCAAATGTTACGAAAAAATAAAAACGAAAACAAACAAACAAATGTTTTGATTGTGACTTCATTTTTATGTACTATGTATGTTTATAAACAAAATTTTGTGAAAATCTCCTTATAAAGCGCTAATTTTACGTTGTGTTCTAGAAGCCGTGTTGTAGTAGATACTGGGTGACCGAGCTTGCTCGGTGCTATTAATTTTGCGCTGACTTAACTTACCCAAAACGATCCCAAAATAATCCTAAAATAATACCAAAAATTTCCTTAAATGTTCCCAAAACGATCCGAACTGGAACCCAAAATGACCAAAACAAAGTGTAGAATCAATCATACTATCTACATGCCAAATTTCATCCCCCTCCCTTTTCTCAAAAATCGATGTTCTGCTAGCTTAAGGCTTATGCTAGCTGAACACTGTGCGTTAACAGTGAAGGGTGATAGCTACATCAAAAGTGACTATGCAAAAATTATGTGCTCGAAAGGTGCTCATTAAGTGCAATAATCCGAATTAGGGTGCTCCTCAATTTTTTAGAAAAAAACGATGTTCTGCCAGCTTAAGGCTTAAAAAATTTAACTATTTATCTGGAGTCAAGGAACCGCAATTAAATTTTGGCGGCATACAGATGTTCCATAGTGCGGAAAATTGGGGTATAGTAAGTTATTAACCAAACGTTTTAAAATAAATTCAAATTTTTTTTTATACTAGGTACCGATTTCTGAACAAACTATCCTCTGGAGAGAAAACTTAAGGTGACCCCAAAAAGCTGACTTCAGATTCGAATTTAGCACTCACAAGCTATAGAAACCGATGAGAAACCCTCTGGGAGTTTTTGGCTGTTGTACAGTGTTATTTATCGAGATCAACTCAGAATCCGGGTGTTAGTATATCCTAACATTTTTATATCAATAATTTCAGGAGTCCCCTGAAGGAAAGATTGGTCCAATCACTCAAAAACACCACCCTAGGTATAGTAGCTTTGTATCTTTACCAAGGATTGTCCAAAAAATGTGTGCAACGTAAATTAAAGTAGGTGAATTGTACGAAAAGTGGTCCGATTGTAATGCAACGCAGGTGAATTGTACTAAAAGTACCCCGAATGTAATGCACAAAATGTGAGTTTTTCCTCGTGCTCCAAGTACCGTTTGGCCTAAAATTGGTTACAATGTAATGCAGTAGGGGACAATTGGTCCGTGCCTAGGACATTCAACGTTAAACGTAAATATAATTTTACAGGTGATTGGAGCAAATTTTGGACTAGTTACAAACTTTACAGTGTAGTTTTTGGTGGGGACTAAGTCTACTCCGAATTCCTACAGGGTCATTATGTTTTTGGAAGTATGCGACGCAGACCTTGAGCCTTTAGTACCCTTAACGTCGCTGCCCAGACGTTACAACCTCACTACCTCGAAGCGAAATATAGGTACGCAATACGAACTTGTTGGGGTGGTTCATTTTACACCTCCATATAGCGCACCTATACGTAGATCGATGTAAAGGAAAGAAAAAGAAAATGTTAAGCTTCGAAAAATGGGAGTGGGGACTATACTGCAATTTGCCCTTGTCCAGACGGAAAGTGGACAGAATACGACGATTTGTAGGATTATGACAAAACGAGAGCAGACACTATGCTATGTTGTCCAAGCATGTTAATTTAAAAAAAAAAATCTGAAGACAATAAATAATTTTCTGTATCTAACTATATTCGTTATTTATTTGGGGAATGGGCACTCAATAGCTTAACTTTTAATTTTGACGTAAAAATAAATATAGTTTAAAAAAACTAAAACTCGCGCTTTTAAAGAGTATTGAACTAAAAAGTTAAAAATAATTAAAAAACCAGTACTAATTATTGTGGGAAAAGCGTTATTTAAATTATTTTTAACTTTTTAGTGCAATATTCTTTAAAAGTGGGTGTTTTAGTTTTTTTAAACTATATTTAATTTTTACTTTTATATATCGAAATAAACCGCGGTCCAAACGAAACCTCTGGACCACCCCTATCGTTTGATACACATATTATAGGCAAATTTCATTATAATTTGGCACCTCAGTTATCGATATATGTATATATCGAAATATACCACAGTTAAACGAAACCTATATAGCTGCCCTTTCGTATGATACCTATATTGTTGATCAATTGCAAGGTTTTTGGGCAACCATATTATGAGCGATAAATTTATAGAAATATATCAAAGTCCAAACGAAACCGGTGGACCTCCCCAAGTTAGCATTACTACCCCGCTAAAACGGGTAAAAATGAAAATTCCAAGATCACACCTAGTGGATTAATTGTCGTTAATTTGTCGTAAATTTGTCGTGGAAAAACAAATTTTGTCGCTCTTGGTTTTTTAAAAATAACCTCTGGTAATGCTAACTTGACAGCCAAGTTAGCATTACTACCCCGATAAAACGGGTAAAAATGAAAATTCCATGAACACACCTAGTGGATTAATTGTCGTTAATTTGTCGTAAATTTGTCGTGGAAAAAAAAATTTTGTCGCTCTTTGTTTTTTAAAAATAGCCCTTGGTAATGCTACCCGCTAAAACGGGTAAAAATTAAAATTCCAAGGTTGTTGTTGTTGTTCTTAACAATGCATTGCCCTGTCTAGAGTGTATGATCATTCCGAAGATGTTCATCAAGCTCTTCTAAGGTTAGTCCAAGGAAACGTGCAGTTTCAACAGGGTTTGTCCAGAGGGACAGAGGGGTTAGAAGAGTAGGTTCAGATGAACAATTGAAGAGATGTAGAGTATCATGGGCGGTCCTACCACATGCAGGGCATGTGTTTAAGATTGTATCATTCAGTCTGGATAAGTAGGAGTTTAACCTTACACTATATCCAGACCTAAGATGTGCCAAGGTGACTCTTGTCTCCCTTGGTAAGGTGCGTTCTTCTTCAGCAATATCCGGTGGAGGACTGTTCAGAACGGGATTCACAGGTAGAGATCTGACAAAAGTGTCTACCGACTCGGATGTCGGTTAGAGCCCGCTTATAATTCTGCAGATCAAACGGCAAGGTAATATGATGCCGGATCTCATCATAATGCTTACGGAGATGTTTCCTTATGTCTCTCGGGGGCGGATCTGTGTCCAAAAGATGACGTTTGGATGTGCTGGCTTGTGGCAGTTCAGAAGGAATTGCCTGCTCAGCATTTCCGCGTGCTCTTTTACATTGAGCAGTTTTGCCTCCTGATGGAGGCGAGACTCGGAAGACATGAGGAGACATCCCGTAGCAGTTCTGATGGCAGTATTTTGGCAGACTTGTAACTTCGTCCAGTTGGTGTTATGTACATTAGGCGACCATATGGGTGCAGCATAGTCAAAGACTGGTCGGCCAATGGCCTTATATGTAGTCAGCAACGTTTCTTTGTCTTTTCCCCAAGTTCTGCCGGCAAGTTACTTGAGGATCTTGTTGCGACCACGTACCATTGAGACCATTGCAGACACATGACCAGCAGATGAGAAAGTATTATCCAGTGTCACCCCTAATAACTTTGGGTGGCTGACAGTTGGTAGCTTAGTGCAATCAACGAAAATGTCTAATTCATTTCTCACCTGGTGCGTCCATGTCGTAAAAGCGTCGCTGTGGATTTAGTCGGAGATATGGGCAAATCCTCAAAACTTTTGATAGTGCAAAAAAAAGAAACAAAAAAGATAATAGGAGCATCATTGTGAAATTAAATTTTTTTTTTTACTTTTATTTGCAATCTATTGCCTAGTTTATACGAACGTAAAATCGAATTATTTCAAAACGAATTTCTTACGACACATTTCAAAATCCCTTTGAATTAATAAGTACCTACTTATTTGAAATTTAAATTTAATTTTTTTTTTACTTTTATTTAAATTTTTTTTTTTTACTTTTATTTGCAATCTATTGCCTAGTTTATACGAACGTAAAATCGAATTATTTCAAAACGAATTTCTTACGACACATTTCAAAATCCCTTTGAATTAATAAGTACCTACTTATTTGTACGCAAATTGAACCTTAATTACCAGCGCCACAAAAAAAAAGTGTCGGGGTTGGGGGATCAGACCACCCTTTCCCTATGTATTTTGACGCGCTGAACACGAATCCGGTGTCCGTTTTGGTCCAGCACGTCTGAATTTTTTCCTAACCTCAAAAAACCAAAAAACACTAAACATTTGAAAAATTGAAGGTACAAGTAAGCTTTTCACTTTTGATATACATATGCATGGATCTTCAACGCGCTTTTTTACGTTAATTAAACATATTGAATACTCAAGTTTACAATTAACATGGCATGAAAATATCTGTCAGTTTTTGTGTGCTAACAAAAAAATTTAATTATTTAAACTATTCACAAACCAAACAGTTGATTTATAGTGGCTGTTGTAAGCATAATATGAACAGCACAGTAATCGGATCACGTGTGCAGGGTTTCTTTTTGAGTTAGTATCAAGTATATTTGTTCATTTTTTTGATAATTAAAGGGGGCGCTCAAGTAAATGGCTTAACTATACCGAAAAATTAAAAGTACAAAAATTTGTTCTCGCATTTTCTTAGCCTTTCAACTTTTAAATGGAACGAAGCACGCACGCGACCTTGTAGGTTAAGTTTCAGTATGTAGCATTGTGTATCAGGACAAGTGTGGAATCTTCTGCATAGACGTCAAATTTTCAAAGTGAGTTTAACACCTGATGATCACAGTTGCTTTTTTGGAAAATAGTATCATTTAGCGCCGAGTTGCATTCGATTGCGTAAAAAAATTAGTAGTAAATAAAGGGGTAATAGTGCTCTTAATATATAAAATAAGGTGAAAAATAATGGTTCAAAACTTCTTAAGTCTGGTTTTCATTATCTTTCTTTATCGAAATAAGCGGTGATTGTCTACTTTAGCTGTCAACTGCTAATAAATTAGCTAAAATTATGGAAGGCAGCTCGAAAGACGGGGTTTGGCCTCAGGACCACGAATCCGGTTGCGGTTTTCTAATTTTTGGTTATGGTCAAAAAACCGAAAATTTACCCGGGTTTGATACCAAAATTGGGGCGGAATCCATGGTATTTATGTGCAGAACATAAAGAGTAGGTCGCCTCCCAGTTGGTGCACCCTGGGTAACGCTAAATGACCTACAAAGCCTACACGGCTAGTTTCTTGTATTGCCGGTTCTACGGTACCAGTACTAGTGCTGTACCCATCGTGCCCAAACGACCCGGGCCGTTTTCTTATATCGACCCGGCCAAGAGCAATACACTCGGGGTGACCCTGTCTGACATTTAGGCAGGGCTACACCTCGCTACAACAACAAAAACAACAAACTGGGGGCCTTCGGCCGCGCTTATAAAAAAATAACCTGAGCTACGCCATCCCAAGTCCGGGGTGTTGCCTGAACCGTGCCACGAACGCACTTTTTTGGACGTTTTGTTTGCTACTTCTTAGAATTTGTAAAGATTTAAAAACGTACTGCAAAAGGCAACAAAAATATGAAAACTGCTAACAAGATTTCACGACAGGCCAATTGCATTATGCTGGCGAAATTCCACGGCTTTGATGTTGGTACCTGGCTTAATAAATTAAAAACAATCTATCTAAAAAAATTGTGTTCTCATTTTCTGGTTTCTATAAAATAAATAAAATTTAATAGTTTTTTTTGCAAAATATAATAAAAGTGTAAGCTGAAAGATTCGCTTAAAAATTTACTTACAAATTGGAATGAAAAAGTTGTGCAACACTGCAACACTTTTTTGCAAACAAGAACCCTGTCTCATTGTTTTACGGTCCTGCACAAAACTCTGGTTTGCAGAACCCACAATAGCAACCCAAATTTTTGACATGGATGTGTGTTTTGATTGACGTTGAAGTGTGTTTTGACATTTCTGTCAAAGCCACATTTCACACTTTATGCTATACACAATGGTATGTAGAAAAATACTTGAAAAAACAAAGAGTGGGTCGCAATATTGAGGGGCGCCCTTAAGAAAAGATTAACAGTTCATAAATTTTTGAAAACTCGCACACGTTTTCACAATTTTTTGATTTTGCGAAATTTTTCCTGGGTTTATCAAGCATTATTTCATGCTTCTGAGACATTTGAAATGTTGATTTGTATCCATAAATTAAAAAAAAAAATACTGAGCCTGTGTAATGATATCGTGTTCCTTGCTATTGAATGATATTATCCGCCTCGCTCGATGTTAAAAGTCGGGGATAGGACACCACCCTGTGGCACCCCCTGTCTAATACGTCTAGGTTTTGATGTTGCGTTTCTGAAGTTAACCGACGCCTGCCGTCCATTCAAATAATTAGCGGTCCATCTCTTTAACCCATCAGGTATCTGTGTTTCGAAGAGATCTTGTATGAGAGTGGCAGTGTTGACTGTGTCAAAAGCTTTCGACAGGTCAAGTGCCACTAACACAGTCCTGTGATTTCGTTGGTTTTGATTAGGCCGCCATTTATTTGCGTTGTAATGGCATTGAGTGCGGTGGTGGTGCTGTGCAGCTTACGGAAGCCATGTTGATGACTAGGCAGGTGCAGATTTGCAGTATAATACGGGAGCAAAATGGACTCTAGCGTCTTCACTACCGGCGACAAAAGCGATATAGGGCGATATGAATCGCCTATATTTGCCGGCTTTCTAGGTTTTAGTAATGGAACCACTCTCGCCTTTTTCCATATTTCAGGAATGACGAAAGTATGCAGTGAAAGACTGAATAGAGCCGCTAAATATTTGTGTCCCTCCTGTCCTAGATGTTTCAGCATCTTCATGGCAATGCCGTCGGGGCCGATGGATTTTGAGGGCTTAACCTGTCTGATGGCTTCCTTGACCTCTGAGGCAGTGATGACAATGGGCGTGTTTTGGTTTTTGTATTTACGCGCCTGTCGCATGGTTCTACGTTTAGCTCTATCGGGCGGGGAATGTAGTACAAATTGTCTACAGAAGGAGTTCGCACATCCCCTAGGGTCCTTCTTCATCCTGTCGCCGAAAGTAATATCTACTTTATCCTTGTGTTACGTTGGATTAGATAGAGCTTTGACCGTAGTCCATAATTTGCCAACACCATCAGAGAGGTTGCATTGCTCTAGGTGTTGTTTCCATTTGGCCAGTTAATGTTTATCGACCAACCTACGAATTTCCGCGTTGAGATCCCTTATGCGGGGGTCTGCGGGATTGAGACTTCGCACTTCATCCCTTTCTCTAGCCATGGCCGCTGCCTCCGCGGGGAAATTTGGTCTTATTTGGGTTGTTGTTGTTGTTGTTGTAACGAAGTGTAGCCCTGCCCAGCGTGTACTTTTCCTTAACCTAAATTGTCATCAATTTCTTCTAACGGGAGTCCTAGGAAACTTGCAGTTTCGACAGGGTTGGACCAGAGGGAGATGGGTGTTAGAAGAGTGGGCTCCGAAGAGCAGATAAATAAATGGTTGGTATTATGGGGTGACGAGCCGCATGCCGGACATTCATTCGGCACGTCAAGGTCTAGTCTGGATAAGTAGGAGTTTAACCTGCTACAGTATCCAGAGCGTAATTGAGCCAGAGTGACCCTTGTCTCTCGAGGAAGATGACGCTCCTCAGCCGCGACGCGAGGTGGTTTGGCGTGCAAAACGGCGTTCAGTGGACAGAGCGAGACATAAGACGCAACGGACGTGTCATGGATGTGCTTCAGGGCCTGCGTATGTACCTTTGGATCAAACGGCGAAAGTGTGAGGTGCCGGATCTCATCAAAATGCTCACGTAGATGTGCCCTTACGGTCCTAGGAGGTGGCTCATACTCAAGCAGTAGTCTGTTGGGATGTTGTGGTTTGCAACAGTTCAACAGGTACTGCTTGTTTAGCATTTCATTGTGCTCCAAAACTGGGAGCATTTCCACCTCATGATGTAAATGATGTTTTGGAGACATAAGGACGCATCCCGTGGCGGTTCTGAGTGCGGTATTTTGGCAGGCCTGCAGTCTTTTCCAATGAACCTCAGCAAGCCCCGGCGACCATATCGGCGACGCGTAATTCAGGATCGGCCGACCAATTGCTTTATAGGTTGCCAGCAACGTTTCTTTGTCTTTACCCCAAGTGCTGCCGGCTAGCGACTTGAGAATTTTGTTGCGGCTTTGTAGCTTAGAGACAATTGCGGTTGAATGAGCAGCGAATTTGTGCATGGGGTCGAAAGTTACCCCTAAGATTTTGGGGTGAGAGACAGTAGGTAATTGTTGATCGCCTACGTAGATTTCTAACTCCATGCCAACTTGCGCCGTCCAGGTCGTGAATAGTGTCGCCGAGGACTTCGTTGGCGACAATGTCAGGCTCCGGGCAGTGAAAAACTCAACAAGAGAGGGGAGATAACCATTGATCCTGGAGCATAGCTCATCAACGGAAGTGCCAGAAGCCAGGATCGTACAATCGTCTGCGTAAGAAACAATCGAGACTCCATCTGGTGGGGAAGGAAGCCTCGAAATATAAAGATTAAACAGAAGCGGGGAAAGGACACCACCCTGCGGTACCCCTTGTTTAATCTTTCTCGGTTTTGATTTTTTGTTTCTGAAAACTACAGACGATTGACGACCACTCAGATAATTGGCGGACCAACGCTTAAGACAGGGGGGGAGCGATGAATCTTCCAAATCGGATACCAGTTGTCCATGATTTACTGTGTCAAAAGCTTGAGACAGGTCAAGAGCAACTAGAACCGTCCTGTGATGAGGGCTTTTCTGGTTGAGTCCGTCAGTTATCTGAGTGTTAATGGCATTTAGAGCAGATGTTGTGCTCCGTATTTTTCTAAAGCCATGTTGGTGCTCGGCTAACCTCAACTTTGATGTGTAAAGAGGAAGTAATACCGCCTCCAATGTCTTCACTACTGGCGAGAGGAGCGATATCGGACGATAAGACTCCCCTACGTTAGCTGGTTTGCCAGGCTTTAGTAGTGGGACCACGACTGCCTGTTTCCATTTTTCAGGTATGACAGAAGTGGCCAGGGACAAATTGAAGACGGTAGTGAGGTATTTTACTCCCTCTTCGCCGATGTGTTTTAAATGCACCATGGCTATGTCGTCAGGGCCCATAGCTTTAGAGTTTTTGGCTTTCCTGATGGCCACTCGAACCTCTGTAGCGGTGATGGAAACGGGGGCATTGTTTTTGTGTTTATGCGCACACCTGAAGATCCTACGTCTGTCCCTGTCCTGTGCAGGGTGTGGTACAAACTGTCGGCAAAAGGCCGTTGCACTTTTCTTCGGGTCACTAAACGTCTTATCACCAAAGGTGATGTCTACGTTTTTTGGTGGGCCCGTCGAATTTGACAGGGATTTGACTGTGGACCATAATTTTCCAACACCGGTAGAGAGGTTACAAGACCTCAGATGCTCCTCCCATTTGGCATGTTTGTGTTCATCTACCAACCGTCTGATTTCCGCGTTGAGACCACTGATCTGTGGGTCTGCGGGATCGATGCTACGTATATGGTCACGTTCATTGGCCAGGGCTGCAACTTCAGTTGGGAAGTTTGGCCGTATATTTTGTATTCTCCCAGCTGGTATAAAAATGGCTGCAGCTCTATGTATGACCTTACGTATTTCCTTTTCACCTTGGCGTACGTCAGTCGGTATGGGAAGAGCACCAAAGGAGCTCTCAGTAAACTCAGTAAAGCCAACCCAGTCAGCCCTCCTGAAGTTTACGTAGGATCTCTTCTCAGAGGTGGTGAAATCCGGGGCACGATCAACGGACAGGATGATTGGCAGGTGATCTGATGCCAAAGCCACCATTGGGCGCCAGTTTATGCAGTTTATTAGACCCGGACTAACAATTGTTATGTCCGGGGAGCTACTGCAATTTACTGCCATCCTCGTGGGGGCGTCCGTGTTCACCGCGCAGAATGTGGAAGCGTCAATTTGCTCGGCTATTTCCCGTCCTCTGCCGTCAGCAGAATGGCGTGAATGCCACATGTCATGGTGTGCATTAAAATCGCCCATAATGACACGGTTATCGCCCCGTAGGAAATCGCTTAAATCAGGGCGATAACTTCTGGGACAACAGGTGACGGGAGGTATGTAGATGTTTATCAGCTCGAGATCAACACCTCCAGCTGAAATGACAATACCCTGTCGCTCTAGGGGTATGTCCTCTTGGTCGGTGTTGAATGCAAATTCCCTATACCGCATGGTTTGGTGGATGATGAACGCCAGACCACCCCCACCGTCCGTACGATCATGCCGGAGAATGTGGTAGCCACCACTCGCTCTGAGATCCGAGTGGGTGCCAAGTTTAGTCTCCTGGATTGCAGCAATTTTGATGGAGTTTTGCTGCATAAACTTGGTGATCTCCACAATCTTGCCAGTTATACCATTGCAGTTTAATTGCATTATTTTGAAATGCGGGGGAGAGGCAATGGTCACTCTGGGAGTCAGGGACTGGTGCGCTCGCCGTGGAGGTAATATGCTAGTCCGTGATCGTCGTCGCAGTCCTGAAGGCGACAAATTCCGCTCGTTGGGAAACGAGGTAGAATTTGTCGGCAATGTGGGCTGCACAGCTCGACAACACGGCGCGAGCCCTGAGCATATGCGCAGGTGACATTGGCCAAGGCAGGTATTGCACTTGACCGATGGCACTCTGGACGCATATATTCTGTGCCGACAAACAGTGCACATAGTGTGAGGGACCAGGAGCTGATGGCCTTGATTCACACTTGTGCCGGTACCGGAAGAAGTAGAGGGGAGGAGAATATTTTGGGGCGGGGGTTGTAGCTCAGCAGTGCTCACAACATCTATAGATGTGCTACGTAGGGAGTAGCTATGAGCTGCTGTGTGAGGTGTTAGCGCGCTAGGGCGCGAGCTACAACTGGGAACACACAATGTTTGCTGAGCAATATATATATTGCGAAGGGGAGGCGATAGCGCTACGCCGGAGCGTCGCGAGCCACGAGACGTTCTAGGACGTGAACAGCAAGGCACCACGAAGGTTTTAAAAAAAAAAAAAAACTAAGAGGCCGGTGTGTTTTTGGATCTAGTCCGGAGCAACTAGACTTGTGTAGCCAACCTTTACAAGATGTGCATTGCACCGAATGCGAACATCTGGTATAAATTTTCTTCCGGCACACGCAGCAGAACCATTCTGTTGGACCAGGGTTTAGCTCAACGCCAGACCGGAACAACAGAATAGGGAGCAGCCCTGCTGCAAGGAACTGCTCCAGGGATGACAAATTTAGGGGGAGGAATCGTGACACGTTAGACAGGGTCACTTCGGGTGTACTGCTCTTGGCCAGGCTGTAATAAAAAAATACAGCCTGGGTCGTTTCGGTACGAAGGGTACTGCGCAAGCACATGTACCTTTCTCGCAGAACCGGCAGTACGTAGAAACGTATTTGGGTTATTGAACCCGCAGGAATGAAGCGTTTAGAGGCCAAGTCAATGATGTTGCGGAAGTCTCGTTCGCCTTTGGGTACCGGTGGGAGCGAGAGTGTTGAGCTGCTGCGCGTGATGTTGATGCCATAAGGCACAAGCAACAGTCTGGAATTTGTGTGGCGGGTATAGCAGAAGTGCTGCTAGTCGTTAAGACAGTATTATTATTAGTATTAGTATTGCTACTAGAAAGCGGCGGTAGGGGTGCGCTTAATCGGCGCTTACCGCGGGAAGCCCGAGGGCGCAAACAACAAGGGGCCACGAAAGTACTAAAGAAAGTACGGGGTCTGTGGATGTTAAGGTTAAGCCCTGAACATCCAGATTTATGGAGCCATCTCTTACACGAGAAGCATTGCACAGAATGCGACCGTTTAATATATATCTTTTTGCAACAGACACTGCATATCCATTCTTTTGGTCCGGGGTTCGGCTCAACGCCCGCCCGTGACAATAGAAATCTTGCAGCCCTGCTGCAAGGGGGGAGGATGATAGTTTCGGAATGGGACAAAACATACTAAACAGGGTTACATTGAAAGTGACAGTCCTTGGCCGAGGTAAAACCCCGGTTGGAAAGCTGTCTTCGGCTGTGCCGAAGGCTAAATACCTTTTATGAATAAGCGTAACGATTTTCAATGTTTGATCCCAATACAGCCTGTGTGAATTTAACTTCCGCTCATACCGAAAATATCGGAACTACCGATTATCTGGAGGCGGTGTGTTGTATTGGTCCAATCTCATTGATTTTTAACATCGACATTCCACATTCTAAAATAGCAATAGTTACGAAATTTCGCGTTCCTACCTATATAATTACAGGAGTTATCTACCAAAATCCGTTTATCGGAACAATCGATTGTATGGGGGCTATGTGAAATATTTATCCCATCTCAATGATTTTCAACATCGATATTTTACATATAAAAATAGCGATGCTTCCAAAATTTCACGTTTCTACGTGTTTAATTACAGGAGTTATAGCCCAAAATCCGTTTATCGGAATAATCGGTTGTACGGGAGCTATATGTAATATTGGTCCGATCTTGCTGGTTCCGACAAATGATACCTATATTGGAAAATGGTGGCCGCATACAAAATTTCAGCCAAATATCTCAAAAACTGAGGGACTAGTTTGCGTTCAAATACACAGACAGACAGACAGACAGACGGACATGGCTAAATCAACTCATCTCGTCATTGTGATCATTTCGGTATACTTATTGATGGGTCTATCTCTTCTTCTTCTCATACTTACAAACATCGGACCAAAGTTATAATACCATTTCATGTTCATGAAAGGTATAAAAAAAAATTCCAAGGTCACACCTAGTGGATTAATTGTCGTTAATTTGTCGTAAATTTGTCGTGGAAAAAGAAATTTTGTCGCTCTTTGTTTTTTAATAAAATAAAGTCAAATTTTAAAGTGGTAATTCTAACTTGACGGACATATTTTTGAGAAAAGTTGACGGGGTGGGGTGTAAAAGTAGGTCGCCTCCCAGTTGGTGCACCCTGGGTAACGCTAAATGACTACATAGCCTTCACGGCTAGTTTCCTGTATTGCCGGTTCTACGAGAACGGTACCAGTACTTGTGCTGTACCCATCGTGCCGAAACGACCCGGGCCGTTTTCTTATATCGACCCGGCCAAGAGCAATACACTCGGGGTGACCCTGTCTGACATTTAGGCAGGGCTACACCTCGCTACAACAACAACAACAACAGCACCTTTTGTGGGATTAGACCACCTTTCGAGCACCTAATTTTGCATGTGTTACTTTTATGTTCTGCAAAAATTGTTCTGCTAGCTTTAGGGACCTGTTAAATTCTTGTGTTTTTCATGGAAACAATTTAGAGAGAATACTCCTATAATATTGACAAGATTTTCTTTTTAATATTTCAAATAAAAAAATATAAAAATTAACGCTCAACCCAGATGTCTAGTCTAATCTACACTAAAATGCCATCGTATACTTAACTTGCCATCGTCTAATTACACCTTTGTTCTTTTTGCCTCACCACATGTGCACATGCCATATTGCCTTCACCGCGAATCGAATTAAGAATTATTAACTGGTGAACGGAGATCTCTACCATGATGCTATCGTGTACTTGTGCTTGGTAGCGTCGAGTTACACATTTGAAGAATGTATACATTTAAATAAAATTAAAAAGATTTACCTCCCACAAATAAGAAGAAATTTCTATGGAAACGTCTTCTAAAAATAGACTAAGAAGTTTTCTATTTATTGTAAGGATTTATACTTTTAAATAAAATTAAAAAGATTTACCTCTCTATGGAAATATCTTCGTCTCTGACTTCTGTCCTCTTTTTGTGCCTCGAAGCTGTTCAAAGAGATCCTCTTATTTTTAAGAGGATTTTTTGGCTCTGTGCGAGAACAAGTTGATAAAAACTGTACTGCTTTCCTAACTCTTCTCGAACACTCACAAGCGTCTGACTGTCGACCACACCGTTCTCTGTAAAAGCTGGACAATCTTTTTAATTTTTCCAATTGTGCAACAGCCCTCATCAGATCTTTTTTGGCCAAGCGAACCCAGAAAGTAAGTGTTGGTGGCATGCTAACTTCATATGAAGTTGGCGGTGCACTATAAACATTTTTTTTTTTAATTTTTTAAGTATGCCGTTTAATTACGGCTAATTCACGGCAAAATCACGTGCAAAAATTTTTTTTCCTAGCTGGTCCCTAATTTAGTTTTTCAAAGGTGGCACGCCAACTTCATATTCATATTTTCCAAAATATGGTCGCGACAAGTTTTTTGAATTCACGGATTAATTACGGCAAAATCACGTGGAAACATTTTTTCGTAGCTGGTCCCTAAGGTAGTTTTTCAATGATGGCACGCTAACTTCATATGAAACTGGCGTGCCACTCGTTAATTTACGGCAAAATCACGAGCAAAAGTTTTTATCCTAGCTGGTCTTTAAAGTAGTTTTCCAGAAGTGGCACGCTAACTTCATGTGAAATTGGCGGTGCACTACCAAAAAAATTTAATTTTTTTTTCCAAATATGCTACTTAAGGGTCAAATACATAAAGGTTAACAAAGCTTGACATTGGCAACCTCAAAACTTTGCGCTCAACTTCAGAGGTATGCTACAATGAACGCTTTGACGCTTCTCTTTTATACATTTGTTTTCGTTATTTATTTCTTCGCATTGGTAAATTTATTAATTTAATAGAGAAAAAATGAATTAATTATCATCATCATCATCATTTATTGACGCCTAACCGCCTAAGCGATTTTGGCCGTTGCATATCAAAGCACGCCAGTCATTCCTTTTTAGCGATAACTGACGCCAATTGGAAACCCCAAGGGAGTTCAAGTCATCCTCCACCTGTTGTTTCCATCTCAGTCGAGGCCTCCCCCTTCCTCTGCTGCCGAATTCAGGCGACGATAGGAAAACCTTCTGTGCTGGAGCTTCTTTGTCCATTCGCATAACATGGCCCAGCCAGCGGAGTCTTTGGGCTTTAATTCGCTGGACTATGGTCAGATCTGTGTAGAGCTCGTACAGCTCATCGTTAAATTTCCTTCGATACTCGCCGTTGGCATCACGGGAAGGACCATAAATCTTCCGCAGAACTTTTCTCTCAAATACTCCAAGGGCCATCTCATCTTCTCTTGACATTGTCCATGAATCTGAGCCATACATCAGGACAGGTATGATGAGAGACTTATAGAGCGTGATCTTTGTTCTTCGAGAGAGGACTTTACTTCTCAATTGCCTACTCAGTCCAAAGTAGCACTTGTTGGCAAGAGTGATTCTCCGCTGGATTTCTAGACTGATATTATTTTCGGTGTTGATACTGGTTCCCAAATAGACGAAGTCCCTCACAGTTTCAAATTTGTAACTATCAACAGTGACATGGCTGCCAAGGAGCAGGTGCGCCGATTCTTTCTTTGATGACAGCAAATACTTCGTCTTGTCCTCGTTCACGGCAAGACTCACTTTTTTCGATTCCTTATCCAGTCCAGAGAAGGCAGCGCTTACGGCGCGGTTGTTAAGGCCAATGATATCAATATCATCGGCATACGCCAGCAATTGCACGCTCTTGTAAAAGATTGTACCATTGCGGTTTAGCTCTGCTGCTCGAATTATCTTCTCCAGCATCAGGTTAAAGAAATCGCACGAAAGGGAGTCGCCCTGTCTGAAGCCTCGTTTGGTTTCAAATGGCTCAGAGAGGTCCTTCCCGATTCTGACAGAACTGTTGGTATTGCTCAACGTCATTTGGCAAAACCGTATAAGCTTTGCAGGGAAGTCAAATTCAGACATGGCGGCATACAGGCAACTCCTTTTTGCGCTGTCAAAAGCGGCTTTGAAATCGACAAAGAGATGGTGTGTGTCGATTCTTTTATCATGGGTCTTCTCCAGGATTTGGCGTATCGTGAAAATCTGGTCGATGGTAGACTTACCAGGTCTAAAGCCACACTGATAAGGTCCAATCAGTTTGTCTACGATGGGCTTCAGCCTTTCACACAACACGCTAGAAAGAACCTTATATGCAATATTAAGAAGACTAATTCCGCGGTAGTTGGTGCGGTTAGCGGGATCGGCTTTCTTGTGGATTGGGCAAAGCACACTTAAATTCCAATCCGGAGGCATGCATTCGTCTGACCATATTCTGCATAAGAGCTGATGCATGCTTTTTACCAGCTCTTCGCCTCCGTGTTTGAACAGCTCGGCGGGTAGTCCGTCTTTTCTAGGCGCTTTGTTGTTTTTGAGCCGGGATATAGCTATCCTCACTTCATCATAGTCAGGTGGTGGGACGACTTTTCCATCGTCAGGGATTGGGGTATCAGGTTCGACGTCTCCCTCGCAATTTAGCAGTGAGGAGAAGTGCTCCCTCCATAATTTAAGTACACTTTGTACGTCGGTTACCAGGTCGCCATTATTGTCCTTACAGGAGTTTGCCCCGGTCTTAAAACCTTCCGTCATCCGCCGGATCTTTTCATAGAATTTTCGGGCATCATTCCTGTCAGCCAGCATCTCAAGCTCCTCACACTCACGCCTTTCGGCCTCACTTTTCTTTTTTCTGAAAAGGCGTCTCTCTTCCTTCTTTGCCTCACGATATTGTTGCCATACACTGCGGGTTGCGCCCTTTCGCAACGTCTCGTTGTAGGCAGCGTCCTTTTTTTTCGAGGCAGTTTTGCATTCCTCATCGTACCAGTTGTTCTTGCGGGCTCGCTGGAACCCTATAGTGGCCTCAGCGGCGGTATTAATTATCATTTTCTCCAAATTTTAATTCTTAAATTAAAGCAAAGTCATCAACCTCTGATTGCCAAAGCAAGCAAAATTTGAGAGTTTGCCAAATTTCAACCTTTCAACTTTGAGGTTTCCCATTTGCCATGTTTCGTTGAAACACGTATATTGAACTTATCTGTCAAAGCCTAAGCCCGTGGTAAAGTTGAAATAAAGTTTTATGTAGTTGACCCTTTAGTTACGGCTATTTTACGGCAAAATCACGTGCAAACATTTTCTCCCTAGCTGGTCCCTAAGGTAGTTTTTCAAGGGTGGCACTCTAACTTCACATAAAGTTGGCGTGCCACTCAAAATACGGCCGCGGCAAACTTTTTGTTTTCACGGATAATTTACGGCAAATTATCCACCAGTTACTTTTTTGCCACGTAAAAGTTGTCTTGCCAACTTCAGATAGAATTCAGATTGCTCTAAAACGGACACGTTTCTCAAGAGATAAAAATACGAATTTCTCATGGACTCCATTCCTGACTTTTAGCGTGTAATACCTGAAAATTTCGTTGTTATTTTCATACTAAGGGTCTCTGCTGATGGATCTCCTAAACCAATATAATTTTTTTTTTTTTTTTTTTTCAAAGTAAATTTTTCGTATAATTTTTGCAACCTTTACATGGGCTGAAAGCTGAAGATTCCAACTTTCCAAAAAAAAAAAAAAACCGCGTGCAATTATCATAACTATTAAACTAGACATATATTTGAAAATTACAATTTTTACCTCAGAGTTTTTAGAGCATTTTCCGAATCTCAAACTCTCTGAAGTGGCTGCCTCGACCCTCGTGAAGGGTGGACACCTTGTCGCGATACGATGTCGATAGCCACAGGGCTATTCTGTCCTTGTGATCATAGCGCCGCCCGGTACTACATCAAGAGAGAAGCCTAGCCTCTCTGGCGCGACGACAAAGATCTCCCCCCTCCCAATCCAGGGTGTTATGCGACCACGTGCCCATGGGACGTTTGCAGCCGGGAGGCTAATCGTGGCTGTAATCGAACGGAACCTCTCTGATACCGGGCCGCCTCGAAGAGTAACTATGGCTTTACCGCGGTATGGGGCTCTGCCGCGGCGGACGACACACTTTCCCCTCACTCTGTCCTTGACCCTAAGCTGGCCTTGTCCGGCGATGGGTCGTACGAACAAGATGAAAAACACGAAACAAAATTTTAAACAACCAACAACTACGTTCACTCCTCCGCAGAGGAGAGCTATGCTGGATCAAACGAAAGCACAGCGTCGGAGGACAACCTCCACTTCAAAATCAATCGGGGGACTGACAGCGATGGCAACTACGGGTCGGTCAACTTATAAATCTTGAAGTAAGATGGACTTGATGGGAGCCAGCACAAGTGCGGCTGCCTACGCAGCTAAGCGGACAATGGCGCATGCTGAACTTCCATCAACCGCTGGTAAGAAAACCAGTCTCTCAGCGCCTGGTGTCAAGACCTGGCCTCAGATATCCAAAGGAAGGAGAAGCAGTGAATGGGCTGTCAGCAAATGGAGCCACCGCGATGGAAACTACGGGTCCGGACTCCCAAGAGACATCTCCCCGCCGCTCTGCGTACCTGGAAAGACGATTGGCTGCTAGGATCCTGAAGAAATATGAGGTAGTTTCGCAGGAAACGCTGTCGCCGAGCTCCAGGAAGTGTGTGTTATGTGCCAAAGAGGGTAAACATTAACCCTTTCAAACGCCAGAGATCGGACGTGGAGTTAAAACCCCATCCCAAGCGGCATCAAAACACCCCCGGAGTGAGCTCTGTGAAGTTGGCACCTCCATGTCGGAATTTTTAAAAAAAACCATAATGCATTCGTTTGTCCATCGTTTGTCCACGTTTGTCCAGGAAAAATTTTCGTTTGTCCACCCCTAGTAAAAAAAAGTTATTTCGAAAAAAAAAAATCCGGTGTGAAGTTGGCACCTCCATGTCGGAATTTTGAAAAAACCAAATGTCATTCGTTCGTCCATCGTTTGTCCATGTTTGTCCAGGAAAAATTTTCGTTTGTCCACCCCTAGTAAAAAGTTATTTAAAAAAGAAGTTTATATTAAAAACCCATACAATTTGATTTTTAAAGTTTTTATTTGGCTTAATCGTTTGTCCACCGTTTGACCATGATTGTCCAACAAAAATTTTCGATTGTCCACCTTTTGTTCAAAAGTTATTTCAAAAAAAAAAAAAATGTTTGTGAAGTTGGCACCTCCATCTCTGAATAATTAAAAAAACTAAATGTCATTCGTTTGTTCATCGTTTGTCCACGTTTGTCCAGGAAAAATTTTCGTTTGTCCACGTTTGTCCAGGAAAAATTTTCGTTTGTCCACCCTTAGTAAAAAAGTTATTACAAAAAAAAGTTTTTATTGAAAAAACAAAAATTTTGATTTTTGAAGTTTTTTTTGCTTAATAGTTTGTCCACCGTTTGTCCAGGATTGTCCAACAAAAATTTTCGTTTGTCCACCCTTTGTTCAAAAGTTATTTAAAAAAAAAACAAAATTTTGTGAAGTTGGCACCTCCATCTCTGAATAATTAAAAAAAACTAAATGTCATTCGTTAGTCCATCGGTATTTACAGCAATAGACTACAAGTCAAAAAAGCAACAAAGAGTTAAATGTTATAAATGGAAAAATATTCGTGCTTAATTAAGTATGAAAATTCTTTGATAGGTTTCACACCAAGTCCTAAAAATTCGCAAATCTTTCATATAAGTTAGCATTGAAATTAAAGAAATGTTCTATATGGAAGTATAAATATATGCATAAATGGACACTGAGAAGGGTTTACCTTCAAGCTGGGTAGTGGCCTAAGGTGCTAGACCTACTAGCATACAAGTCACTACAGTGTTGTGAGTTCGACTCTCACAATGCCGGGAAGAAAAGTCCTTGAAGAGATGTAACTCCAGTATCATCGAAACATATGTCGGCTTGTCTGGTTCCTGCAGCGCGTAGGTAAATTTTTCTCAAAAAACACATTTTCATACAATCCCGAAAATTGCTTGTAAATACCGTCGGTATTTACAGCAATAGACTACAAGTCAAAAAAGCAACAAAGAGAAAATTTTTTTTTTTTTTAAATAACTTCTGAACAAAGGGTGGACAAACGAAAATTTTTGTTGGACAATCCTGGACAAACGGTGGACAAACGATTAAGCAAAAAAAAACTTTAAAAATCAAATTTTATGGGTTTTTAATATAAACTTTTTTTTTTAATAACTTTTTTACTAGGGGTGGACAAACGAAAATTTTTCCTGGACAAACATGGACAAACGATGGACGAACGAATGACATTTGGTTTTTTTTTAAAATTCCGACATGGAGGTGCCAACTTCACACTGGATTTTTTTTTTCGAAATAACTTTTTTACTGGGGGTGGACAAACGAAAATTTTTCCTGGACAAACGATGGACAAACGAATGACATTTGGTTTTTTTTAAAATTTCGACATGGAGGTGCCAACTTCACACCGGATTTTTTTTTTTGAAATAACTTTTTTACTAGGGGTGGACAAACGAAAATTTTTCCTGGACAAACCTGGACAAACGAATGCAATATGGTTTTTTTAAAAATTCCGACATGGAGGTGCCAACTTCACAGAGCTCCCGGAGTGGGCAATCCAAGCTTTGCTGATGTAACCAAAGACAGGATCCTTATAGGCATTCTTGACCGAGGTAACGACTGTTTGGTCATCCCCAAGGACCAGTGGCGGCACGCCCGGAATGCACTCGGAAACGCTGTCATCCACGTTTATTTGGCGTCTCCAAGACAGATCAAACTTGTCGAACTAATTTCTGTAAAGCAGCCTTTGTTAAGAATTGATGTAAATGTGACATGAAAAAAAATTTGAAAGCCTACCTTGATTATTTTAAAATATATTAGAAAAAAAGCTCCGTCACTCGCGTTACAAGAAATTCGTCACTCGCGTTACTTCTAAATTATACCAAAGTAAAAGTTTGGAAAGTCAATTCTAAAGTGAGGGATCGGTTAAAATATCATTTATTCGGCCTAGGATATGCCTGTTTATTGCAACTTTTCATTATATACAATCGTTATTTCCTTATACGTGTATTTTTTAGTATGAAAAATTTAATTTTCTTTATTTTATGTATTTAGTACCCTAAATTTGATTTAAAGGTAGTCTTATTTTAAATTCTGACAAGCTTATTTAACTATATGCTTTTGACATGCCCTTACAATGATTTCCATCGTATATATTTAAAATTTTCCACGCCTTTTTGAGAAGAAACCCATTAAATCACTAAGGTTTTAACAAAAGCGTTTAACTAACCTTTGCAAATCTCGCGAAAACTGACATAGGTTGATTCTGATTATCATACATCAAATTTCATCGGTGAAATGGGTGTTAGAACTTAAAAAAATAAATAATTTGCAAAATCGCCGTTACCTTAAATATTGACCAAAAAGTGGGTTTTGACCTTCTGCTGCAAGTTAAGTGTTATGAAGGCCATATAATTATCAAATTTAGTAAATATTAGTGAAAATTTGGCATTTAACTCTTATTTTAAAAAACTTTAATGCACCAAAAAATCGGTAATAAAAACGAACCCTTATAAGCTGGAGCAAAAATGAAACATCAAGATAAAAGGGTAATGAGTTAAAACATGTATTTTCGTCACTCGCGGTACATAAAAAAAATTTCCTTATATTTTTATGAATAGCTTCAGAAGAAAATTTCCCTACAATATGGGTATCAAACGAAAAGGGAAGTCCCAGGTTTCATTTGGACATCGATATTTTTCGATAAATTTATCGATAACTGAGTTATCGGTCAAAATATGATTGCCCAAAAACCTAAAAAATTCCCTACAATATGGGTACTAAACGAAAGGGGAAGGCCCCATGTTTCATTTGGCCATCGACATATTTCGATAAATTTATCGATAACTGAGTTATTGGTCAAAATGGGAATGCCCAAAAACCTTAAAATTTCCCTACAATATGGGTATCAAAGTTCCCAGGTTTCATTTGGACACCGATATGCACACTTTAAATTTATCGATAACTGAGTTATCGGTCAAAATGAGATTGCCCAAAAACCTTAAAATTTAGTTAACTGAGATATCGTCAAAATGTGAGGCCCAAATACCTTAAAATTCCCTACAATATGGGTATCAAACGAAAGGGGAAGGGCCCAGGATTCATTTGGAGTCGATATATTTTGATAAATTTATCGATAACTGAGCTATCGGTCTAAATATGATTGCCCAAAAACCTTAAAATTTCCCTACAATATGGGTATCGAACGAAAGTGGAGGTCCAGAGGTTTCGTTTGGACTGCTGTATATTTCGATATATTTATCGATAATTTCATAGGACATGTGACTAAAAAGTAAAAATAGTTTAAAAAACCAAAACTCACGCTTTTAGAGAGTATTGAACTAAAAACTTGAAAATAATTTTAAAATCCCTACACAGTAGTATTGTGGAAAAAGCGTGGTCCGCTTTGTGCCATAATTTTCGTATATCGAGCGCTCGATGCTTTTCACACATAATGCTAGTTTTTTACTACGCTTTCATTAGCTTTTCTTGTACATACATTAGAGTGGTTCACAAATATGGACTTTTTGGAAATTCTAAAACGCTACCCCCAATTATTGTTCCTTATGACAAAAAAAGAGGCTGCTATTTTTTTTTTTTTTTAAGGCAAATTTGGCATTTAACTCTTATTTTAAAAAACTTGAATGCAAATCGTCACTCGCCTTACACCAAAAAATCGGTAATAAAAACGAACCCTTATAAGCTGGAGCAAAAAGGAAACATCGAGATGAAAGGGTAATGAGTTAAAACATGTATTTTCGTCACTCGCGGTACATAAAAAAAATTTCCTTATATTTTTATGAATAGCTTCAGAAGAAAATTTCCCTACAATATGGGTATCAAACGAAAAGGGAAGTCCCAGGTTTCATTTGGACATCGATATTTTTCGATAAATTTATCGATAACTGAGTTATCGGTCAAAATATGATTGCCCAAAAACCTAAAAAATTCCCTACAATATGGGTACTAAACGAAAGGGGAAGGCCCCATGTTTCATTTGGCCATCGACATATTTCGATAAATTTAGCGATAACTGAGTTATTGGTCAAAATGGGAATGCCCAAAAACCTTAAAATGTCCCTACAATTTGGGTATCAAAGTCCCCAGGTTTCATTTGTGCATCGATATGCATACTTCTTTAAATTTATCGATAACTAAGTTATCGGCCAAAATGAGATTTCCCAAAAACCTTAAAATTTCCCTACAATATGGGTATCAAAGTTCCCAGGTTTCATTTGGACACCGATATGCACACTTTAAATTTATCGATAACTGAGTTATCGGTCAAAATGAGATTGCCCAAAAACCTTAAAATTTAGTTATTTATTTATTATTTCGATAAATTTATCGATAACTGAGCTATCGTCAAAATGTGAGGCCCAAATACCTTAAAATTCCCTACAATATGGGTATCAAACGAAAGGGGAAGGGTCCAGGATTCATTTGGAGTCGATATATTTTGATAAATTTATCGATAACTGAGGTATCGGTCTAAATATGATTGCCCAAAAACCTTAAAATTTCCCTACAATATGGGTATCGAACGAAAGTGGAGGTCTAGAGGTTTCGTTTGGACTGCTGTATATTTCGATATATTTATCGATAATTTCATAGGACATGTGACTAAAAAGTAAAAATAGTTTAAAAAACCAAAACTCACAATTTTAGAGAGTATTGAACTAAAAACTTGAAAATAACTTTAAAACCCCTTGAAAATAATTTTAAAAACCCTACACAGTAGTCTTGTGGAAAAAGCGTGGTCCGCTTTGTGCCATAATTTTCGTATATCGAGCGCTCGATGCTTTTCCCACATAATGCTAGTTTTTTACTACGCTTTCATTAGCTTTTCTTGTACATACATTAGAGTGGTTCACAAATATGGACTTTTTGGAAATTTTAAAACGCTACCCCCAATTATTGTTCCTTATGACAAAAAAAGAGGCTGCTATTTTTTTTTTTTTTTTTTAAGGTGGTTTAGAGGTCGCGCTACTCGTGTTTATAAAAAAAATGATATTTGCAATTTTAATTTCATTTTAACATGTTTAAGTTCAGTAAAAATTTGGGTTTTTTTGTGTTGTTATTCTGTTTTCATTGGCGAATATTCCTGCAATTCAATAGCCTTCTTGGATGAGTAGAAAGGGTCTAACTCCTGAAAATATGTTTCGAAATAGAAAACGATGCAACTAAAACGCCTACACTGATCTCATTGCGCATTGGTTTTTTTGGATATATTTCGCATCTAGAAGGTTTATGACATCGCTGATTATGAATCCGATGTCAGTTTTATAAATTCAAAATGGCGGGTCCAATATGGCGGTGATTTTTTTGAAAACTAATTCGGCGGTGTGAAACTCGTCACTGATGGTTTTATGACATCGATTTATATGAACTAGTATCGCTTGTGATCGAAAATTCGATCAATAAAAACTTTAGAGGGTTGTGGGGTCGCTAGCCCCGTACCCCCATCCTTGAATTTCGGAGACGCCCCTGAAAATATACCGCCTATACCTCAGTTTTTTCAGTTTTCTTTCTATCGTTGCATATTTCATTCCAATCGGTCAAACGGTTCGCTCACAGGAGGTTCCTAAAGGTTTTCCTGTGGCGTATTTATTGACATCGGATTCCTATGCAAGTTTGGCAAAACTGGCATCTTATATATTATATATTAAACTCTTTGTTGCTTTTTTTGACTTGTAGTCTAAATTAAAGAAATGTTCTATATGGAAGTATAAATATATGCATAAATGGACACTGAGAAGGGTTTACCTTCAAGCTGGGTAGTGGCCTAAGGTGCTAGACCTTCTAGCATACAAGTCACTACAGTGTTGTGAGTTCGACTCTCACAATGCCGGGAAGAAAAGTCCTTGAAGAGATGTAACTCCAGTATCATCGAAACATATGTCGGCTTGTCTGGTTCCTGCAGCGCGTAGGTAAATTTTTCTCAAAAAACACATTTTCATACAATCCCGAAAATTGCTTGTAAATACCGTCGGTATTTACAGCAATAGACTACAAGTCAAAAAAAGCAACAAAGAGTTTAATGTTATAAATGGAAAAATATTCGTGCTTAAATAAGTATGAAAATTCTTTCATAGGTTTCACACCAAGTCCTAAAAATTCGCAAATCTTTCATATAAGTTAGCATTGAAATTAAAGAAATGTTCTATATGGAAGTATAAATATATGCATAAATGGACACTGAGAAGGGTTTACCTTCAAGCTGGGTAGTGGCTTAAGGTGCTAGACCTTCTAGCATACAAGTCACTACAGTGTTGTGAGTTCGACTCTCACAATGCCGGGAAGAAAAGTCCTTGAAGAGATGTAACTCCAGTATCATCGAAACATATGTCGGCTTGTCTGGTTCCTGCAGCGCGTAGGTAAATTTTTCTCAAAAAACACATTTTCATATTATATATTAATATATATAAATGAAATATGTACCGATGGAAAGGAAATTGAAAAATCTGACGGTATATTTTACGGGGCGTCCCCGAAATTTAAGGATGGGGGTACGGGGCTAGCGAACTCTCGACCCTCTAAAGTTTTTATTGGTCGAATTTTCGATCACAAGAGATGCTAGTTCATATAAATCGATGTCATAAATCCATAAGTGACGAGTTTCACACAGCCGAATTAGTTTTCAAAAATGCACCGCCATATTGGATCCACCATTTTGAATTTAAAAAAACCGATATCGGATTCGTAATCAGACAGCTCATAAATCCCCGAGTACCAAGTTTCAAAAAATCCAATTAGTTTTCAAAAAAATCACCGCCATATCGGATTCATAATCAGCGATGTCATAAACCTTCTAGATGCGAAATATATCCAAAAAACCAATGCGCAATGGGGTCAGTGTAGGCGTTTTAGTTGCACCGTTTTCAATTTCGAAACATACTTTCAGGAGTTAAACCCTTTCTACTCATCCAAGAAGGCTATTGAATTGCAGGAATATTCGTCAATGAAAACAGAATAACAACACACAAAAGCGCAAATTTTTACTGCACTTAAACATGTTAAATTGAAATTAAAATTGCAAGTACCTCATTTTTTTATAAAAACGAGTAGCGCGACCTCTAAAGCACCTTTAAAAAAACACAAGGAACCATATTTCGGGGTAGCGTTTTAGATTTTCCAAAAAAAAAAAATTTTGAACCACTCTAACATACATTCATATGTATGTTCGCTTTCTTGTATGTAACTCTACTTCAGTCTACCCGATAGTGGGATATGACTGTCCCAAAAACCTTGAAATGTGCCTTCAATATGGGTATCAAACGATAGGGGATTGCATTTGGACTTCGATATATTTATCGATAAATAAGTTATCGGTAATAATGCCTACAATCTAGGTATCAAGGGGAAGGTCCACAGGTTTCTATTGGACTTTGGGATATTTCGATATATTAATCGATAACTGAATTATTGGTCAAAATGAGGTTGTCCAATAATATTGAAAATTGCCTACAATATGGCCCTGCAGGGAACTCAGGCACTAGTGACACAAATTTCTGGTTCAGAACTAGATATAAAGTGGCCAATAAGAACTAGTACGTTAGTGTTTACATTTTCACTAGTTCGAAACCAGCGTTTGAGGAGTCATTAAAAGGCATTTGGATTCGTATTTGAATTTAAGTTTTTGTACTTAATTTATATTTAGAACTATAGAAATAGTGCCAATAAACGAACTAGATCCAAACTATCGAATTTTGTACTAGTTCCAGCCTAGGACATCCCCATGTTAAATTCGCCAGTTGATTTCATGTAAAAAAGTTAGTTCGCGAACTAGTACTGGTTCGGAACGCACTAGAAGCGAACTAGCTCTGAACTAGAGATTTTCCCTACAGGGGGGTATCAAACCAAAGTGGAGGCCCAGAGGTTTCGTTTGGACTGCGGTATACTTCGATATATTTATCGATTACTTTATAACACTTTTTTTATTTAACTAAACTAATGGCGGCGATATACCAACAGGTTATCATAACCTCTAACGAGATTTTTAGCCGAGCTTCTCTTTCCAACTTGTGGTGTGTTGCTTTTGAGTTTTCCTACAAGTTGGCGGGACCTACAGTTTTTTGCCGACTCCGAACGGCACTTGCAAAGCAAATGAATTTTTTGCTGAGAAGCTTCTCATGGCAGAAATACACCCGGAGAGTTTGCCAAACTACTGCCGAGGGGCGACCCCGTTTAGAAAAATTGTTTTTCTAATTAAGTTTTGATGTTACTTTGCCGGGCATCGAACTGCCACGACTTGGTGCAGAAGGCCGAACACTTAACCGCTACACCACGGCGGCCGCCTATCATTTAACTATAAAGTAAAAAATAAATATAGTTTAAAAAACGAAAACACACGCTTTTAAAGAATATTGCACTAAGAAGGTAACAATAATTTAAATAAAAAAACGAGGATTATGGAACAAAGCGGACCGCCAGAGTCAGCTAAAATTGACAAAAAAGAATAAAAATTACATATTTTCAGTACCAGATTTTTAATACCAGGTACTCGCTATATGATTTACTATTTACTTTTAAATAAACTCCTCTCTTTTACCTTTAAAACGCCATATCGAATGTTAGGATATCTCTAATAGAAATGTTTCTACAGCTTTTATAGGGTAAGCCTAAAAATGACGTTTTTCAAACTTTGAAATTCGACCAATGCGGAACCAGTGGTTAAATGTGTGTGAATTTGATTTTTTAGGACCCTAAAGAAGTGTCCCTCAAAGTTTGAGAGAAATCCGAGACTGGCCAGGTTGTTGAATACATATGGAATGTCTCATGTATAACATTAACAAAAAAAAAACTAATGGCGGCGATATAACAACAGGTTATCATAACTTGTAACGAGATTTTTGCCGAGCTTTTCTTCCAACTTGTAGCGTGCTGCTTTGATTTTTTTCGTACTAGTTGGCAGGACCTACAGTTTTTGAGGACTCCGAACGGCACTTGCAAAGCAAATGAGTTTTTGCCTAGAAGCTTCTCACACAGAAAAAATTGGCACTGGTAAAAAATTGACCAAATTCTGTTGAATTGACCAAATTTGGGTTACTTCAACGAAATTTTCTGTTGAAATAACTGTCATAGAACTGTCAATTTTTAATCAACAAAATTTGGTAAAACTGACAGAATTGTGGATTAATCCAACAACGAAGGAGCTGTCATTTTAAAAACAACCAACTTCTGCAGTTAATCCAACAGCGAAGACACTGTCATTGGAAAAAACCTCCATCTGATTATGCAATTATAAACAATTTATTCCGAATATTCCATAAACTATCTGCGAATTTCAATAGTATGTAATGCAGATAATATGGAATGAACGAAATAATTATAGCTTATGTCACGTAAACAAACATCATAGAGCAAAGCTGCAATTAGACGCCGTCAAGCATAAGTACGCGATGGCCTGATGGTAAACATCTCCGATCAGCAGTCAAAGATACTTAAAAAAAATATAATTTACAAAAAATAAAAGTGCGCCACTTCAGTACAAAAAGTGAAAAAAGTTGATCGCGTTTTTTCGTGGGTTTTTTTTTTCTGGGGTCAACTCGATCACGCACGAGCACGACCCCTGCACAGCCTAATAAAATTACAACAACCAAATGTAAACTTGCTACTTTGATTGCAAATATCTCTTCAGACAATCAAAATATTAAAAAGGCGCTTCCGGATTCGTGATATTGAGGCCAAACCCCGTCTTTTGAGCTATCTCCCATAATTTTAGCTAATTTATTAGCAGTTGACCCCTAAAGGAAACAAATACCAATTGCATTTTCAAACACGACCACATGGACACACGCGTGCGTGTTTCGTGTCACGGTAAAACACTCACGACGCCCACCTCTATATTGCCACCTTGTATTGCCGGTTCTACGAGAACGGTACCAGTACTTGTGCTGTACCCATCGTGCCGAAACGACCCGGGCCGTTTTCTTATATCGACCCGGCCAAGAGCAATACACTCGGGATGACCCTGTCTGACATTTAGGCAGGGCTACACCTCGCTACAACAACAACAACAACAACCTCTACTTTGTGGTACTAGCCCCGACTGTCTTGGGAAAGATTTCGTTGATCCCGTAGTCGTGGTAGAAGTGGATTTTAATCGCCTCTTACGACCGGCAAAACTACCTCGAGCTATTGTAAGCCCCTAACCCACTGGGGATCCTAATTCCATTGTTGTTGTTGTGGTTGTTGTTGTTGTTGTTGTTAACAATGCATTGCCCTGTCTAGAGTATATGATCATTCCGAAGATTTTCATCAAGCTCTTCTAAGGGGAGTCCAAGGAAACGTGCAGTTTCAACAGGGTTTGTCCAGAGGGACAGAGGGGTTAGAAGAGTAGGTTCAGATGAACAATTGAAGAGATGTAGAGTACCATGGGGGGTCCTATCACATGCGGGGCATGTGTTTGAGATTGTATCATTAAGTCTGGATAAGTAGGAGTTTAACCTTACACTATATCCAGACCTAAGCTGTGTCAAGGTGACTCTTGTCTCCCTTGGTAATGTGCGTTCTTCTTCAACAATATCCGGTGGAGGACTGTTCAGAACGGGATTCACAGGTAGAGTTCCGACAAAAGTGTCTACCGACTCGGTGTGGATGTCGGTTAAAGCCCGCTTATGATTCTGCAGTCAAACGGCAAGGTAATATGATGCCGGATCTCATCAAAATGCTTACGGAGATGTTTCCTTATGTCTCTCGGGGGCGGATCTATGTCCAAAAGATGACGGTTTGGATATGCTGGCTTGTGGCAGTTCAGAAGGAACTGCCTGCTCAGCATTTCTGCATGCTCTTTTACATTGAGCAGTTTTGCCTCCTGATGGAGGTGAGACTCGGAAGACATGAGAAGACATCCCGTAGCAGTTCTGATGGCAGTATTTTGGCAGACTTGTAACTTCGTCCAGTTGGTGTTATGTACATTAGGCGACCATATGGGTGCAGCATAGTCAAAGACTGGTCGGCCAATGGCCTTATACGTAGTCAGCAACGTTTCTTTGTCTTTTCCCCAAGTACTGCCGGCAAGTGACTTGAGGATCTTGTTGCGACCACGTACCTTTGAGACCATTGCAGACCCATGACCAGCAGATGAGAAAGTATTATCCAGCGTCATCCCTAATAACTTTGGGTGGCTGACAGTTGGTAGCTTAGTGCCGGGGATAGGACACCACCCTGTGGCACCCCCTGTCTAATACGTCTAGGTTTTGATGTTGCGTTTCTAAAGTTAACCGACGCCTGCCGTCCATTCAAGTAATTAGCGGTCCATATCTTTAACCCATCAGGTATCTGTGTTTCAAACAGATCTTGTATGAGAGTGGCATGGTTGACTGTGTCAGAAGCTTTCGACAGGTCAAGTGCCACTAACACAGTCCTGTGATTTGCTTGGTTTTGATTTAGGCCGCTATTTATTTGCGTTGTAATGGCATTGAATAATAATAATTCTGTTGAATTGTTGTGTCAGGAAACTATTTAAATAAACATACATACAATGCGGTGGTGGTGCTGTGCAGCTTACGGAAGCCATGTTGATGACTAGCCAGGTGCAGATTTGCAGTATAATACGGGAGCAAAATGGACTCTAGCGTCTTCACTACCGGCGACAAAAGTGATATAGGGCGATATGAATCGCCTATGTTTGCCGGCTTTCTAGGTTTTAGTAATGGAACCACTGTCGCCTTTTTCCATATTTCAGGAATGACGAAAGTGTTCAGTGAAAGACTGAATAGAGCCGCTAAGTATTTGTGTCCCTCCTGGCCTAGATGTTTCAGCATCTTCATGGCAATGCCGTCGGGCCGATGGATTTTGAGGGCTTAGCCTGTCTGATGGCTTCCTTGACCTCTGAGGCAGTGATGACAATGGGCGTATTTTCGTTTTTGGATTTACGCGCCTGTCGTTTAGCTCTATCGGGCGGGGAATGTAGTACAAATTGTCTACAGAAGGAGTTCGCACATCCCCTAGGGTCCTTCTTCACCCTGTCACCGAAAGTAATATCTACTTTATCCTTGTGTTGCGTTGGATTAGATAGAGCTTTGACCGTAGTCCATAATTTGCCAACACCATCAGAGAGGTTGCATTGCTCTAGGTGTTGTTTCCATTTGGCCAGTTTATGTTTATCGACCAACCTACGAATTTCCGCGTTGAGATCCCTTATACGGGGGTCTGCGGGATTGAGACTACGCACTTCATCTCTTTCTCTAGCCATGGCCGCTTCCTCCGCGGGGAAATTTGGTCTTATTTGAGATATTCGACCCGCAGGAATGAAGCGTTTAGAGGCCAAGTCAATGATGTTGCGGAAGTCTCGTTCGCCTTTTCGTACGTCCGTAGGAATGGATAGAGCTGCCAAGGATTCGTCCGTATATGTCTGAAAACTGTCCCAGTCCGCCTTGGTAAAGTTAATATATGTACCATGCTCAGGTGTAATAAAGTCCGTCGGTCGTTCGATGGTAATGACTATTGGGAGATGGTCATACGCCAACGTGAGTATGGGTCGCCAATTGGTGTTGTTCAATAGTCCTGCACTTACGATGGAAATATCTGGCGAACTATAGCAGTTACCCGATACTCTCTTTGGGGCGTCTCCGTTCAATGTACAGAAAGCCGTATCATCTATTTGTTCTGCAAGTACATGCCCCCTATTGTCTGCTGGGGGTGTGATGTAGAAACAGAGAGAGACTGGTGCTCGGAGTTGCTCATGTCTAAACTGCTCCGGTGGGAGCGAGAGTGTTGAGCTGCTGCGCGTGATGTTGACGCCATAAGGCACGAGCAACAGTCTGGAGTTTGTGTGGCGGGTATACCAGAAGTGCTGCTAGTCGTTAAGACATTATTATTATTATTATTATTAGTATTGCTACTAGAAAGTGGCGGTAGGGGTGCGCTTGAACGGCGCTTACCGCGGGACTCCCGAGGGAGCAAACAACAAGGGGCCACGAAAGTACTAAAGAAAGTACGGGGTCTGTGGATGTCAAGGTTAAGCCCTGAACATCCAGATTTATGGAGCCATCTCTTACACGAGAAGCATTGCACAGAATGCGACCGTTTAATATATTACTTTTTGCAACAGACACTGCATATCCATTCTTTTGGTCCGGGGTTCGGCTCAACGCCCGCCCGTAACAATAGAATATCTTGCAGCCCTGCTGCAAGGGGGAGGATGATAGTTTCGGAATGGGACAAAACATACTACACAGGGTTACATTGAAAGTGACAGTCCTTGGCCGAGGTAAAACCCCCCGTGGTTCCACTGCGCAGAGATCCATGGCGATGTCCTGGGTTTTCTGCTCTGAAGTGGAACCTCCTAATTCCATTCGTGTTGGGTACCGTCATTTGGGCAACATTAGGTGCACACCTAGCGAGGTGAATATTTTAAATTAGGATATCGAGACTTTCGAAATAGGTTAGAGCGTCGCTGTTTCAACCCACATGACTGTATGACGTACACACATATTTACACATTTATGTAAATGTAAACAACACAAATTTGAAATCTATGTACCTTTAGTATATTTTTACACGACTTACAGCTTTTTTTAAATGAACGTGTTACTTCCAACGAGCCCGTTGCATCAAAATTGAAAATGTTCCTTTAACTGGGGGCGGATCAAACTAACTGGTGAATAAGCACCCTCACCCCGAAAAAACATTATAAGTATACATACATAGCTTTTCATTTCACTCCACCCCACTTAAGCAGCTTATAAAACAGGAAAAAAAGAACACACCCCATGGATTGTGAGACGTCTGCTTGATCGAATTTTCCTTGCGTCCGAAGTAAGCAGCCACAGGATAAAACACTTGCAGCACAATTTCTTTTTATTTGCTTAAAATTGTAGATCAAAATAAATTATTAATAAATAAAATGAACTGCAGCCACGTCACTTTTCACGGAAAATATGTATGATACGACACAAGAGTGAAAAGTCGAGGAAAAGCACAACTGCACTAATTTTCCACGGTACTCTTCGAATAGTTTTTGCTTAACTCGCGTTCGCCGAGTTTTTTACAATTGATTCTAATAATATTCTCTGAGCGGACTTGAGTTAATTTTCAGAAAAACGAAAAATATATATTAATTCTACTGCTTTTTATATGTTTACAATTTTCTGAAAATTTCTAATAACGAAAAACCTTTGAGACGAGCAGCAGAACTTTGACAAATGAAACGCCGTTGTCATTTTTTTGACATTGATTTGGAGAGAAAGAGCAATCTGCATTTTGAAACTCTTTTAGTACAACTGACAGCCAGAAAAGTTATTGTGAATGGCTCATCATGGTTGCACAGAATGTTACTTTTATTATTTATAGTACATTTATAGTACATTTATACTGCACCAAATTTGGCGAATTTGAATGTGTCATTTCGAACCTGTTTACACTGGCAAATTTGCATTTGGCTTCACCTTCGCTGCAAGAATCTTCTACCAGAATACAAAGCCACCGAAAGAAAATGCACCACCTTGATGTTTTAAACACATGTAAGGTAATAATAAATGAAGAATCAAGAAGGCTTCTCTCTTTTCTTAGTGGAACTGGTCCAATATGATAAAAAAATAGTTGAAATTGTTATTAAGAACTGTGCATAATGCAAAAGTTTTCACACGTTAATTACCCATTAAGGTTCTTGCTGGCCAATTCTAAATGTGGAACACAGGCAGGGTTGCTATTTTGAGGAGTTGTGGATTGTATTGTTCAGCGAATGAGGCCAAATGCGATGGAATTCCAAATTTGGAAAATGAGATTTGTATGGAAAAAAGCGCCAAATTTGCAATTTTTCGCCAAATTTACCAAATTTGGTGCTGTGTAAATGTACTATTATATTATTCCCTAACTATTTTATCGCCAAGTGTTAGCGTTAATTCTGTTTAACGCCATTTTTATCGCTTTTCCCTATTCTCTAAAGGGTTGGTTTCCTCGAAAGCGGTGACACTATATAGCGCTCGTTATATAGCGGTGAAGTACGTTGTCAAAAATACTGCCATGTAAAAGTAATTGGGTGTAAACTAAGAAGACGGTGAAGTTCACCGTAATGTAATATAGCGGCAAGCATTCAAGCATAGCGGCCGGCATGACGGTGGCAATTTTTCGTCAACGTTTTTTCCCACCGTCATTGTCAAAACGGTGAGAAATCTATCAAGTATTTCAATTTGATTTACGAAACGCCAGTTTATTTCTTGTTTATGTTTTAAAAAATTCATAAAATCGTAAAATAAAACAAAAAACATCAATCAACAAGCTAAATCAACGGTTTAATATCAACAGAGTCCACCGCTTCAGTTCTTAGAGTTTACATAAAAGCGGTGTTGCTGGTGACGTTAATTGAAGCGGTGAGCATGTAGCGGTAGCTAGATAGCGGCACCGCTATTCGAGGAAACCAGCCCTTAAGTGTTAACCACACTAAGGGCCACTTGCATAAAAGCCGATTAAGCCTAATCGGTGATTAACTTGACAGCTAACCATACAAAATACGTCAATTAAACTCCGGTTAGTCGTTATCAGCTTTTATGCAAGCGGCCCTTATTGTAGCTAGATATCGCGGATTAATTTGATGGTGTTTAAAAGTGTTTAAGAGAAAATAAGAAATTTAAGTTGAAATAAAAATGTCTTTTGAGTTTGTGGCGATTTATTTGGTGCGAAATATTGAAAATATGGAAATGCGTTAAAGGCAAGTTAGAGAATACAGTTTCGTTAAGAGCAAACGCCAAACCCTGGCGAAAACCTAAAAGCCCAATTACATAAAACTTTGCAGGTTCCACTTTCATACAAAGTTTGTGGAACGTAAAGCGAAGCGAGATTTTGGCAAATGCTCAAAGCCGAGGCGCGCACCTGTCAAAGTTTCACAAAGTTTTATGTAACTCGGGCTTAATGGGTAAGTTACATAAAACTTTATTTTGGCTTTACCTCAAACTTTGACTTTGACAGAAAAGTTCAGTATACGTATTTAAACCAAGCATGGCAAATTGGAGACCTCAAAGTTGAAGCGAGGTTGAAATTTGGCAAACTCTCAAATTTTGCTTGCTTTGCTTTCTTTGACAATCAGATGTTGATGACTTTGCTTCAATTAAAGAATAAAATGTTGGAGAAAATAATAATTAATTCATTTTTTCTCTATTAAATTAATAAATTAACTAAAACACTACGAATGCAAAGAAAAAAATAACGAAAACAAATGTATAAAAGAGAAGCGTCAAGGCGTTCATTGTAGCATACCTCTGAAGTTCGACGCAAAGTTTTGAGTTAGCAAATGTCAGGCGAGGTTAACAAAGCTTTATGTATTCGACCCTTAAACGCTTGGCGAGTGGTTAAAAGTTAGGGAATCGGGCTACTGGTTAGCTTTTCGATGACAGATTCTGTCAGTTGCAACCATTGTGTATCAGTACAAGTGTGGAATCTTCTGCATAGACGTCAAATTTTCAGAGTGAGTTTAACACCTGATGATCAGAGTAGCTTTTTTGGAAAATAGTATCAATTAGCGCCGAGTTGCATTCGATTGCGTAAAAAAATTAGTACTAAATAAAGGGGTAATAGTTCTCTAAATTTATAAAATAAGGTGAAAAATAATGGTTGAAAACTTCTTAAGTCAAGTTTTCATTAGGTAATATTTTGATAATTTCTATCGACTTTATCGAAATATGCGGTAATTGTCTACTTTAGCTGTCAACTGCTAATATATTAGCTAAATTTATGGAAGGGGGTTCGAAAGACGGGGTTTGGTCTCAGGATCACGAATCCGGAAGCGATTTTTTAATTTTTGGCTTCAGTGAAAAGTTATGGTCAAAAAACCGAAAATTGACCAGGGTTCGATACCAAAATTGGGGCGGAATCCATGGTATTTATGTGCAAAACATCTTTTTGAGCTGGCGAGCTTATAAAAAAATAACCTGGGCCACGCCAACCCAAGTCCGGGGTGTTGCCTGAACCGTGCCACGGTACGCACTTTTATGGACGTTTTTAGGCGCAGTCTAATGTAAATACAACAACCACATGAAAACTTGAAACTTGGATTGCAAATATCTCCTCAGAGAAGCAAAATATTAAAAAAGCGCTTCCGGATTCGTGATCCTGAGGTCAAACTCCGCCTTTTGAGCCCCCTCCCACAATTTTAGCTAATTTATTAGCAGTTGACAGCTAAAGTAGACAATTGCCAAATAAGCAACCGAATCTTGATAAAGTCGATAAAATTTGACACCTTTTGACCTAATGAAAACCAGCCTTTAGATTTGTAATTTATAAAGTTTATTTTACATTTTGAACTTGTAGCACTGTCTTTTCAGAAATTATTTGCTACTTCTTAAGCTTTCGGCAGAATCAGTCCGCCAATACGTCAGCTGCGTCACGTACGTCAATTTTAGAGCAATTTCTACTTTGACGTATCCGTCTTATCTGGCGTTACGCATACAAACATCCGCAGTCTACTTTGCTGTCAGTTATTTCGACGTACGTGACGTACGTCACGGATTGATTCTGCTGAACGCTTTAGAATTTGTAAAGATTTAAAAACGTACTGCAAAAGGTAACAAAATGAAAACTGCTAACAACATTTCACGATAGGCCAATTGCATTATGCTGGCGAAATTCCACGGCTTTAATGTTGGTAAGTACTTGGTTTATAAATTAAAAACAAGCTATCTAAAAAAATTGTGTTCTCATTTTCTGGTTTCTTATTTCGAACATTAAAATTTTTCCTGTAAAATAAATAAAATTTAATCGTTTTAAGTTTTGTATTTTTTTGCAAAATTTATCTAATAAAAGTGTAAGCTGAAAGATTCGCTTAAAAATGTCCTTTCAAATTGGAATGAAAAGTTGTGCAACACAGCAACACTTTTTTGCAAACAAGAACCCTGTCTCATTGTTTTACGGTCCTGCACAAAACCCTGGTTTGCAGAAACCCCAATAGCAACCCATGAGATTGTGGTTAACCCCAAGTTTGATATCATAGACATAAACGTGAAAACTTCAAAGTGAGTTTAGCACCTGTTTTTAATTTCCTTTTTTGTCTCACTTCTTTCCATCTTCCCATCTCTTTCTACCATTAGGTAAAAGATAGGAGACCGCCATGGTGATGTGTGCAGGATGTTAAAACAACGCCATTGCTTTTCTGTTATTCGGTGCTGGCGACATTTTAATATGTGCAGGATGTAAACAAACTGACATTTTAATGTGTGTTGTCAAAAGAAGAGTTCACACTTGGTATTGATACACAATGGTTGCAACCATCTTGCTCCCTGAAAAATTGTCATTCACATTCTGGGTAGCCATTTAGCAAAAAAAGTAGTTTAAAACAGTAGTAGGTAGAAAAACAGTAGAGGTTGGCTTTTGGAAAATTGATGAATTTATCATTAATAACTGACTTTAAAGCTTTTCCTTCTGTGATTCGAGTATGTTATTTTCATTCTTAATCATCAGCCAACTGTGCATGAAAGAGTTGGAGGTAAATTTATTGGAACTGGTTAGATTTGGTTAGTAAAATGGTAATACTATCCCTTTGGTACACTTTTTCCGATAGTATTTATGACCCGCATACCTTTCAAGGAACTTTTATTAAAAATTTAGGTTAAGACTGCTTTACATGAGTCGATGTCCTATTCGATTTGACGTTCAACCATCATCCCCTGCGGGTTAGGGGTTTAGAATATGCCCGAGGTAGGCATACCGGTCGTAAGAGGCGACTAATATGCACATAGGTAATGACGTGCTGCGATGGTTGATCTACGGATATGATTCCTTCCACCTCTCATTACCCATCTTCTTCTTCCTCACGGATGGGGGTCTGACATGACCTAGAAGGTTCCACTGGTCATACCAAATCGCTACCACGACAGTCGGGCAGTACTGCAAGGGAGTACCGCAGCGTACCGGAGTCATATCCGGCCAAGGACTGTCAACTTCGGCATCACTCCCCATTATTTGAAAAATAAAATCAATATAATTTTTGAAAAAAAAAACGAACTTTCTTTTGGCCCGTCGAATGTGTTGGTTTACTTTGCAATTTTTTATTTGCATTACAATTTATATCCTCCTTTTTCGATTTTTCTACTACCATTTCCTTGACGAAAGAAACAAAAACATTCCTACTTTTTTATTCGCAAACGAAACCCGTACGCCTTTTTATAATTGAATCATGTTCTGAAACCGCCATGTGAAAATATTCCGCCTTTACCTAGAGGAAAAGTGAATTTTGGAAGTGTGACTCGACATATTTCCCCAATATTTGTACGAACTGTAGCCTGAGTTCGATCGATCCCTGACGATCGACTACTTCCCTCCATTCGACTATGATGAAGTGAGAATGGTCATATATCGGTTCAAAAATAAAAAAGGCGGACTGGAGGGCACTGACTAGGAAGTGAAAATTGGTTGAAAAGAATGCATCGCCTTTTATGCAGAATATGTTCAATCAAGCGCATTCCTTCAGATTAGGACTCCAAGTCGGCTAAAGTATTCTCTGGATAATAAACAGAAAAGGCGACCCCGTTACCCGGATCAACTACCGCGGAATCAGTATCCTTAATCTCGTAAATTATGTTCTATCTAGTTTATGGTGCAAAATACTGAATCCCATCGTAGACAAGCTGCTTGGGCCTTGTCAGTGTGGCTTCAGATCTTGTAAGTCTAGTCCACCGGATCCTCATAATACGCCAAGTTCTTAAGCAATAGCTCTCGTTACCAACCTTCCTCTTCCTTACAGAACGTGAGCTAGTAGCTAGATTCCACTGCTCATACCAAATCACTCCCGCTATAGTCGGGCAAGTACCGCAAGGTGGAAGCACCGGAGCGTTCCGCGTTCATAACCGGCAAAGAACTGTCACTTTCGACAAATGCCCCTGTGGGTTAGGGGTTCAGAATATGTCCGAGGTAGGCATACCGGTCGTAAGAGGCGACTAATATGCATATCTGCATCTTCTCCTTCTTCATGGATGGAGGGATGACATGACCGATTCATATCCGGCCAAGGACTGTCAATTTCGCGCCATCACTCCGCAAAACCTTGTTGTTGTTGTTGTTAACAATGCATTGCCCTGTCTAGAGTGTATGATCATTCCGAAGATCTTCACCAAGCTCTTCTAAGGGGAGTCCAAGGAAACGTGCAGTTTCACCAGGGTTTGTCCAGAGGGACAGAGGGGTTAGAAGAGTAGGTTCAGATGAACAATTGAAGAGATGTAGAGTATCATGGGGGGTCCTACCACATGCGGGGCATGTGTTTAAGATAGTATCATTAAGTCTGGACAAGTAGGAGTTTAACCTTACACTATATCCAGACCTAAGCTGTGCCAAGGTGACTCGTGTCTCCCTTGGTAAGGTGCGTTCTTCTTCAGCAATATCCGGTGGAGGACTGTTCAGAACGGGATTCACCGGTAGAGATCCGACAAAAGTGTCTACCGACTCGGTGTGGATGTCGGTTAGAGCCCGCTTATGATTCTGCAGATCAAACGGCAAGGTAATATGATGCCGGATCTCATCATAATGCTTACGGAGATGTTTCCTTATGTCTCTCGGGGGCGGATCTATGTCCAAAAGATGACGGTTTGGATGTGCTGGCTTGTGGCAGTGCAGAAGGAATTGCCTGCTCAGCATTTCCGCATGCTCTTTTACATTGAGCAGTTTTGCCTCCTGATGGAGGTGAGACTCGGAAGACATGAGGAAACATCCCGTAGCAGTTCTGATGGCAGTATTTTGGCAGACTTGTAACTTCGTCCAGTTGGTGTTATGTACATTAGGCGACCATATGGGTGCAGCATAGTCAAAGACTGGTCGGCCAATGGCCTTATATGTAGTCAGCAACATTTCTTTGTCTTTTCCCCAAGTACTGCCGGCAAGTGACTTGAGGATCTTGTTGCGACCACGTACCTTTGAGACCATTGCAGACACATTACCAGCAAATGAGAAAGTATTATCCAGTGTCATCCCTAATAACTTTGGGTGGCTGACAGTTGGTAGCTTAGTGCCATCAACGAAAATGTCTAATTCATTTCTCACCTGGTGCGTCCATGTCGTAAAAAGCGTCGCCGTTGATTTAGTCGGAGATATCATCAGATCTCGCTCAGTGAAAAACCTGGAAAGGTCGCCGAGGTAACCGTTGATTTTCGCACAGAGTTCATCAGTATAGGGGCCCTTCCCCGTCGCCATTATTGTACAGTCGTCGGCATATGAAACGACGGAGACGCCCTCTGGTGGTGGGGGCGTCTTCGATAGATAGAAATTATACAGTGTCGGGGATAGGACACCACCCTGTGGTACCCCCTGTCTAATACGTCTAGGTTTTGATGTTGCGTTTCTAAAGTTAACCGACGCCTGCCGTCCATTCAAGTAATTAGCGGTCCATCTCTTTAACCCATCAGGTATCTGTGTTTCAAACAGATCTTGTATGAGAGTGGCATGGTTGACTGTGTCAAAAGCTTTCGACAGGTCAAGTGCCACTAACACAGTCCTGTGATTTGGTTGGTTTTGATTTAGGCCGCTATTTATTTGCGTTGTAATGGCATTGAGTGCGGTGGTGCTGCTGTGCAGCTTACGGAAGCCATGTTGATGACTAGCCAGGTGCAGATTTGCAGTATAATACGGGAGCAAATTGGACTCTAGCGTCTTCACTACCGGCGACAAAAGTGATATAGGGCGATATGCCTATGTTTGCCGGTTTCCTAGGTTTTAGTAATGGAACTATAGGAAAAAATTTAATAAAATATTTCCTATTAATATTTAGAATGTCATAATTAAATTGATTTTTATTTTCACACAATGAAAAATTATGACAAACTGAAAACAAGTTGAGCAATGACAACTTGTTGAATTAAAATTTAAATATTTGTTGCTAAGCAGCACTTTTGTTGTGAACAATTAAAGTGCATCGCCACACTACCCCCCTTGGTAGAAAATTTGGCTACAAATTCAAAACTTCTCGAAATCGAACTTTTCTGCCGGATCGGGTTGCATATTCTGGAACTGGTGCAGTTTTAGGAACAGGAACAGGCACAGATGTTGAAACAGGAATTGTGCAATAGGTAGAATTAGGAACAGATGTTGAAACAATGTCATCTTGAAAAACAAAAGCTGGTTTTACGCGATCAATAGAGATTTTAGTTGGTTCATTGCGAATTTTGAGTGTGACTGTTTTTTCATCGCGATCAATTATTTCATACGGACCGGTGTATGGAGGCTGGAGAGCTTTAAGAAATGGTCCAACTTTGAGAAAGGCATGACTGCATTGCGATAGTTCCTTGAAAACAAGAACTCCAGGTTGACAGTGTCTTGATGCTGGAAGTGGACGTAAGCGCGACATGAATTCACGTAAACTTGAAAGAAAGCTGCTTGTATCATCGGAAATTTTGAGTCCAAGACTTGAAGACAGAAATTCAAATGGCAAACGAATCGTTTCACCATAAACCAATTCAGACGAAGTAGCCTTGATATCTACTTTTAAAGCTGAGCGAATTCCAAGTAGTACAAGAGGTAAAGCATGAACCCAGTCGATGTCGGAATGAGCCATGATTGCGGCTTTCAAGTGACGATGTAATCGTTCAACTAAACCATTTGCAGCGGGATGCCAACTTGTAGTGAAGTTATGCCGAATTCCAAATTGTTTACCAAACATTTTAAAGAGATGAGAAGAAAATTGAGCTCCACGATCTGAGGTTATAATTTCTGGAACGCCGAAACGAGATATCCAACAATCCAAAAGTGCATGAGTCACAGTATCTGCAGTTATGTTCGGCAAAGGATATACTTCAGGCCATCGAGTAAAGCGATCGATGACAGTTAAACAATATCGAAAAGAACATGCAAGTGGAAGTGGACCAATCAGATCAATGTGAATATGGGAAAATCTCTTCGTTGGAGTTTCAAAATTGCCAAGTGAAGCGTGAACATGGCGTGAAACTTTTGATCGTTGACAATCATTACAAGCGCGAGCGCAATTTCGGCAGTCTTTATTCATTGAAGGCCACACAAAACGATCGCTGATTAATTTGAGTGAAGCATTGGCACCAGGATGGCTCAGGTTGTGTAGCTGATCAAAAACGGATCGACGAAACGGTGATGTTATGAATGGCCGAGCTTTTCCTGTTGATGTATCACAAAACACAGTAAGTGAGGAACCAGGAATTGGCACACGCTCGATGCAGAGAGAAGAATTTTCTTGAGTAATTCTCTTAAGTTCATCGTCTTCTTCTTGACATTCTACCAGCAGCAGAAAATGCTTCAATTCGTGAGAGTGTATCAGCAACGACATTATCGGTTCCTTTGATGTGTTGGATATCTGTTGAAAATTCTGCAATAAATGAAAGTTGTCTGAGTTGAACTGGTGGCAGTTTTTCACGTTTTTGTTGACAAGCGTAGATCAATGGCTTATGATCGGTGTAAATCGTGAATGAATGTCCTTCCAAAAAATGACGAAAGTGCTGGATCGCAAGAAGTTCACGATAGAAAGCAGGCCAAGAACATTCTTTTGAGGACATCTTCTTCGAGAAGAATGCAAAAGGTTGCCACACGCCATCGACAAGGTGTTGTAAACATGCTCCAACTGAATGATTCGAAGCATCGGTAAACAAACCAAGAGGCGCACCAATACGAGGATGAACCAGAAGTGAAGCAGTAGAGATGCAGTTTTTGCAGGTTATGAAAGCTTCTTCCAGTTCACACGTCCAGTTGGTTGGTTGAGATCCTTTCAGGAGTGGATTGCTAATTGCATCATTCAATGGAGCTTCGTATTCAGAAACATGCGCAATAAATCTGCGGTAAAAATTTAACATACCAAGAAAACGTCGAAGACCTTGTGCTGTTTTTGGTAATGGAAAGTCCTTTATTACCCGGACACGCTCTTCAGGAGCCTGTATTCCAGCAGCAGAGATGATATAACCAATAAAAGCAACTTCGGGAACTCCAAAAGTGCACTTTTTGACGTTGATCACCAATCCATATTTTGAGACGTGCAAAAATGATTTTGAGATGGCGTTCGTGCTCTTCTTTGGAACGAGGGAAGACGAGAATGTCATCCATGTAAACGAAACAAAAATCCAAACTTCGCAAAACTTCATCCATGAACCTTTGAAAGGTCTGGCCAGCATTTCGAAGTCCAAACGTCATGAATGGAAATTCAAAAAGGCCAAATGGAGTAATAATAGCAGTTTCGGAAATGTCTTCTTCGGCTACAGGAATTTGTTGATAAGCTTTAACAAGGTCAATTTTCGAAAATACCATACAACCATCGATAAAGTGTGTGACGTCGTGAATATGACGGACAGGATAGCGATCTGGGATAGTTCGAGCATTCAATGCACGAAAATCTCCACAAGAACGCCAAGTTGAATCACTTTTCGGAGCCAAGATTTTCGGCGCATATAAGCTGGAAATGAGGAATATACACTCCATGAAGCCGAATAAAATCCTTACTTTTATTAGGGAGCTCGGTCTGGATAGTGTGTTGTAGAGAGAAGAGGGCACAATAGACCTATAGGTCGCAGTGCAGTACCTCAATTAATTATTCTATTCTATTCTATATTCACACAATAAAAAATTATGACAAACTGAAAACAAGTTGAGCAATGAAAACTTGTCGAATTAAAAATTTAAATATTTGTTGCTAAGCAGCACTTTTGTTGTGAACAATTAAAGTGCATCGCCACAGAACCACTCTCGCCTTTTTCCATATTTCAGGAATGACGAAAGTGTTCAGTGAAAGACTGAATAGAGCCGCTAAGTATTTGTGTCCCTCCTGGCCTAGATGTTTCAGCATCTTTATGGCAATGCCGGCGGGGCCGATGGATTTTGAGGGCTTAGCCTGTCTGATGGCTTCCTTGACCTCTGAGGTAGTGATGACAATGGGCGTATTTTGGTTTTTATATTTACGCGCCTGTCGCATGGTTCTACGTTTAGCTCTATCGGGCGGGGATTGTAGTACAAATTGTCTACAGAAGGAGTTCGCACATCCCCTAGGGTCCTTCTTCACCCTGTCACCGAAAGTAATATCTGCTTTATCCTTGTGTTTCGTTGGATTAGATAGAGCTTTGACCGTAGTCCATAATTTGCCAACACCATCAGAGGGGTTGCATTGCTCTAGGTGTTATTTCCATTTGGCCAGTTTATGTTTATCGACCAACCTACGAATTTCCGCGTTGAGATCCCTTATACGGGGGTCTGCGGGATTGAGACTACGCACTTCATCTCTTTCTCTAGCCATGGCCGCTGCCTCCGCGGGGAAATTTGGTCTTATTTGAGATATTCGACCCGCAGGAATGAAGCGTTTAGAGGCCAAGTCAATGATGTTGCGGAAGTCTCGTTCGCCTTTGCGCACGTCCGTAGGAATGGATAGAGCAGCCAAGGATTCGTCCGTTTATGTCTGAAAACTGTCCCAGTCCGCCTTGGTAAAGTTAATATATGTACCATGCTCAGGTGTAATAAAGTCCGTCGGTCGTTCGATGGTAATGACTATTGGGAGATGGTCAGACGCCAACGTGAGTATGGGTCGCCAATTGGTGTTGTTCAATAGTCCTGCACTTACGATGGAAATATCTGGCGAACTATAGCAGTTACCCGATACTCTCGTTGGGGCGTCTCCGTTCAATGTACAGAAAGCCGTATCATCTATTTGTTCTGCAAGTACATGCCCCCTATTGTCTGGTGGCAGGTTAGAGTGCCTTCGGGGAGTGTTTTTGCTGTTACCCTGTAAAAATCGTTGGATTATGTGTTCCATTTTTTGTAATTTGGAGTACTCCAATAGTAATTCTTCGCATACCTCATCGGACCACCTTCAGCTTTTTGAGAGCCGATACTCTGACCGTGCTCCATGGAGTGGCAGAAACAAAGCGAAGGTTGGAGTAGGTGGTCCAGTCCTAGGATATCGCAATGTTAATTGGAGCACAATTTTTATATGGAAAAGGATTACATTTGGAGTACTCTGATGCTCCAATTGGAGTACTCATTTGGATAGGAAATATAGTACTCTCGATTTTTGCAGGGTATCAACAACAAGTGCTACTTCGGACTAAGTTGGCAACTCGGAACTAAAATCCTCTTTCGACAAAAATCTCGCTCTATAACTGTTCCGATGTAGGGCTCCAAATCATGGACTTTGGAATATTCGATAGAAAAGGTATATGAAAGATTTAAGATCCCAAAGGCCATGCTTGCAGGGTCATCATCATCATCATTTATTGGCGCTTAACCGCCTAAGCGATTTTGGCCGTCGCCTATCAAAGCACGCCAGTCATTCCTTTTTAGCGATAACTGACGCCAATTGGAAACCCCAAGGGAGTTCAAGTCATCCTCCACCTGTTGTTTCCATCTCAGTCGAGGCCTCCCCCTTCCTCTGCTGCCGAATTCGGGTGACGATTGGAAAACCTTCTGGGCTGGAGCTTCTTTGTCCATTCGCATGACGTGACCCAGCCAGCGGAGCCTTTGGGCTTTAATTCGCTGGACTATGGTCAGATCTGCGTAAAGCTCGTACAGCTCATCGTTAAATCTCCTTCGATACTCGCCGTCGGCATCACGGGAAGGACCATAAATCTTCCGGAGAACTTTTCTCTCAAATACTCCAAGGGCCATCTCATCTTCTCTTGACATTGTCCATGAATCTGAGCCATACATCAGGACAGGTATGATGAGAGACTTATAGAGCGCGATCTTTGTTCTTCGAGAGAGGACTTTACTTCTCAATTGCCTACTCAGTCCAAAGTAGCACTTGTTCGCAAGAGTGATTCTCCGTTGGATTTCTAGACTGATATTATTTTCGGTGTTAATGCTGGTTTCCAAATAGACGAAGTCCCTCACAGTTTCAAATTTGTAACTATCAACAGTGACGTGGCTGCCAAGGCGCAGGTGCGCCGATTCTTTCTTTGATGACAGCAAATACTTCGTCTTGTCCTCGTTGACCGCAAGACCCACTTTTTTCGCTTCTTTATCCAGTCCAGAGAAGGCAGCGCTTACGGCGCGGTTGTTAAGGCCAATGATATCAATATCATCGGCATACGCCAGCAATTGCACGCTCTTGTAAAAGATTGTACCATTGCGGTTTAGCTCTGCTGCTCGAATTATCTTCTCCAGCATCAGGTTGAAGAAATCGCACGAAAGGGAGTCGCCCTGTCTGAAGCCTCGTTTGGTTTCAAATGGCTCAGAGAGGTCCTTCCCGACTCTGACGGAGCTGTTAGTATTGCTCAACGTCATTTGGCAAAGCCGTATAAGCTTTGCAGGGAAGTCAAATTCAGACATGGCGGCATACAGGCAACTCCTTTTTGCGCTGTCAAAAGCGGCTTTGAAATCGACAAAGAGATGGTGTGTGTCGATTCTCTTATCATGGGTCTTCTCCAGGATTTGGCGTATCGTGAAAATCTGGTCGATGGTAGACCTACCAGGTCTAAAGCCACACTGATAAGGTCCAATCAGCTTGTCTACGATGGGCTTCAGTCTTTCACACAATACGCTAGAAAGAACCTTATACGCGATATTAAGAAGGCTGATTCCGCGGTAGTTGGTGCGGTTAGCGGGATCGCCTTTCTTGTGGATTGGGCAGAGCACACTTAAATTCCAATCTGGAGGCATGCACTCGTCTGACCATATTCTGCATAAGAGCTGATGCATGCTTTTTACCAGCTCTTCGCCTCCGTGTTTGAACAGCTCGGCGGGCAGTCCGTCTTTTCCAGGCGCTTTGTTGTTTTTCAGCCGGGATATAGCTATCCTCACTTCATCATAGTCAGGTGGTGGGACGACTTTTCCATCGTCAGGGATTGGGGTATCGGGTTCGACGTCTCCCTCGCAATTTAGCAGTGAGGAGAAGTGCTCCCTCCATAATTTAAGTACACTCTGTACGTCGGTTACCAGGTCGCCATTATTGTCCTTACAGGAACTTGCCCCGGTCTTAAAACCTTCCGTCATCCGCCGGATCTTTTCATAGAATTTTCGGGCATCATTCCTGTCAGCCAGCATCTCAAGCTCCTCACACTCACGCCTTTCGGCCTCACGTTTCTTTTTTCTGAAAAGGCGTCTCTCTTCCTTCTTTGCCTCACGATAGCGTTGCCATACACTGCGGGTTGCGCCCGTTCGCAACGTCTCCCTGTAGGCAGCGTCCTTTTTGTCCGAGGCAGTGCTGCATTCCTCATCGTACCAGTTGTTTTTGCGGGCTCGCTGGAACCCTATAGTGGCCTCAGCGGCGGTACGTAATGAGTGAGAGATATGCTTCCATTGCTCGGTTGCATCGTTAGGTCGAGGATTGCTCTCCGATAGCAGGTGTGAGAGTCGAGTGGAGAAATTGTCAGCTGTCTGTGTCGTGCGCAGCTTCTCGACGTCAAACTTTCCTTCCGTTACTGTGCGCACTTTCTTTGCTACACAGAGGCGTGTGCGTATCTTGGCTGCAACAAGATAATGGTCCGAGTCGATATTGGGACCACGAAGGGTACGCACGTCCAGAACGGTGGAGCTATGTCTGCCGTCGATCATGACATGATCAATCTGGTTTCTTGTTCTTTGATCAGGAGACAGCCATGTGGCTTGGTGTATTCGTTTATGCTGGAACCTGGTACTACTGATGACCATATTGCGAGCAGCAGCGAAATCAATCAACCTAGTGCCGTTGGGGGATGTTATATCATGGAGACTAAATTTTCCAACTGTTGGACCAAAGACTCCTTCCTTGCCCACCTTCGCATTAAAGTCGCCGAGCACGATTTTGATATCATGTTGGGGGCAGCGATCATAAGTCTGTTCAAGTTTATCGTAGAAGGAGTCCTTCTCTGCGTCGTCCGTCTCCTCAGTCGGCGCATAGGCGCAGATAAATGTTATGTTGAAAAATTTCGCTTTGATGCGGATCGCAGCGAGACGCTCGTCCACGGGGGTGAACGCTAGTACTTGGCGGCGAAGTCTCTTTCCCACCACGAATCCTACACCACGCGCTTTGCCGCGTGTCTGGCCACTGTAGTATACGTCACAAGGTCCGATGGTCGTCTTTCCTTGTCCCGTCCATCGCATTTCCTGCAGGGCGGTGATGTCAGCCTTTGCGTTAACGAGGACATCAACCAGTCGGGCAGCGGTACCGTCCCTTGAAAGGGTCCGGACATTCCCGGTACATGCCCTAATATCCAAATCATTATGCCTTATTCGTTTTGCCGGGTCGTCAACATTAAAGGGGGTTCTCATCCGAGGCTTTAATTTATTTTTCATTGGACTAAATTTTTTACGTGGCGGGTCCCAAACCCAGCGCACAACCCGTTTCGGGGTTTTTGGAAAATATTTACACATTTATATAGCGAGCCGCTTGCTTCAAGACAGACGCCCGCTTGCAGCCGCACCTCATGGTGAACAGACGCTGCGCAAAAACCTCGGTGAGCCCTTAAACCAAGTATGTCAGAGTGGCCCCACCGGGGCTCCCTCTCTTTCTGCCGCGAGCCTAGGTAGCTCCCGTTGCCCAGAGTGCACGAACGAGGACGCAAGAGTCGGGATTGAGCAAGGTCACTTAGCAACCACACTCCATTACACACATGCTTGCAGGGTCATGTTTGGCTAATGGACAAAGAAGATCCAGCCCAGGTTTTCCATCGGCACCCGAATTCGGCCACAGAGGAAGGGCGAGGCCTCGACTGATATGGAAACAACTCGCTTGGTATTTCCAATCCGTACTTTGATTCACAACAGCAAAATTAGCATAGACAGTTAGCGCCAATAAATAATGATGACATAACGTTTTATTTTTAATATTTGATATTTAATACAATCGATATATAGATTAGCAGTCTTTTTTAGAAAGATATTAAGTAGCATGCATATTTTATAATTTTTGTATAATTGTTTAAAGCACAAGGCAAAGGTTTCATAAATAATTTAGGTATTACATCTTCAGCAGCACAATATCTCAAGTGGCCTGTAAATAATATACCCAATAACACAAAGAGAAATCATTACCGAAGAATTTCAAATTAACAAAGCCAATTGATTGTTTTATATTTAAGTATGTATGTATGTACATATACAAAACATACATATATCTGATCCTTGAGTATTCCCTGATATGCTTTTTCAATAGAACGTCCGTCTGCTGTGTGCAAACAGTTCAATGTTCGTAATTCAATTAAGTTTCCTTTTCTCTCATCAATTGCTAAACCCAAAAATTAATGGAAAACATCCATAAAAGGAAAACTAGACTGATGTGGCTCAAGCAAATCTATCAAGAAGCACACTGTACCAGCAACACCTTCATACAAGCTATGTGGTCGATCAGGAGTGCGTGCAAATTGCTTGAACTCGGAATCAGTTAATAAATCCATAAATTTAATAGCGCGATAATAGTATTTTGGTTCGTTTGTCAAGCGATAGAGTAGTAAGAAGACATAGCCATTACCAGCGACGCCATGACAAATGCCGGGTCCTTTACGTAAGAAACCCTTTTTCCACACCAAGTCAGCGGATCGCCTCAATGCTTGCAGATATTTATCTTCTTTGAAAATCAAATATGCTTTAGCAAGTAAATAAACAGCACCCGGTGCACCATGACACCAATGTACCAAACGTTTTTCACGCCCAGTTTTAAGATCCTCCAACGCTACTGGAAAGTTACCTTCAGTATCCTGCAGAGTTAAAAAGAAATCTATTGAGCGTTTTATGTCACGCAATTCTGTGCTAGGTGCCGATATGGGATCTGTACGAAACCATGGGCTATCTAACAACATATGCAGAATGGAGCACAAACCGTGTGCAGCCCCCAAATACTCAGTTCCATGGTATTGGTACATCAAAGGCAGCGGTGCTTTAGTTTTTTTAGCATACTCTCTTCCACTATTAATTATCATCTGGCATATGGCTATTAAATCTTCATCTGTGATTTTCTTTTCACATAGTACATCGTTTAGCCAATAACAGCCTGACAAATAACCGGCACGACCTATCAACACCTCATCGCAACCATATTTGGTGTGCATAAATTCTTTACTAGAAGGAATGCCAGCCTTAAAGTTGGTCAAATCTTCAGACAATTCCTCCATGTGTTTAAGATCATGCGATATTGCTGCAGATACAGCATAAATTCCAGCATTACCGCAGAGAAATGAATACCTTTCAGCAGAGCGTTTCTTGTATCGATCCGCATTGTTTTTCGCATTACGTATAAATGTCTCGGCATGTTCAAGTGCTGGGTAGAGGTCATTTGCATTTTCAGATCTTGCCATTTTCCAAAACATAAAAGCTATTCCAGCATGTCCAACATACAAATCCCCACGATTATCTTCATCTATATGACCTGGTTGGCAGCTTTCCATAATTGCGTCAATATAAGTGCATATAAGATTCTTCACATGCTCCTCATCAAATTCTATTGGCGTACTTTCTGTACTGATAAAATCAGGGAATGGATTTTCCAAATAACGTTTCTCCATTTTTACCTAGAAATGAATACAAAAAAAATAATCGATCAATAAATACTGCAGACAGGTGCTGCACCCAAATTGCATGTACATATGTACAAACATACAAACGTTAAAAGCAAGCAATTTCCAATTAATTTTAGCCTCTTGATATCCTGAGAATATTAACCTCTGTTAAACAATTTTCTTTCGCCCGATAAAACTGTATAAAATAAAATCCCAGTTGGTGCACCAAGTTTTTTATTTCCGATTTTTGCTGCTTTGATACTGTCCCGGACAGTGTATGATGGCTTAGAGAGTTATTAACATAGTGTACCAATACAAGTGTAAACTCTTCTGCATAGACGTCAAAATTCCAAAATGAGTTTAACACCTGTTCATCAGAGTTGTTTTTTGGGAAAAAGAGCATCATTTTGCGCCGAGTTGCATTCGATTTGGTATAAAAAATTAGTAGTAGGTTGCATAAAAAAGTAGTTCGCTAAAACTTAGAAATTTGATTTTATTTTAACATAAATAACAGCGAATTATATAAAATTATTAGTTAGAATAACTCTTTCGAGTCTGCTCACTATTTTCTATTAAACAAATAACAAACAACTGCTAATAAATAGATGCAAACCCCAAAATTTGGTATTTGTTTCCTTTAGGGGTCAACTCATAATAAATTAGCTAGAATTATGGAAGTAGGTCGCCTCCCAGTTGGTCCACCCTGGGTAACGCTAAATGACCTACATGGCCTACACGGCTAGTTTATTGTATTGCCGGTTCTACGAGAACGGTACCAACCCGGGCCGAAACAACCCGGACCGTTTTCTTATATCGACCCGGCCAAGAGCAATACACTCGGGGTGACCCTGTCTGACATTTAGGCAGGGCTACACCTCGCTATCACAACAACAACAACATAGCTCAAATACGGGTTTTGGCCTGAAGATCACGAATCCGGAAGCGCTTTTTAATTTTTTTTTGTGTCTGGAAAGTTATGGTTAAAAAACCGAAAATTGACCCGGGTCCGGTACCAAAATTGGGGCGGGTTCTCTTCAGAGAAGCAAAATATTAAAAAAGCGCTTCCGGATTCGTGATCCTGAGGCCAAACCCCGTATTTTGAGCTATCTTCCATAATTCTAGCTAATTTATTAGGAGTTGACCCCTAAAGGAAACAAATACCAAATTTTGGGGTTTGAAGCCTTCTTTGTGCTAAGATATGTATTTGATAAATCTATCTAAAAACATCGTATATACATGTTTCCAAAAAAAAACGTTTGTTTTCATTTTCTGTCTAATTTCTCATTTCGAAGATGCTTACCTCAACATTTTTCTGTAAAATAAATAAAATTTACTAGTTTTAAGTTTTTTTATTTTGATTCTTTTTTTTTCTTTGATATAAAGTATAAACTGAAAGATTCGCTTAAAAGTTGCCCTAGAAACTGGAGTGAAAAAGTTGTGCAACACAGCAACATTTTGTGCAAACAAGAACCCTGTTTCATTGATATTCGGTGCTGCACACAACCCGATCGCAACGAAAACAACAATAGCAACCCAGATTTTTGACATGGATGTGTGTTTTGACATTTGTGATTTGACGTGGAAGTGTGTTTTGACATTTCTGTCAAAGCTACAGTTCACACTTGTATTGATACACTATGGTTATTAAGTTCCTCTAAACACCAGGTTGTTCTAAAGTAAAATTCGCTGGCTTCCAAAGTGCAGATGACAGAATAGTAAACAGCTGACGTTATTCTGTATCCACAGTGTTGCTTTCGTTTGCTCGTTAGCTTTCATTTGCCCTTTTGGCATTCGTTGTTCAATTTATTTCACTTATTTGTGATTGTTATTATTGTATATTTATTTATTTTTTTTTAAATATTGTATTACTTCGGTGGTAGGTTTACATATTTACTACTTCGATGTCGTTATAATCTACCAAGATCCCTACTTAAAATACACTTTTAAGCATAGCCGCAGGGAATTAGATTTCCGAAACGGATAGTACAAAAATGCCTAATGACACGGCATTCTAAAATATAAATGAGACTGCTAGCATTTATTTATTTCCGATTTGAAAATATATTTTATTTTATTGCTGTCAGCCGGTCTCTCCCAGAAAACGTCAAATACAATATTTAATAGTACATTTACACTGCACCAAATTTTTCCAATTTGAATGAGTTATTTCGAACCTGGGACTGGATCATTAAGGGGATTCATCAACTCTTATAAGTTTACGAAATGCTTAGGGCCACTTGCATAAAAGCCGATTAAGCCTAATCGGTGATTAACTTGACAGCTAACTATACAAAATACGTCAATTAAACTCCGGTTAGTCGTTATCAGCTTTTATGCAAGCGGCCCTTAAGTTTATACATTTATCAGCTCAGTTAGATGAACGCCCTAGATAAACTTATGTGTACTTGATGTCAAACAAAAACTTTTTGTTTCGAAATTCTCATTAAAAAAGTAATTTTCAACCCATTTTCAGCATATCCTTTTCTTTTTGTCTAGTGTGCATTGAATGCATTGTGTATCAATACCAAGTGTAAACTCTTCTGCATAGACGTCAAAATTCCAAAATGAGTTTAACACCTGTTTGAGATTGTGGTTAATAACAAGTGTGATATCATAGACATAGTCGTGAAAACTTCAAAGTGAGTTTAGTCACCTGTTTTTAATTTCCTTTTTTGTCTCACTTCTTTCCATCTTCCCATCTCTTTCTACCATTAGGTAAATGATAGAAGACCGCCATGTTGATGTGTGCAGGATGTTAAACAACGCCATAGCTTTTCTGTTATTCCGTGCTGGCGACATTTTAATATGTGCAGGATGTAAGCAAACCGACATTTTAATGTGTGTTGTCAAAAGAAGAGTTCACACTTGGTATTGATACACAATGATTGAATGCATTAAAAAAATTACATGTCGAACGTCATCATTGCATTGTATAAATTTATGCACTCTTTTACACACCAAAATCGACGCGGAAGTTTATCAAATTTGTGTAAACTGCGTTCCATACAAATTTTGACAGTTCATTTACACACTTGATAAATTTATACGTTTACACGCTTTATAAGGTGTTTATAAGATTTGATGAATCCCCTTATTGTCAATATCTACAAGTCGCGAATGTTTGACAGAAAAATGATCTATTGTGAATATACTGATCATCTGTTAAAAACACTGTTCGATGATTTTAATTCTTTGTCTCAATTTTCATTTATGAACAAATTTTTGAAGTCCGCGTATATTGCATTATTTTCAAGTTATGCGTGTTTAAATAAACCACTACGCATATGTTCATTATTTACTAGCTTTTATGAAGTTAATATTAGAGATAAGCAGCTTTTTCAATGGACTGATTTAATGAAATTCAATAAAGAAATACATTGGGGCAATTCAGACAATGTAACGGTTCTAAAAAACAAACCCTCTCCTACTATTCCTTTTAATTCGTGACATTCAAAAAGGCTGTCACATTTTTTGACAGGCGACAAGGCACAAGAGAATGCCGAAGATTTTACACTTGTAGGCATTCACAATGGACTGGGTTCTCTAAGTGTAGAAATTAAAAGTGTACACTGAATTAAAACCACCGAAAATTTACACATGAGATTTTCATGTGATTCTGTAAACTATTGTGTACTTTTTGTGCTGAATGAGCGCTGACCAGAGCTGTTAAAGAATTAAATCTTTTGCTGTTCGAAATCATAGTTTTTGTTCATTCAGTATTTGAAATTCTTTTCATCGTTGAAAAATTTACCTTCAATTTACGCATTCAGCAATTCTTTACAGAAATCATGATTTATTAATCCACCAAGTGTCAATTCAACAAGAATTCAAAATAGAATTACGAAGAAAAGCTCTTTAATTCAGAATGGCCCTTCAGCTGATTTGATTCTTTTAGAGAGTTAATTCAGCGCATTCAGTACGAATCAGTTACTGAAAAAATGCTAATTTACTCCCTAAAACAGTACTAAAAGTTTTCAAGTTCCTTTCACGTTAGAAGAATTTGAAATAAAATTTACATTAAATATTATTGTAATCTAATACATAAAATGAGTGGAAAAAGCTTATCCGCGTGTAAGAAATATGAGAATTTGGGAAAATTCAAGTTAAAATATAAAAAAGTATGATTTTGAAAGGTATAACATGGCTGGTCTTCACATAATCTGCCTTATTAGTGTTGCTGATGTGTTAGTTATGAAGCTTTTCGGGCATATTTTATTAACCCTCTGAACACATTATTGAATTTAATTAAATAAGCTTTTGTCACATAAATAAAAAATAAATATGTATGTGTAATTATTTTATTGTCATAACCTCTAACGAGATTTTTAGCCGAGCTTCTCTTTCCAACTTGTGGTGTGTTGCTTTTGAGTTTTCCTACAAGTTGGCGGGACCTACAGTTTTTTGCCGACTCCGAACGGCACTTGCAAAGCAAATGAATTTTTTGCTGGCATATTTAGTTTTGGAAAATTTGGCAGTGTCAAGTTTAAATTTAACAACTTCGAAAGTGCTTCAGTATTTTTAAAGATCTTCAACGCACAGCGAATATTGCCGAATTCGCCCTCCTATTACCATATATGAATTTGCATTGCTCTCATATCTACAAGTTGTACAGGCAATACACAATATTACGTTCATGTGAAACTCATGCCTTTTATGAATATAAAAAAATTCGGAGCTCTTTCATGGTTTTATTAGTCATATACATACGTCAGTTTTGAAAAATGAAAAAAAAAAATCAAATCTTTTTTTTTGGAATTATACTTTGAAATATGGAAATTCTTTCCAAATATGAGTATTTTATTTCGATTTTTTAGTCAACAATAACTAGTAGTGGAATTAATTTCCATTTAATTGTATAACAGAAACCATTTGAAATGTCTTTTAAAATTTTCACAAAGCTCAGGAGAGTAAAACGGTCATCTAAACTTTCAACTTCTTCGGTAGATTTTGTATGAAATTTCTGAGGACTCAGTTTGGTAGACCAAACAGTATAATTATATGGGCAAATCCTCAAAACTTTTAACATCGAGCGAGGCGGATAATATCATCCAATAGCAAGGAACACGATATCGTTACACAGGCTCGGTATTTTTTTTTTTTAATTTATGGATACAAATCAACATTTCAAATGTCTCAGAAGCATGAAATAATACTTGATAAATCCAGGAAAAATTTCGCAAAATCAAAAAATTGTGAAAACGTGTGCGAGTTTTCAAAAATTTTTGAACTGTTAATCTTTTCTTAAGGGCGCCCCTCAATATTGCGACCCACTCTTTGTTTTTTCAAGTATTTTTCTACATACTGAAACTTAACCTACAAGGTCGCGTGCGTGCTTCGTTCCATTTAAAAGTTAAAAGGCTAAGAAAATGCGAGAACAAATTTTTGTATTTTTCATTTTTCGGTATAGTTAAGCCATTTACTTGCGCGCCCCTTTAATTATCAAAAAAATGAACAAATATACTTGATGCTAACTCAAAAAGAAACCCTGCACACGTGATCCGATTACTGTGCTGTTCATATTATGCTTACAGCAGCCACTATATATCAACTGTTTGGTTTGTGAATAGTTTAAATAATTCAATTTTTTTGTTAGCACACAAAAACTGACAGATATTTTCATGCCATGTTAATTGTAAACTTGAGTATTCAATATGTTTAATTAACTTAAAAAAGCGCGTTGAAGATCCATGCCTATATCAAAAGTGAAAAGCTTACTTGTACCTTCAATTTTTCAAATGTTTAGTGGTTTTTGGTTTTTTGAGGTTAGGAACAAATTCAGACGTGCTGGACCAAAACGGACACCGGATTCGTGTTCAGCGCGTCAAAATACATAGGGAAAGGGTGGTCTGATCCCCCAACCCCGACACTTTTTTTTTGTGGCGCTGGTAATTAAGGTTCAATTTGCGTACAAATAACTAGGTACTTATTAATTCAAAGGGATTTTGAAATGTGTCGTAAGAAATTCGTTTTGAAATAATTCGATTTTACGTTCGTATAAACTAGGCAATAGATTGAAAATAAAAGTAAAAAAATAAAATAAAATTTCATAATGATGACGTCATAATGTCCACGCCCGCACCTTTAGCATATTAACAAGAGTCAAAATATAATCTTATAAACTAAGTAAAAGTGTCAGCAAAAGATCAAGGGTGTGCTCCTATTATCTTTTTTCTTTCTTTTTTTGCATTATCAAAAGTTTTGAGGATTTGCCCATATGCAAGTTAGAACTAGCTGAAATATTTTCCTGATTTTCAAGAATGATTTTCGTGGATGGTGTTGAGTAATTTTTTTATACGAAATAAAATTTTGTTCATGCGTTGCATGAAAGATATTACTTAACACCCTCATCGAAAAAAATTCTTAAAAATCAGGAAAATATTTAAATTAGTTCTAACTTTCACATCATACCACTGAAATTGATTGTCCTACAAAACTAAGAAAAATCTGCCAAAAACCGATGAAAATTTGGATGGCCATTTTGCTAAGCTCCCCTGAACTTTGTCCAAATTCTTAAAGACATCTTTAATTTTGTGTCTAACTGTACATATTACTGAAGTGCCTGAAAAAAGCTCATAAAAGCAATAAATCCGCGATTTTACAATCGACGTGGCCGTTTGGTAGTATCCCGCCTTTTTACAAGTCTTCAATGGGTGACCGGAGTTCTGGTCGGTGATAGTGTCGAATTCAGGACATTTTTTATCACGGATAAGAAACGGGTTAATAAAAATTACAGCACCTTAAAGGCACAGTAGGGATGGCAGCTATTTTAGTTTTGTGAGCCCAAAAGTTTCGATATCCCGACTATGTATTATTTAGATATTTTATACATTTTAACAAACAAACTGAAGACAGTACATCAATATTATTTTCATTACCAACAAGATGCTTAAATAGATATAAAAAATATGTAAGTAGAGTTTAAATATATCCTATAACTTTTTCTTTACATATTTTTATATTAGTACAAGACCGGGAATAATCAAACATCTTCTTACGGTTTCTCCTAGCTGCTTTGGAAGTTAATGCAAATCAACAAGCGAAAAGAGTTAGGGATTTTATAAAATTTCTCTCCATTCATAAGTGGGCTGTAATATTAGGTGTTAATTTTTATACCCTGCTTTTATGATTATATATAAAACCAAAAGCTCAAAAAACTGCCTTAATCCAACTTAATGTCATATTATTCGTAAAAAACTAGCTATTTTAAACATTCGGGATTTTTTAACTGCTTTTCGAGATTTCGGGACTTATAAAAAACAATCCCGGGATTGACTTCAAATGTCAAAGAAAAAATATATAATGACAACATTTCATGATACAATAAGCGCACCAGTAGGAAATTGTAACAGTGAGGTACGTTTCTGACATCTTACATAAGTATTAGGACATATCACAATATATCTACGTTGCGGTGTTGCATCTACAGCTTAAGTGTAATAATATTTATTATTAAGGAAATTCACAAGGTCTTTTATAGTTTTATGTACAATTTCAACAACACAACACTTGAGAGCACTATATGAGTTGAATGTTGTGTCTGAATACATTAAATTAAATTTTCATACAAATTTGTCAGAAAATATTGAATTTTTGTGTTCGTGGCTCTTTTACTTTTGAAACTAGAGAAAACGAAAAAACAAGGAAAAGCAAAATAGCACACCTGCGCATTGGGTTGCTTAATTTTATTGTGCTATTCAAATTTTATATAAGAAATGACAACAAAGAAAATATGACAGTCTTAAATTTTGAATTGCCTAATTTTGATATTTTCTAATTTTAATTAGTACATACACAGAAAAGTTTTAATGGCTTTTGACATGTGATTAGTGTTGTAAACCAAATGCTGGAAAAGAACTAAAGTTTAGTTAAACTAAACAATCATACAGTGCTTGTCAGCTGAAGCATCATCGCGAATAACGTTCTAAGTGTAACCAGTTTCATTGCATAAAACATTTTGTATTGCTCTCCAGATAACCAATTTTCTAAAATTTGACACCAAAACTGTAAAAATGCATTTAAAAATAGTAGGGTAATTTAAAGTTACATACATTATTTTGCATTGAAGCGTCGAAAGTGATTCGTAACGGCACTGGAAGATCATGAAAAAGGTGTAAAACTCATAATATGAAAGATATAAAAGAAAAAGTTAAGGGAGACAGATGAGAAAAATAGATTTAAAATATATATATTTTGCTCTCCTGACAAATTCTGATTTTGTAACTTAGAACGTTATTCGCTTCGATTCTTCAAAAACCTCTTCCTATCCTGCTCTGTCACCTAAATGTTTAGCAACATCGGAATATGTTACAATTTTTCCAAACGATGGATTTTTCCTTGATATGCCATTTTTGCTTTTACGAACGTGTTTTTCGCTTTGTTTATATTTTTGTATGATAATTACTATGTATATACATGAAATATTCATGACTTAAGATGAGCTTTTAGGTAAAGAATAATACATTTTTATTTTTTTTTTAAGATCAGGGGCAAAGATGCAACGATGTGTTAATTATAATATATTTCCCGCTGGGCATGGTTCTGCAAAATTTTTACTTTTCATATTTCAAATTTTTGTTTTGTTTATAAACCGAAAAAAACATGGCCGCTCTTCACAGTGTAGCAATTTCGACAAATCCAAATTTTTTCTTTTCTCATTTATCTCAGAATCGGTGGGATTTTTGAAAGATTTAGCAGCTAAGTAAAATGTATGACATACATATATGGTCCTCGCTTTCGAATTTGCCTTACCGACATTTCGAGTTTTAATTGTTCTGAAAAAAAAAAGAAGTTACCTCACGTCCATAGTTTGACTTGAAACATCTATGTGTTGAATTTTGCGCATTTACTTCAGTCAGATGGGATTACTGACATATCTGTGGTTTCGTTATATTATAATATTTGCGGACTGATAAAACCTCCCCAAATATGTAATTTAATCACATCAAAAAATAATGTACATATTTCACCTTCGAGTTGAATTGTATGAGTCTACAGTTAGCCTATGTAAATCTTAATAGCTGCTTTCTGTAGATCATTCGTAGCACCATCAAATTTCAAACATCGTGAAATACTCATAATAATAATAATACAAATACCTTCTAAGAGGATAAGGTCCAGCCTGTCTTCCAATTTGTGGTTTAAGTTTTAGTACACATTGGTGAGACCTACAATTTCTTTGGCCCAACTTTACACAGTATCTGGCAAGGCATTTTCATTTTGGCTGAAAAACCCCCGGAGCGTTGCCGAACACTGCCGAAGGTGGCCTCGTTTTGAAAAACTTATTGAAAGAATTTTTGGTGTGACCTGTTTCGGTACTTGCACCAGGTACTTTCAATATGGCAAGTCAGCTCACAGTCATCATACCGCGGCGGTAGACAGTAATTTTAATTTCTATGTCTTAAAATATTCCAGAGGGAAATAATATTAAAAGTGAAAATTAAATTAAATCAAATGTTTCAATAAATTTATTCCTACGTTTATATTATGACAAGATAAAATAAATACATTAAACAAGAACCTCGCAGCCTTAAGCTATATTCTTTACGAGTCCATCAACTCCGGGTCTGTAGATAAAACACGGAATTTTGTTTGCATTTTTATCTAAATTTTAACACTGTGCGCTGCATTTTGACGTCTACCGCTTCGAATTTTCAAACGCGTTTTTCTCCACTTTCCCTGTAATTAAACGATGGAACTGCATTTCATGTTGTTCCTTTTTTATGTGACGATTATTTTCAACTTACCTTCTTGAAAAAATTTGCCGTAATCTTCGAGAAATCAGCTAAAAACAGCAAGATTTTATGTATGTATGTAAATATATGAAAACATTGAGTAAGAGTTGCCGTAGCTAAAGAAAACGGAACCAAATTTTCGGGCTTATAGTTTCAAAACAATTTTCCGAAGACAATATCATAGCCGAAATAAGTTTTGAACAAATATATAAATATAAATTTCAGTTTCTGAATGGTTCCAATAAAAATTTGTCCTATTTACATTAAAATCAACAGACTTGAAACATAATCCATCACATTTAAAATTTTTGAGTTATGACCAAATTTTACAATGATACATGGCAGTCTCGTGTTTTATTACTATTTTGACAGCTTCAAATCAATCCCAGGCATGTTTAAGACTGAAAGTACGCAAATATCACATCTGAAAGTTAAATTTCGAGAGTACTGAATTGAAAAATTGAATTGATTCGCCAAAGTTTGCATTCAATTGAGAGAGTTATTGAATGAGAGTTATTTTAAACTGAATTACTTTCTCGCATTCTTTAATTCTTTGAATGGAAAATATGAATTCAACATGTCAAATCGTATCTACATGGAATTTCAAATTAAATTCAACGAAAAACACTTGAAAAAATGAATAACTCCTGAATTATAACTGTTTTGATTCATTCAATTAACAGCCCTGGCGCTGACAAACACAAAAAGGGTGTTTCCATTGGGGTGAATAAGTGGTGACGGTCAATACCATGTTCATTTTAATAGCTATTTTGTGTACAGTAGGCAATGTATGACGTTTTGATTTTAAGTTTTTAAATGACATTTGTAAACAATACTTTTAAAAGGTTTTTCGAATATTTTATTTTATGTCGTTTTTAAATATTTATTCTCTTGTTGAAATACCCTTCACACCAAAACATACTGTGACGAATTCGATGATTCCTTGAATATTTTCCCTGAGTTCGATCACTGTACGTTAAATAAAACACTCCGATTCTGCTTAATAAGTAGTACGCTTTATTCAGTACTAAAAACCGTAGTACAATATCGCGGGTTAATTCACTGTTCTGTACTTCACTGTACAACACTTCAAAATAAACTGATTGATTTGCGTTGTCTTTGCGCGGTTTATATACCCTAGCAGACAGCAGCTTCACAACCTAGAAATGTCTACACCTTTCTGGTTTATTCGTGCAACAGTGTTCTCGAAGCGTTTATCTATCGTCATCTCCTCTTTGTGCCACATTCGCAAACACGCGAGCTGCCTCTCCCTCTGTCGCTCTCACGTATGTAAACAGCTGTAGTTGTAGTAGTGACGCTAGTGGTGGAAGATGAGCGATTCTTGATAACATTCGCCACACTGCCCTCCACCTAAGTCTGATCGTCCCGATCAGACACATTTCCCGATCCAAACGTTGCTAGTCTCTCCAGGGGAACCACTTTCATTTTGTTCCGTAGCATTCCAACAGCCTGTATGCGGTAAACAACGTCGTTGATCCGTTTCACAACTCTGTATGGTCCTTCCCAGTTGCACTGAACTTTGGGAGACACACTTTTCCTCCGTTGTGGCCTGTTAAGGAATACTAAATCTCCTTCCAGAAACCCTTCTGTTTCCATTGCTTTGTCGTACCTGGTTTTCATGTTTTTGCTTATACTTCCGGGGAATGGACCAGCTTCATCCAAGGTAATCCTCTCAACCGGTGCATCTGAGTTGCACTGCCTCCTTAGACCATGACTCGTGGACCTCAGCACCTTTGCTCTGATGCACTCATCGCATTTGGCAATCCACTCCTTTACCGACTGACCGTAACCAACCCAATAAAATGTCTGCTTAATCCTCTCCAAGGTCTTCTTGACTCCTAGATGACCTCCACTTGGACCGTTATGCATTTCCCTGAGAACATCAGACACCCGCTTCCTTGGAACAACTATAAGCTTCCGAGCGCATTGACCATCTTCACTCTCCCATATTCGATGCAAACAACCGGATACCATTCGTAAACTGTTCCATTGTGCCCAATATGACTTGGCAACTGGACTCGCCGCTGACATTTCTTTTCTTGCTGGTCGTTTGTTTCGCTCAAGCCCTCTGATCACACATGCCAGATCTGAATCTTCCTGTTGACTTATCCGAATATTCTCAAGCAGGCATTTGTCTATCAAAGCCATTGGTTGAGGAGGTACCTTTGCCTTTCGAGTGTCCTTGTGCTTCACCTCTAATGAATCTCCTTTGGTGCAATACCCAATGTTGTGTCCAAAGATCAGAGGTACTTCTTGGCCATTGTATGTCATAACTCTATTTCTCAGGTTCATGTGAATGTCTCTCACAGCCAAGAAGTCGACGCCAATGATGACTTCGTCCACAATATCTGCCACTAAGAAGTTGTGGTATGTAGTCACATTCTCAATCACAACTTTGCACCGCACTTCTCCATGAACCAGCTTACTTTCACCAGTTACGGTCCGCAGCTTTGCATCCTGCAATGGTCTTGCTCTCTTATGGACCAAGTCACTTCTAATGATGGAATGAGATGCGCCAGTATCCACATTGAGTAACCGCTCTTTTCCGTCCAAGAAACCTCTAACAGTAACATTACTTGCTTTCCCTCCGACCTGCGACACAGAAACTATGGGGCATTCATCTTGCTCATCTCCTCCAACGTTACCCTTACGTCCACTTGCATTGCCGAAGTCTCTGGAGCCGATGTTGCAATGACGCACAATATGACCAGATTTTCCGCACTTGAAGCATTTAATGGCTGCTTCATTTTTCCGTTGCTTTCCGTTCAATGCTTCTAGGATTGCGTCCACCCACTCTGGTCGTTCTACTTCCACATTGTGAACCTTCTTATCTGGTTTACATAAAATCGAGGCTGTCTCTTGCAATAAAGCGTGTGATACCGTCTCTGCGAATGTCCTTTTGGGGTTTGCATATGCGGCTCGCTTCGTCTCTACATCCATTATTCCATTTATGAATCTTTGGATCTTTACCCTCTCGATGTATTCCACGGGTGCGTCTGCGTTCGCCAAATGAGCTAACCTCTCAATGTCCCATGCAAATTCCTGCAATGTCTCATTAACCTTCTGGAAGCGATTCTGTAGCTCCATTTGAAATATCTGCCTCCTATGCTCGCTACCGTAACGTCTTTCAACGGCTCCCATCAATGCCTCATAGCTGTTCCTTTCACCTTCTGGAATAATTTGAAGGATTTCCGCTGCCGGTCCTTTCAATGCTAAGAATAGCGCAGCGACTTTGTCCTCAGCGCTCCAGCTATTCACCGATGCAGTCTTCTCAAATTGTAGCTTGAACACCTGAAAAGGAACAGAACCGTCAAAGGATGGGGCCTTTACCTTCGGAATTCCCTTTGAAGCAGTTGCACGACTTAGCTGCAACTCCTGGATACGACTTCTCAGCGCATTTACTTCAGTGTCCATTTTATCCTGCAGCTGTGCAATTTTTGCATCTTGTGCTTCCAGCTGAGATGACATATAAACTTTGTATTTTTCCAGTTGGGTGCAGATCTGATTCAATACCGCCAATATCGTGCTTGTGTCCACGATTGTTACTGGATTTGGGGCATCTTTCTTCTCTTCCATTCTAGACGTTACCTCATCCGCAAGCTGAAAAACGTGGTCGTCGACGTTGATTCCCTCTGCTTCCATAGCCTCTCGCAACCGTGATTGTAGCTCTGCTTTATTGCCCGTTGTTGCCAATCCACGTCGTTCTAACTCGTTTTTGAGTTGCTGGATCTTCAACTCATTCAACTTTGCCATGTCCTTGTTATCCTTAAAATGTCCTTGTTATCCTTTTCAATGTCCTTGTTTTTATTTAACAATACCGCTTCTGACACCAATTGTGACGAATTCGATGATTCCTTGATTATTTTCCCTGAGTTCGATCACTGTACGTTAAATAAAACACTCCGATTCTGCTTAATAAGTAGTACGCTTTATTCAGTACTAAAAACCGTAGTACAATATCGCGGGTTAATTCACTGTTCTGTACTTCACTGTACAACACTTCAAAATAAACTGATTGATTTGCGTTGTCTTTGCGCGGTTTATATACCCTAGCAGACAGCAGCTTCACAACCTAGAAATGTCTACACCTTTCTGGTTTATTCGTGCAACAGTGTTCTCGAAGCGTTTATCTATCGTCATCTCCTCTTTGTGCCACATTCGCAAACACGCGAGCTGCCTCTCCCTCTGTCGCTCTCACGTATGTAAACAGCTGTAGTTGTAGTAGTGACGCTAGTGGTGGAAGATGAGCGATTCTTGATAACATTCGCCACAATACTGAAAAAGAGTCAGTGAACATTTTTGACCAGCTGTGTAAATTATTTTGATAGAAAAAACTCACACTCATTGTTAAGGCTTGGTTTCCTCGAAAGCGGTGACGCTATATAGCGACCGTTGTTGTTGTTGTTGTAACGAGGTGTAGTCCTACCCAACGCGTATTTTTCCTTAACCTAATTGTCATCAATATCTTCTAACGGGAGTCCAAGGAAACTAGCAGTTTCAATAGGGTTGGACCAAAGAGAGATGGGTGTTAGAAGAGTGGGCTGAAATGAGCAAGAAAATAAGTGATTGGTATTGTGGGGGGACGAGCCGCATGCCGGACATACATTCGGCACATCAGGGTTCAGTCTAGATATGTAGGAGTTTAACCTACTACAATATCCAGAGCGTAATTGAGCCAGAGTGACCCTTGTCTCTCGAGGAAGATGACGCTCCTCTTCATAAATGCGAGGTGTTGCGGCATGTAAGACATTGTTTAGCGGACAGAGCGCAGAGTAATGGCCAACAGACGTTGTATGGATATGCCCCAAAGCCTGTTTATGCACCTGTAGATCAAACGGCGTTGTTATATAGTGACGGATCTCATCAAAATGTTTACGCAGATGCGACCTTATGGTCCTAGGAGGCGGAATGAGTTCAAGCAGTTGTCTACCGGGATGCTGTGGTTTACAGCAATTCAGTAGGTACTGCTTGTTTAGCATTTCATTATGCTCCCTAACTGGAAGCATTTCCACCTCATTATGTATATGAGATATAGGTGACATAAGGACGCACCCCGTAGCGGTTCTGAGCGCGGTGTTTTGACAGGCCTGAAGCTGATTCCAGTGAACGTCTGCAAGCCCCGGCGACCATATCGGCGACGCATAGTTCAGGATCGGCCGACCAATTGCCTTGTACGTTACCAACAACGTTTCTTTGTCTTTACCCCAAGTACTGCCGGCTAGTGACTTGAGGATTTTGTTGCGGCTCTGTAATTTTGAGACAATTGCAGCTGAATGGGCAGCGAAAGTGTGCATGGTGTCAAAAGTCACTCCTAAGATTTTTGGGTGAGCGACAGTAGGTATTTTATGATCACCTACATAAATTTCTAATTCCATGCCAACCTGCGCTGTCCACGTCGTGAATAAGGTCGCCGAAGACTTTGTTGGCGACAATGTCAAGGTTCGGGCAGTGAAGAACTCGACTAGAGAGGGGAGATAACCATTTATTTTAGAGCACAGCTCATCAACAGAAGTACCAGTTGCCAATATCGTGCAATCGTCTGCGTAAGAAACAATCGTAACTTCTTCTGGTGGAGGAGGAAGCTTCGAAATATAGAAGTTAAACAATAACGGGGAGAGGACACCACCCTGTGGTACCCCTTGTTTTATCTTCCTGGCTTTAGATTTTTTGTTTCTGAATACAACAGACGACCGACGACCACTGATATAATTGGCGGTCCAACGCTTTAGACAGGGGGGGAGTGACGAGTCTTCCAAATCAGCTACAAGTTGCCCATGATTTACTGTGTCAAAAGCTTGACTCAAATCAAGTGCAACTAGAACCGTCCTGTCATTAGGCCTGTTTTGATTTAGACCGTCAGTTATCTGAGTGTTTATGACATTTAGAGCAGATGTTGTGCTCCTACCTTTCCTGAAGCCATGTTGGTGCTCGGCTAACATCAGATGTGATGTATAGAGCGGGAGTAAGACCGCTTCAAGTGTCTTTACTACTGGCGAGAGGAGTGATATCGGGCGATATGACTCCCCAACGTTAGCTGGCTTGCCAGGCTTTAGTAGTGGGATCACAGTTGCCTGCTTTCATTTATCGGGTATGACAGCTGTGATCAGAGACAAATTGAAGACGGCAGTTAAATATTTGACTCCCGCTAGGCCGATATGTTTTAGATGCACCATGGCTATGCCATCAGGGCCGATGGCTTTGGAATTTTTGGCCTTCCGGATGGCCTCTTGAACCTCTATAGCGGTGATGGGAACGGGGGCATAGTTTTTGTGTTTATGCGCACGCCTGAAGATTCCACGTCTAGCCCTGTCTTGCGCAGGGTGTGGGACATATTGTCGACAAAAAGCCTGTGCACATTTCCTGGGGTCATTTATTGTCCTGTCACCAAAGGTAATGTCGACATTTTTTGGTGGACCCGAAGGATTCGACAAGAACTTGACGGTGGACCATAATTTCCCAACACCGGTAGAGAGGTTACAAGACCTGAGGTGCTGTTGTTGTTGTTGTTGTAGCGAGGTGTAGCCTTGCCTAAATGTCAGACAGGGTCACCCCGAGTGTATTGCTCTTGGCCGAGTCGATATAAGAAAACGGTCCGGGTCGTTTCGGCACGATGGGTACAGCACAAGTACTGGTACCGTTCTCGTAGAACCGGCAATACGAGAAACTAGCCGTGTAGGCTATGTAGGTCATTTAGCGTTACCCAGGGTGCACCAACTGGGAGGCGACGTACTTTTACACCCCAGGTGCTCCTCCCATTTGGTTTGTTTGTGTTCGTTAACCAGCCGTCTGATTTCCACGTTGAGATCACCGATCTGTGGGTCAGAGGGATCGATGTTGCGTATGAGGTCTCGTTCGTTGGCCAAGGCCAGCTGGGAAGTTAGGCCTAATATCTTTTATCCTACCAGCTGGTATAAAACGGGCTGTAGCCTTTTTAATGACCTCACGTATGTTACGCTCGCCGACGTGAACATCAGTGGGAATGGGAAGATCACCAAAGGAGCTCTCCGTGAATTCCAAAAAGCCGACCCAATTAGCCTTTTTGAAATTCACCTATGTTCTTTTCTCCGACGTGATAAAATCCGTGGCACGATCGACGGACAGGATGATAGGCAGGTGGTCGGATGACAGGGCCACCATAGGTTGTCAGTTGATGCTGTTAATTAACCCCGGGCTAACAATAGTTAGGTCCGGGGAGCTACTGCAGTTAACAGCCATCCTAGTTGAGGAGTCTCCGTTCACAGTACAGAAAGAGGAGTTATCAATTTGCTCGGCTAATTCCCGTCCTCTGCCGTCCACAGAAAGGTGTAGGCCCAATTAGCCTTTTTGAAATTCACGTATGTTCTTTTCTCCGACGTGATAAAATCCGTGGCACGATCGACGGACAGGATGATAGGCAGGTGGTCGGATTACAGGGCCACCATAGGTTGCCAGTTGATGCTGTTAATTAACCCCGGGCTAACAATAGTTAGGTCCGGGGAGCTACTGCAGTTAACAGCCATCCTAGTTGAGGAGTCTCCGTTCACAGTACAGAAAGAGGAGTTATCAATTTGCTCGGCTAATTCCCGTCCTCTGCCGTCCACAGAAAGGTGTGAATGCCACATATCATGATGGGCATTAAAATCGCCCACGATGATACGGTTATCGCCACAAAGAAACGCCCTAGGGTCAGGACGATAACTTCTGGGGCAGCAGGTGACGTGAGCTACCTAGGCTCGCGGCAGAAAGAGAGGGAGCCCCGGTGGGGCCACTCTGACATACTTGGTTTAAGGGCTCACCGAGGTCTTTTTCGCAGCGTCTGTACACCATGAGGTGCGGCTGTAAGCGGGCGTCTGTCTTGGAGCAAGCGGCTCGCTATATAAATGTGTAAATCTTTTCCAAAACCCCGAAAACGGGTTGTGCGCTGGGTTTGGGACCCGCCACGTAAAAACCAATTCCAATGAAAAGAACAAAAATCAAGCCTCGGATGAGAACCCCCTTTAATGTTGACGACCCGGCAAAACGAACACGGGATAATGAGAAGGATATTAGGGCATGTACCTGGAATGTCCGGACCCTTTCAAGGGATGGTACCGCTGCCCGACTGGTTGATGGCCTCGTTAACGCAAAGGCTGACATCACCGCCCTGCAGGAAATGCGATGGACGGGACAAGGAAAGACGACCATCGGACCTTGTGACGTATACTACAGTGGCCAGACACGCGGCAAAGCGCGTGGTGTAGGATTCGTGGTAGGCAGGGCCGCCAAGAGGGGGGGGGGGGGGGGGGGGACAGGGGGGAAACCCCCCAGGCCCGGCATTTTTTAGGGGCCCGGGAATTTGAATAACTCGGAAAAAATTAACAGCGCCGCATAATTCGATTATTTTTGTACAACACTTGTCCCATATTCGTTCATGCTTGCCCTATAAATCGCAATTTCACCACGCAATATTTGAATATTCTCACCATACAATGACTTCTTATTCCAATAGCAACCATACAATCTATCCGAGTTTCCGACCGTAGTTTGTGTCTACGCTTTTTTTACTTTGTTTCCGGTAAATATATAAACTAAACAGATAAAATAAGATAAACAAGATAAAAAGTGCACAAACTAGCTTCGTCGTTATTTCGAATCAAATCGCACACTGTTGCCAAATTCTGTAATTAAGTACCAAAGTAGGTGGTTTTTTTTTCGTTTATTTAATAATCTTTTCACACAGCTCAGCTACTGCGGAACGGAAATTTTTCGAACTAAGCTTATTTAAAACTAGGTTACGAAATAATTTTGAATTTCATACTATCAATACCATAAAGCTGAACTACAAATGTATCCTTAACGAACCAAAAATCCTTATTTGAAAATATGGAGTTTTTTGAAATTCATTAAGAATAAGTCGCTTCGAGTTAAGAATCTTTGCATATGATTGCTAAGAATTTTACTCGCTTGTCAAGTTTGTTTTTGCTCTTGCATTGAAACTTTTTCGTAGCAAGTATGAGACGGCTTTGAATAAAAAGGGCATATAATTTTGTATTTTGACAGAAAAATATGTGACGCTAGAAAGAAGTGTCTCCAATTATTTAACAGTTTTCATTGTGCAGATGTGTTTATAATTTGAAAAAAGTTATTTTATGTTGTAATGCCGATATCGTTGAATTAAAGTTAAAAGCTGATATGTGAAGCATACGAAGTGTTGTGGTGATTTACCTTTTTTTTGTGCGGATATCCAAAAGCGTCGAAGCGATTTACCTGTGGTAGTTGCGGGTTACAATCTGTAGGGTATATAGCGATTTCTTCCAACTTAAATAAAGAACACCTCGGATACTTTTTATTCTCAATAGTAACAATAACTTTATTGAGTTTTAAGAGACTTTGGTTATTAATTAAATCAGCAAGTTTACTTTGATGTGCAAGCGGTAGCGTGGACTGTAAGAAAAATAAAACTGCAGCAAAAACGGCAAGAAGAAGCAAATGCACAAGAAGGAACGTCAAACAATGATTGAGCATGCTTGAACATTAACCCTTGCAACTATACCGGGTTTTAGATATTACAACTGTTGCAAATTCGAACCCAACATACCGCCGCCCTTGAACTATCTGTTCATGATATGTTCAACTTAAGCTACTTTGCACATACTTTTAAGAATAACATATTTTGAAAAAATTCGTTCGTGCGAACGCACATTAAGTTCAAATTTTAAGTGTACAATGAAATTCGATTTAAACCATGATTTAAACAATATTGTATGAAAAGGAGAAAACTTCAATTAAAAATATAATGGATTTGAAAAGTTGAATGATTAGGATCTTCAGGACTCCGACACATCGTTTTCGCCAAATATATCGTCCTTTGTAGGTAGCAGGCACAATTTAGCAGTTGGTCGAACGTATTCCCCATTAGCTGTCTTCACAGTTACGACCCGAACACGACCATCAGCTCCGGGGTGACACCGGACTACCCTTGCTAGCGTCCACTTTGTCGGAGGAGTAGCTTCGTTAAGTAAAATTACCACATCTCCTTCTTCAAAATTACGTGTTGGCCGAAACCACTTGGTACGGCGTTGCAGGCTGTGGAGGTACTCGTCCCTCCACCGACGCCAGAAGTGTCGCCTCACCTCAGAGATTAGCTGCCACCTCTGGTGCAGATTTCCGCGGAACCCTTGACCCTCAGGTTCCGGGATGGATTTAAGTGGTTCACCGATGATGAAATGGCCTGGCGTCAAAGCTTCGAGATCGATTGCGCTTGTTGGGACCTCGCAAATTGGCCGGGAGTTTACACAAGCTTCCACTTCTGTCAATAGCGTGCTGAACTCTTCATACGATAGGAGGGTTTCTTCTAAGACGCGCTTTAGATGGTATTTGATGCGTTTTATACCAGATTCCCAGTATCCACCCATGTGAGGCGCTATTGGTGGATTGAAGTGCCACTCTATGTTTGCATCGACGAAGAATGATCGAAGTTTCTCATCGGTCATACACTTTTCGAACATGCTACGAAGCTCCTTCTCTGCCCCAACGAAATTCGTACCGTTATCGGAGAACATCGCTTTGCAGTAACCTCTGCGATTGATAAAGCGTTTGAACGCGTTCAGAAACGCTGCCGTCGACAAGTCTCCTACGAATTCTAGGTGCATGGCACCCGTACACATACAAATGAAGGAGCAGATGTATCCTTTCGTGGATTTGGCCCCTCTTCCATGAGTGAATTTGTACAAATAGGGACCGGCGAAATCTATTGCGGTGCGAGTGAAACATCTGGCATACGTAGTCCGAGACGCTGGAAGGTCTCCCATTGACTGTGTAGAGATATTGCGATTGAGACAGGTGCACTTTACGCACTTACGATAGATGCCACGGATCAAATTGCGGGCACCAATAACCCAGTAGCGACGTTGTAATACGACCTGCATTATACGCGGCCCAGCGTGCAATGTAAAGTGGTGAACATCAGAGATTAGGAGTCGTGCAAGCGGAGAGTTTTGAGGCAATATAATTGGGTGTCTGACATCGTGCATGACAGCCGCGAATTTCAGACGCCCACCTACCCGAAGAATACCATTCGAGTCAAGAAACGGCTGCAAGCGTAACAGGATGCTTCGTAATGGAATTGGCTTTTTCGATCTGCAATGGGAAATCTCATTAGCGAAGTGGAAATTTTGTGTATACCGAATCAATCGGTGTTCGGCGTCAATTAACTCTACACCGGTTAGGGGACCATCAAGGGGCTTGGCGAGACGTTTAACAGCAGCGCGGGCGTTGAACACAAACCTAAGAATGTACGCTATAATACGACGCAGTCTTGAGAACGAAGAGTACTTCTTTATAAGAGGCCAGTAGACGTCCGTGCTCGCTACGTGCGCTATTGCCTTGTTTCGGATGCCCAGATCGGTTGTTTGCTCGGCGGGAGCGTTTTCCCTCCATAGCTGGTCTGTATTTCTCAAAAAGTCGGGACCTTCCCACCACAGTTTTTGAAGTAGTAGATCGGATGGGGATAGGCCGCGGGACGCGCAATCGGCTGGATTCAATTCGGACCGTACATGATTCCAACAGGATGGAGGTAGGACTTCCTGAACGTCGGCAACGCGGTTAGCAATAAAAGTTATCCACCTACTAGGATGAGCCTGTAGCCAGGCTAGTGTTATGGTGGAATCCGTCCAGGCATACAGAGGATAGCGGGGACCGCATAGACTATTTAAAACGCTTCTCACCAATTTTGAAGCTAAATGAGCGGCGCATAACTCCAGACGCGGCAGTGTTGTTGTCTTCAGCGGTGCCACTTTAGTCTTCGCTGAGATGAGCGTAACAGTGACCGTGCCGTCTTGTTGCAGGGTACGGGCGTAGATGACTGCGGCATAAGCACGCTCGGAAGCGTCGGCAAAGACATGTAGCTCTGTGAATGATCCAGCTATTCCGGACCCAAGCCAGCGATTCACGTGTAACTGCTTTAGTTTCTCAAGATCAGCACGATGTTCAAACCAAGCCATTGCGATTGAATCTGGAATGACTTCGTCCCACCCAACTGAGGAGCGCCATACATCCTGGAACCATATTTTGGACTTTATCGTTGTAGGAGCAAGCAGACCCAGAGGGTCAAACAACGTACTGGCGTCGGCCAAAAAAGATCTTTTGGTGAGTCTTGTAGGTGCCTCCCTTAGATTGACCGCAAACGTGAACATATCCTTCTCAGTGTCCCATATAAGACCCAGCGCATGAACATCCTTGCCGTCGACCACATAGTGCGATATGCTTCTTGAGGATTCGGATATACTCTCGGTTAGCTCCTTACAGTTCGTGGCCCACTTACGCAGTTCAAGGCCACCTTCCTTTAAAATGTCGGATATATTCCGTTGTAGAGACCGCAGTTGAGCTTTACAGGGTGCACCGGTCAGCAGGTCATCCATGTAAAAGTCATTGAGGATTACAGAGACCGATTTCTTGCTGGTGTTTGAGGAATCTTTAGCGGTTTGTTGCATGGCCTTTACGGCTAAATGAGATGCGGCCGCAACTCCGTACGTCACTCGTAGCATGCGGTAATCTTGAATGGGTAAGGAAACGTGAGGGCGCCAAACGATACGTTGCAAGTCAACGTGTTTCGACGATACGCAGACTTGTCGATACATTTTGGCGACATCGGCGGTTACGGCGTACTGATGTGTTCGAAAACGCAGCAAGATGGCGTAGAGGTCGTTTTGCAGTTGCGGTCCCACAAGCAGCGCATCATTAAGCGAGTTCCCAGAAGCAGTTTTTGAAGAAGCGTTGAAAACGACCCTTAGCTTTGTAGTAACGCTGGACTCCTTCAACACGGGGTGATGCGGCATATAATAAACGGCATTATTCGTCGTTGGGGATACAGCTTCCATATGACCCATGTCCAATAGCTCTTGCATGAACTCGCTATAACGCATCTGCAAGTCGTTGTCGCGCGCCATCCTTCGTTCGATGCGTAGCAAGCTGCGTATGGCAAAATCACGCGATTCACCGAGCGGCACGTCAACCTTCAGCGGTAACTCCACTAGAAAGCGACCATCTGGTCTCCTTTGATGCGTAGAAGCAAAATGCTCTTCGCAGAACCGCTCTTCGTGTGTAAGGTGGGGTTTGCGCGGCGAGTCCTCGAGCTCCCACAACCTCGTTAGCGCGCGATCGAGCTGAACATCGCAGACCAGCGACTGTACATCAAACGTTGGAGGAGACGGAGTATCAATACTTCCGCACAAGGTCCAACCGAATACGGTTTTTTGTGCCATGGGAGTTCCGAGAGGACCTTTACGAAGCTCGGGACAGACGAGGCGACTCATAACATCCATGCCAACGAGAACATCTACGCGACTGGGTTTCATGAACTGCGGGTCAGCGAGGGACAGTCCGCGAATATGAGACCACTCAGGAATTTCTAGCGTCTGCAATGGCAAGTCACTCGTGATTTTTGGTAGGATTAAGGCGCTAACAGCATACTCTTCATTCGAGAAATGCGATGATAATAAGAGCGATGTTTTACCCCTGCACCGACCTCCCTGTGAAGAACCAATTCCTGTTACGAATACGGATGACGAAGAGCGAGGCAGACCCAAGCGCTGTACACACGCCTCGGTCACAAACGTCGCATGGGAACCCGAGTCAAATAATAGGCGAGCTGTCTGCCATCGATCGGAGGAATCGCGAATCCTTACTGAGGCGGTAGACAACAACACGGTGTGTTGCTTTACAGGCAGATGGTTTGCCTCGGATCTTAGACAAGATGATATGTGTGCGGCGGTAGTAGTCGATTGGCTTCCGGGGGTAGCGGGTTCCGGATAGGTGTCAGATGCGGTATTCAGAGCGGTGCAGGCTGTATCGGCGACGTTGGTAGTAGCGGTGGTCGCGGTTGGGACGGAGACTCCATGTAGCAGCGTATGATGGCGTTGGTGACATATTCGACACGCGGAGGAACTGTTACACCTATCTCTAAAATGACCTGAACTCAGGCAGTTCAAACAAATCCTAGCCTCTTTTACGAACTGGCCCTTAGCAGTTAGGTCCAAGTTTCGAAATGTGTCACAAGAGTATATCTTGTGAGCAGCATTGCAATAGGTGCAGCGCATGTAATTCTGCTCAGGCGTGGCGTGAAATACCTTGGTTGACCTAGCTGTGGATGGCTTGCTTGATGATGCTGAAGTCGAAGGAGTAACCAGCATTGACAGGGAACGGCATCGTACCTCTAAAAATTCTAAAAGGTCTTCGAATGTAGGGGGCTCTTCACTGATTAGGGAAAGCTCCCATTGCTTTCGAGTCTCGAACGCTAGCCTTTTTACTACCTCATGGACCAACCAATCGCCCCAGAAATCTACGGTACGGCCTAATGCCTTAAGCTCCCTAACATGCTGTTGAAAATTATCAACGACACCCTTAATAGCTTCGGCAGTGTCATTTGTAGCTTTGGGAATATTATCCATCGCCAATAGGTGCGCTTCTACGATGACCCTCATGACCTTATAGCGGGACTGGAGCAGGTCCCATGCTTCTTTATAATTCGCGTCGCAGATTTTGAATCCGTTGATGATACTGAGTGCATCTCCTCTAAGGCAGCTACGTAAATAATGCAGTTTTTGCCCGTCCGACAAGGCGGCGTTCCCATTTACTAAAGCACAAAACGAATCGTAGAAAGCTATCCACTCCGTGGAATCACCCGAGAATGTCGGTAGGTCCATTTTCGGTAACCGTACTGCGGCAGATACGGAAGCTGTCACCGGCAGGGCTGCAGCTGGAGTTGCTGCCTCTGCCCGACACTTATCTACACGTTTAAAATTTGCCAACGCTGTCGCATACCAAGTTTCGCATTGTATGCGAACATTGTCCTCTATTTCGACGTTTTCGGGGCCACAGGAAATTTCGACGGCGTCTTGGGCAGTACAAAAACGCGTCCATTGCTCGTTGAGGAGTTGCACATAGCTTGCAATGGTATCGGCGTCCATTATAAATGCATCTTCAGAACTTTTTGTCATAAATCTCTTAATTGCTTTTAAAGCGGAGTCACGAGATTTTACGGAGTTCGACATGGTTAATTTTTTTTTGTATTGAAATATGGGCACTCAAACGTGCAGCTCTCAGAGGGCAATATAATGTAATATATAAGGTACGAATTAACGCAGAAAACGGATAATGAAAATGTAATGAGACTTGGAGCGGGCAATTGAAGGTCGACTTATTGTTGGAATCACCCGATGCTACATGCAATGTGGACTTTTGAGGTTATATAAAATATTTATTGCTATATTTTATACAGCGGCAGGCTTCCGCGCAAATATATAAGGAAATATCAGGCACTTTTTACGTGCAAACGTTGCGAGCGTAGCAATCCGGCTCGTAGGATCAAAATGTTGTGGTGATTTACCTTTTTTTTGTGCGGATATCCAAAAGCGTCGAAGCGATTTACCTGTGGTAGTTGCGGGTTACAATCTGTAGGGTATATAGCGATTTCTTCCAACTTAAATAAAGAACACCTCGGATACTTTTTATTCTCAATAGTAACAATAACTTTATTGAGTTTTAAGAGACTTTGGTTATTAATTAAATCAGCAAGTTTACTTTGATGTGCAAGCGGTAGCGTGGACTGTAAGAAAAATAAAACTGCAGCAAAAACGGCAAGAAGAAGCAAATGCACAAGAAGGAACGTCAAACAATGATTGAGCATGCTTGAACATTAACCCTTGCAACTATACCGCGTTTTAGATATTACAACTGTTGCAAATTCGAACCCAACACGAAGTGTGTTTTTAGTGAGTGAAGACAGAACTTAAGCAGAAAGTGAAAGTGAAATTATTTTTATTTGATTTATTTATAAACCAGGTAAGTGCCCCACCCAGCTTAATTTTCTTTAATTGTGCAAATCTTTATTAAAGCTTACATATGTATATCTAAATACATTCAGAAATTGTCAAATGAAAATTTTATATACCGTGACACCGCCCACTTTTCTACAAATTTATTAATTGATTTTGCAATATCTCCATAATTATAGAAATCATTTTTTAGTATCGTTATTCTTTTTACTTATTATGACAGAAATAATTTTTTGAAGTATGAAGTAAATATGAGTGGCCAACTACACGGTTAAAAAAATGAGCCTAAATTTTAAGCCCGTCTAAAGTTTAAGCGATTTTTTTAAACTTTTTTTGGAATATTTTATTTTTTTTATTTATTTTTTCGGTTTAAAATTAAAACTTTTCGGTTTAAAATTAAAACTTTTTTGTTTAAAATTTTTGTTTTGTTTTCATTTATTTTTGAAAGCTTATTCAAGATTGAATTTTGCCCACAAAATTTATGTGTGCGATGTAGCTCAGTGGTAGAGCAGACCGGCATGCTGCGGGGAGTCTTGGTTCGAGTCCCAGCCAACGGACAAAATATTATTTTTTCTTTAAAAAATTGTTAAAAAATTACTGGTTTAAAATTTATTATTCACTTAACGAATTTTCTTGAAAACTGGTCTAGTTTAAATTTGAAACCATATTTGGTTTGGTCATGTATGTAGTACAAAAAAATTTAAAATTTAGGCTCAAACCCACATTATACTGTATTTATTGATTGTTTGTTAAATTAACTAACATTTTCAGTCTGAACTCATAATGTATCGCCACAAATCTGGAGCTCAAAAGCGAAAAGAACGAGAACAGAAGAAAAAAAATGAAAAAGAAATGGCAAAAAAAAAAAAACCTTTTTGGATTTAGTTTCGGCAACTCAAATGCCGGGAAAATCGACGAAACACAGAATAATACTACTGATATTAGCCACGATCAAACACCTGAGAGAGATTTGCAGCTTATGACTTCTACAGCCAGTTCCAGTGTTAATATAAGCGCTTCCGATTCTTCGGGAAATATAACTGAAGCTATGAGAAAAACTGAGAATCCCGAAAAAACCATTAACTCTAAAGACTGTTCTACAGAAATAATTGAAAAAGAGCCAATTTCTGACGGAGAAGATAAGGCTATAAAAACAAATTCACCAGACGCATCACAAAACGATCAACACTATCTCTACGATTACGATATTGGAACCTTAAAAACCGAGTTTGTGCCGCCCGATATAGTAAACGAAGTCGTTCGTCGTGGTCACGCGAAAATGCCTGCTTTTTTTTTCACGTGATCGATTAAATGAGCCATTTCCGCTCTCGCTCCTATACATAACCTTCCCTAATGGTGAAATCGTCAATCGCGATTGGTTGGTATGGAGTAGCAGCATGGATGCATTTTACTGTTTACCTTGTCGAGTTGGAAAATTTAGTCTCCATGATATAACATCCCCCAACGGCACTAGGTTGATTGATTTCGCTGCTGCTCGCAATATGGTCATCAGTAGTACCAGGTTCCAGCATAAACGAATACACCAAGCCACATGGCTGTCTCCTGATCAAAGAACAAGAAACCAGATTGATCATGTCATGATCGACGGCAGACATAGCTCCACCGTTCTGGACGTGCGTACCCTTCGTGGTCCCAATATCGACTCGGACCATTATCTTGTTGCAGCCAAGATACGCACACGCCTCTGTGTAGCAAAGAAAGTGCGCACAGTAACGGAAGGAAAGTTTGACGTCGAGAAGCTGCGCACGACACAGACAGCTGACAATTTCTCCACTCGACTCTCACACCTGCTATCGGAGAGCAATCCTCGACCTAACGATGCAACCGAGCAATGGAAGCATATCTCTCACTCATTACGTACCGCCGCTGAGGCCACTATAGGGTTCCAGCGAGCCCGCAAAAACAACTGGTACGATGAGGAATGCAGCACTGCCTCGGACAAAAAGGACGCTGCCTACAGGGAGACGTTGCGAACGGGCGCAACCCGCAGTGTATGGCAACGCTATCGTGAGGCAAAGAAGGAAGAGAGACGCCTTTTCAGAAAAAAGAAACGTGAGGCCGAAAGGCGTGAGTGTGAGGAGCTTGAGATGCTGGCTGACAGGAATGATGCCCGAAAATTCTATGAAAAGATCCGGCGGATGACGGGTTTTAAGACCGGGGCAAGTTCCTGTAAGGACAATAATGGCGACCTGGTAACCGACGTACAGAGTGTACTTAAATTATGGAGGGAGCACTTCTCCTCACTGCTAAATTGCGAGGGAGACGTCGAACCCGATACCCCAATCCCTGACGATGGAAAAGTCGTCCCACCACCTGACTATGATGAAGTGAGGATAGCTATATCCCGGCTGAAAAACAACAAAGCGCCTGGAAAAGACGGACTGCCCGCCGAGCTGTTCAAACACGGAGGCGAAGAGCTGGTAAAAAGCATGCATCAGCTCTTATGCAGAATATGGTCAGACGAGTGCATGCCTCCAGATTGGAATTTAAGTGTGCTCTGCCCAATCCACAAGAAAGGCGATCCCGCTAACCGCACCAACTACCGCGGAATCAGCCTTCTTAATATCGCGTATAAGGTTCTTTCTAGCGTATTGTGTGAAAGACTGAAGCCCATCGTAGACAAGCTGATTGGACCTTATCAGTGTGGCTTTAGACCTGGTAAGTCTACCATCGACCAGATTTTCACGATACGCCAAATCCTGGAGAAGACCCATGATAAAAGAATCGACACACACCATCTCTTTGTCGATTTCAAAGCCGCTTTTGACAGCGCAAAAAGGAGTTGCCTGTATGCCGCCATGTCTGAATTTGACTTCCCTGCAAAGCTTATACGGCTTTGCCAAATGACGTTGAGCAATACTAACAGCTCCGTCAGAGTCGGGAAGGACCTCTCTGAGCCATTTGAAACCAAACGAGGCTTCAGACAGGGCGACTCCCTTTCGTGCGATTTCTTCAACCTGATGCTGGAGAAGATAATTCGAGCAGCAGAGCTAAACCGCAATGGTACAATCTTTTACAAGAGCGTGCAATTGCTGGCGTATGCCGATGATATTGATATCATTGGCCTTAACAAACGCGCCGTAAGCGCTGCCTTCTCTGGACTGGATAAAGAAGCGAAAAAAGTGGGTCTTGCGGTCAACGAGGACAAGACGAAGTATTTGCTGTCATCAAAGAAAGAATCGGCGCACCTGCGCCTTGGCAGCCACGTCACTGTTGATAGTTACAAATTTGAAACTGTGAGGGACTTCGTCTATTTGGGAACCAGCATTAACACCGAAAATAATATCAGTCTAGAAATCCAACGGAGAATCACTCTTGCGAACAAGTGCTACTTTGGACTGAGTAGGCAATTGAGAAGTAAAGTCCTCTCTCGAAGAACAAAGATCGCGCTCTATAAGTCTCTCATCATACCTGTCCTGATGTATGGCTCAGACTCATGGACAATGTCAAGAGAAGATGAGATGGCCCTTGGAGTATTTGAGAGAAAAGTTCTCCGGAAGATTTATGGTCCTTCCCGTGATGCCGACGGCAAGTATCGAAGGAGATTTAACGATGAGCTGTACGAGCTTTACGCAGATCTGACCATAGTCCAGCGAATTAAAGCCCAAAGGCTCCGCTGGCTGGGTCACGTCATGCGAATGGACAAAGAAGCTCCAGCCCAGAAGGTTTTCCAATCGTCACCCGAATTCGGCAGCAGAGGAAGGGGGAGGCCTCGACTGAGATGGAAACAACAGGTGGAGGATGACTTGAACTCCCTTGGGGTTTCCAATTGGCGTCAGTTATCGCTAAAAAGGAATGACTGGCGTGCTTTGATAGGCGACGGCCAAAATCGCTTAGGCGGTTAAGCGCCAATAAATGATGATGATGAGAAAAACTGAGAATCCCGAAAAAACCATTAACTCTAAAGACTGTTCTACAGAAATAATTGAAAAAGAGCCAATTTCTGACGGAGAAGATAAGGCTATAAAAACAAATTCACCAGACGCATCACAAAACGATCAACACTATCTCTACGATTACGATATTGGAACCTTAAAAACCGAGTTTGTGCCGCCCGATATAGTAAACGAAGTCGTTCGTCGTGGTCACGCGAAAATGCCTGCTTTTTTTTTCACGTGATCGATTAAATGAGCCATTTCCGCTCTCGCTCCTATACATAACCTTCCCTAATGGTGAAATCGTCAATCGCGATTGGTTGGTATGGAGTAGCAGCATGGATGCATTTTACTGTTTACCTTGTCGATTACTAAATACTAATAAGCTAAATAGTTCTAAGCTTTGTAGTCCAGAAGGATATTCGAAACATCAATCATGGAAAAAATTGTATGACAAACTGCCAGGACACGAAAGAAACCCCGATCACGTTCAGTGCTTCCTTCAATGGCGCTCAACGCAACGTCGTATCCAGAATGACAGCTCACTTGATACACTTCTTGATGAGCATATTATCAGCAAAACTAAAAAATGGCAAGAAATCTTACAGCGGATTCTGCACACCATTATTTTCCTTGGTGAAAGAGGATTAGCTTTGAGAGGTGGAAGCAATCTTGTAGGAGAACCAAACAACGGTAATTTTTTGGGTATCCTGGAGCACATCAGCTATTACGATCCAATACTTCGCGAGAATTTGGAAAAAGTTAGATTCGCTCAAAAAGAACACAAACGTCTCCAAGTGCATTATCTTTCTGCATCTATTCAGAATGAGTTCATAGATATTTGTGCTCAACACGTAATTTCAGTAATATTAGAAGAAAGAAAGAAGGCCAAATACTTTTCTATTATCGTCGATGCTACGACCGATACGAGTAATGACGAGCAAAACACTTTTGTTTTGCGATACCTTAATTTACACTAAAAAAACTGGAGCAGAAATCGCCAATTTGATTTGTGATACTCTGGAAAAATATAACATTCCTTTGAAAGAATGTTGTGCGCAGGGATATGACAACGGTAGTAACATGAAAGGTGAAATTAATGGTGCACAAAGTCATATTATCAAGAAAAATCCGAAAGCCGTTTATTCGCCCTGCGCCGCTCACAGTCTGAACTTGTGCGGTGTCGTAGCTGCAGAATGTTGTACAGCCTCAATCACCTTTTTCGGAGTGGTTCAAAAGTGTTTTAACATATTCAGCAGTAGTGCAAAACGTTGGGAAATTCTCAAAAAACATGTACCAGGTTCACTTCACAAACTCTCAGACACAAGATGGTCTGCAAGAATCGACGCAGTCAAACCCTTTGCAAAACATCTCAAAGGATTGCAAAACGCTCTAGAAGAATTAACTAAATTCGATTTGACTACAGAAACTAGGAGTGATATAAACGGAGTCCTAATGTACATAACCAAGTTTGAGTGTATCCTCATGTCGTCGATTTGGTGCAAGATTTTGAGCTCCATCAATGAAAGAAGCGTTATTCTACAAGGCACAGACGTCACTGTCGATATTGAAGTAAAAAATCTTGACAGCTTACTCTCAGATTTACAAGTCATTCGTAACCAATGGGACAGCATTTTGCGTGAATGTGAGAACGTAGCCAGCGGATTAGATGTTTCAACATCCTTCCCTTTAACCAGAAAGAACAGACTCCGAATATCTTCAGATGAACATCAACGAGATGCCATAACTGATTTCAAAAGGAACACATTTTTAGTCATAGTGGATTCAGTGATTTCAGGAATTTCTCGTCGATTTGAAGGCATGAAAAAGCTGAATACAACATTTGCTTTTTTATGGCAATTCCCAACGATGGAAGAAGACGAACTTCGAAATTATGCTACGATTTTTGTGAAAGTACATGAATTTGACGTTAAAAAGGGTTTAGAAGATGAAATAATCCATTTGAAACACATATACGAAACTAATTTTGAAATAGCCCTTACACCATTCAATTTGTTGAATGCAATTTTTTCTCAGGATTTACAAACGCTTTTTCCAAATATTTGTATCGCGCTGCGTTTATTTTGCACAATACTTGTCACAGTTGCTGGTGCTGAGCGCTCATTTAGTGTTCTTGCGAGGATAAAGAACTTTCAGCGTTCGTGCTCTGCACAAGATCGTGTTTCTGGGCTAGCTACTCTTTGTATAGAATCTCGTTTAGCAAGGCAACTAGACTTTAATTCGGAATTTCGCCGCCAAAAAATCAAGAAAAGTTAATTTATAAGTTTAGCCACATATGTATAAAACCTTCTTGTATACATGTATTACTTTTAAATAAAAAATGAGTTCACTAAAAAAAAAATACTTCATATAGGGGGCCCGGAAATTTCGATCCCCCCGGGCCCGGAAATCCTGTCGACGGCCCTGGTGGTAGGAAAGAGACTTCGCCGCCAAGTACTAGCGTTCACCCCCGTGGACGAGCGTCTCGCTGCGATCCGCATCAAAGCGAAATTTTTCAACATAACATTTATCTGCGCCTATGCGCCGACTGAGGAGACGGACGACGCAGAGAAGGACTCCTTCTACGATAAACTTGAACAGACTTATGATCGCTGCCCCCAACATGATATCAAAATCGTGTTCGGCGACTTTAATGCGAAGGTGGGCAAGGAAGGAGTCTTTGGTCCAACAGTTGGAAAATTTAGTCTCCATGATATAACATCCCCCAACGGCACTAGGTTGATTGATTTCGCCGCTGCTCGCAATATGGTCATCAGTAGTACCAGGTTCCAGCATAAACGAATACACCAAGGCACATGGCTGTCTCCTGATCAAAGAACAAGAAACCAGATTGATCATGTCATGATCGACGGCAGACATAGCTCCACCGTTCTGGACGTGCGTACCCTTCGTGGTCCCAATATCGACTCGGACCATTATCTTGTTGCAGCCAAGATACGCACACGCCTCTGTGTAGCAAAGAAAGTGCGCACAGTAACGGAAGCAAAGTTTGACGTCGAGAAGCTGCGCACGACACAGACAGCTGACAATTTCTCCACTCGACTCTCACACCTGCTATCGGAGAGCAATCCTCGACCTAACGATGCAATCGAGCAATGGAAGCATATCTCTCACTCATTACGTACCGCCGCTGAGGCCACTATAGGGTTCCAGCGAGCCCACAAAAACAACTGGTACGATGAGGAATGCAGCACTGCCTCGGACAAAAAGGACGCTGCCTACAGGGAGACGTTGCGAACGGGCGCAACCCGCAGTGTATGGCAACGCTATCGTGAGGCAAAGAAGGAAGAGAGACGCCTTTTCAGAAAAAAGAAACGTGAGGCCGAAAGACGTGAGTGTGAGGAGCTTGAGATGCTGGCTGACAGGAATGATGCCCGAAAATTCTATGAAAAGATCCGGCGGATGACGGAAGGTTTTAAGACCGGGGCAAGTTCCTGTAAGGACAATAATGGCGACCTGGTAACCGACGTACAGAGTGTACTTAAATTATGGAGGGAGCACTTCTCCTCACTGCTAAATTGCGAGGGAGACGTCGAACCCGATACCCCAATCCCTGACGATGGAAAAGTCGTCCCACCACCTGACTATGATGAAGTGAGGATAGCTATATCCCGGCTCAAAAACAACAAAGCGCCTGGAAAAGACGGACTACCCGCCGAGCTGTTCAAACACGGAGGCGAAGAGCTGGTAAAAAGCATGCATCAGCTCTTATGCAGAATATGGTCAGACGAGTGCATGCGTCCAGATTGGAAATTAAGTGTGCTCTGCCCAATCCACAAGAAAGGCGATCCCGCTAACCGCACCAACTACCGCGGAATCGGCCTTCTTAATATCGCATATAAGGTTCTTTCTAGCGTATTGTGTGAAAGACTGAAGCCCATTGTAGACAAGCTGATTGGACCTTATCAGTGTGGCTTTAGACCTGGTAAGTCTACCATCGACCAGATTTTCACGATACGCCAAATCCTGGAGAAGACCCATGATAAAAGAATCGACACACCATCTCTTTGTCGATTTCAAAGCCGCTTTTGACAGCGCAAAAAGGAGTTGCCTGTATGCCGCCATGTCTGAATTTGACTTCCCTGCAAAGCTTATACGGCTTTGCCAAATGACGTTGAGCAATACTAACAGCTCCGTCAGAGTCGGGAAGGACCTCTCTGAGCCATTTGAAACCAAACGAGGCTTCAGACAGGGCGACTCCCTTTCGTGCGATTTCTTCAACCTGATGCTGGAGAAGATAATTCGAGCAGCAGAGCTAAACCGCAATGGTACAATCTATTACAAGAGCGTGCAATTGCTGGCGTATGCCGATGATATTGATATCATTGGCCTTAACAACCGCGCCGTAAGCGCTGCCTTCTCTGGACTAGATAAAGAAGCGAAAAAAGTGGGTCTTGCGGTCAACGAGGACAAGACGAAGTATTTGCTGTCATCAAAGAAAGAATCGGCGCACCTGAGCCTTGGCAGCCACGTCACTGTTGATAGTTACAAATTTGAAACTGTGAGGGACTTCGTCTATTTGGGAACCAGCATTAACACCGAAAATAATATCAGTCTAGAAATCCAACGGAGAATCACTCTTGCGAACAAGTGCTACTTTGGACTGAGTAGGAAATTGAGAAGTAAAGTCCTCTCTCGAAGAACAAAGATCACGCTCTATAAGTCTCTCATCATACCTGTCCTGATGTTTGGCTCAGATTCATGGACAATGTCAAGAGAAGATGAGATGGCCCTTGGAGTATTTGAGAGAAAAGTTCTCCGGAAGATTTATGGTCCTTCCCGTGATGCCGACGGCGAGTATCGAAGGAGATTTAACGATGAGCTGTACGAGCTTTACGCAGATCTGACCATAGTCCAGCGAATTAAAGCCCAAAGGCTCCGCTGGCACGTCATGCGAATGGACAAAGAAGCTCCAGCCCAGAAGGTTTTCCAATCGTCCAACAGGTGGAGGATGACTTGAACTCCCTTGGGGTTTCCAATTGGCGTCAGTTATCGCTAAAAAGGAATGACTGGCGTGCTTTGATAGGCGACGACCAAAATCGCTTAGGCGGTTAAGCGCCAATAAATGATGATGATGACACTCTAAAGGTAAGTCTCTTTGGTCAGTGTTGATATCAAATTCCCTATACTGCACCGTATGGTGAACAAGGAACGCGAGACCACCTCCGCCGTCCGTACGGTCATGCCGGAGTACGTGGTAGCCTCCACTCGCTCGGAGATTCGAGTGGGGGCCAAGTTTTGTCTCCTGGATTGCAGCAATTTTGATTTTATGTAGCTGCATAAATGTGGTTATCTCCGCTATCTTGCCGGTCAAGCCGTTGCAGTTAAATTGCAACAATTTAAATTGCGAAGGAGAGGCAATGGCCACTCTGGGAGTTAAAGACTGATGTGTTCGCCTAGATGGTGGTAGGTTATGTCGCCGGCGGAATGTCGCCGGCGGAAGCCGGCGGAATTCGTTCACTATTAGATGAGTGTACATCCGTCGGCGTTTTGGGCTGCACAACTCGACAGCAAGGCGCGACAAACACATCAGTCCAGTGATTTCTGTTTGCGAGCCCAGAACATATGCGTAGATGACACAGGCCTAGGCAGGAGTTGCACTTGACCGATGCCACAGACGCATATATCCTGTGCCGACATACAGTGCACGAAGAGTGAGGGACCAGAAGTTGATGGACTTGACTTTCATTCGTGCTAGTGCCGGAAGAAGTTAGTAAAGAGTTTAGAGACGGGGGCTGAAGCTCAGTAGTGCTACAAGCATCAACTGATGTGCTACGAAGAAAGTAGCCATGAGTGGGTGCTTGTGCTGTTGATGCACTAGGAAGTAAGCTACAGCCGGGAACACATATATTCTGCTGGGCAATATAATTATTGCAGGTCGTGGAGACTTGATTTTTAGAGGGCGATAAAGCAACATATGAGCGTCGCTTGCCTCGGGACGTCCTAGGACGTGAACAGCAGGGCGCCACAAAACTTTTATAGAAACTAGTGGGCCGATGTGTTTTTGGATCTAGTCCGGAGCAACTAGATTTATGCAACCAACCTTTGCATGATGCACACTGTACTGAGTGTGATCGTCTTGTATATATTTTCTTCCGACAAACGCAGCAGAACCATTCTCTTGGGCCAGGATTTGGCTCAATGCCAGCCCGGATCAAGAGAATAAGGAGCAGCCGTGCTGCAAGGGGCTGTTCCGGGGATGACAATAGGTGAGGGAATCGTGACGCGTTAGACAGGGTCACTTCGAAATGTATTGCTCTTGAGTCATTATAAAAAAAAACAACCCGGGTCGTTTCGGTACGAAGGGTATTGTACAGGTACAAATACCGTTCTCGCAGAACCGGCAATACGTGAAACGCGACCGTTACATAGCGGTGAAGTACGTTGTCAAAAATACAGACATGTAAAAGTAATTGCGTGTAAACTAAGAAGACAGTGAAGTTCACCGTAATGTAATAAGGGGTCAGTTACATACACCTTTATTTTGACTTTACCTCAAACTTTGACTTTGACAGAAAAGTTCAGTATACGTATTTCAACGAAGCATGGCAAATTGGAGACCTCAAAGTTGAAGCAAGGTTAAATTTTGTTAAACTCTCAAATTTTGCTTGCTTTGACAATCAGATCTTGATGACTTTGCTTTAATTAAAGAATAAACTAAAACCTGAAAGAATAATATTGACATAGAACGTTTTGCAGTATGAAAAAAAAGTTTCAAACTTTTTTTATCTACAAATTTCCCTCGTGAAGGGTGGATACCTTGCCGCGGTAAGAGGGCTTAAGTCGATAGCCACAGGGCTACGCTGCCCTTGTGATCATAGCTCCGTACGGCACTTCATCACGAGAGCAGCCTAGCCTCTCTGGCGCGACGACAAAGATCTTCCCCCTCCCAATCCAGGGTGTTATGCGAAACCGTGCCCATTGGACGTTTGCAGCCGGGAGGCAAATCGTGGCTGTATTTGAACGGAGCCTCTCTGATACCGGGTCGCCTCAGAGAGTAAGCATGGCCTTACCGCGGTACGGGGCTCTGCCGCGGCGGACGACACATTTTCCCCTACTCTTCCCTTGACCCTAAGCTGGCCTTGTCCGGCGACGGGTCGTACGAACAAGATGAACTCAAGTAACCCAAATAAAAGCGATAAACCTAAAAAACAAACAACGCCAAATTTCACTCCTCAGCAAAGGAGAGCTATGGAGGAACAGGCGAGAAAGCAACAACAACGCCGGAGGACAACCTCCGTTCCACAATCAAGGGGGGGATCGACAGCGATGGCAACTACGAGTCGGTCAACCAACCCTCTATCGACTAAGATTGACTTGATGGGAGCTAGCACCAGTGCGGTTGCCAACGCAACTAAGCGGACAACGGCGGATGCTAAACTCCCATCAACCGCTGATATGAAAACCAGTATCTTTACGTCTGTGGCAGCGGTCTCACGACCTGGCCTCGGAGTTTCGAAGGAGAAGGAAGCTGCAACTGAGATTTCGGCAAGGATAGCGACCGCGATGGCAACTACGGGTCCGCACTCCCAGGAGACATCTCCCCGCCGCTTCACATACCACGAGAAAAGATTGGCTGCAAAGATCCTGAAGAGGTATGAAGGGGTACCGCAGGAATCGCTGTCGCCGAATTCCAGTAAATCGGTAGAGCTAGCGAAAGCTGTGATACCGGATTTCTAAAATTCGTACATGCCAAAGAGGTTAAAAGTTAACCCTTTCAAGGGCCAGAGATCGGACCTGGAGTTAAATCCCCCTCCCAAGCGGCATCAGAATACCCCTGGAGCGGGCAAACTAAGCTTTGCTGAGGTAACCAAGGACAGGATCCTTATAGGTGTCCTTGACCGAGGCAATGACCGTCTGGCCATCCCTAAGGACCGGTGGCGTTACGTGCGAAATGAACTCGGCAACATTCTTCTCAATGTTGCTCCAGAGTTTCCGGGTAGTTCGGCGCGAGTAACGGATGCGGGTTGGCACCAGGGTCAGATTAAATTACTCGCATGCGAGGATGCAAAAACCGTAGCACTGTACAAGGCAGCAGCTGCTAAGCTGGGTGAAGTCTACAAGGGCGCAAAGATAGAGGTCGTCGACTAGAAGGACATTCCACCTCGTCCAAGGGCAAGGGCGTGGATTCCGGCCATCCCTGACGAACCCGAGAGAATTCTCGGGATGCTACGGCTAATGAATCTGTCCCTGCCAACGCATGACTGGAGTGTCAATCTGGTCGGGGATGCGGTAGGGCCCGACAGACAGGTGGTGTTCACCATGAATAAAGAGTCAATCGAGCCCCTCAAAAGGTGCAATGGCATAGTACACTACAGCGTAGGCCAGATCGTTATCCACGTATATCGTGGTGATGCTCAGCGCGCTGCCTTCTCGGCTGCTCCGGGGGAACCGGAAAACGAATTACCAGAAGAGGAAGCGGATGATTCCGATGCGGAAAGCATGTTATCTGCCACGTCCCTTAGCGATAGTGCTGTGAACAACTCTGAGATGGAGGACAGCCTACAGGACGATGAAGCCCTCGACGTCACGGTGGTAGCAGCCAACGCTGAGCGATTAACATCTAACGCTACAGACAGCAAGACTCCTGCAACGCCATATCGGGCAGTTAATCGGAACAACTCGTCGTTGATAGGCAACCTCCGGGATGGGGCAAACCTCGACGATATGGGGATGGCAGGGAAGTCTGTGCGCTCTCATGTTGGTGGTGCTTCAGATTAATCTGCACAAATCTAAAGTAGCTTCGGCTGCTTTAAGTAGTCGTCTTTCTAAAGGCGACGTGGATGTGGTCCTCATCCAAGAACCCTGGGTCAATAGCTCGAGAATCTGCGTATTGGGGACCAAGGGCTTCAAGCTCATTCGAGCCAGCGAGGAGAGCAAAGTCAGAACGTGTATTCTGGTCAAGTCTGAGTTGAACTCCTTTCTCCTACCTAACTACACCAATGGGGATGTTACCGCTATCAGTCTAACGGTCGACAGCACCCGCCTGACGGTGGCTTCGGTCTATATGCCCTACGACGCCGAAGAACCCCCACCACAAACGGAGGTGAAAGACCTGGTGTCAAATTTCTGCACGGGTAATCTTATTATTGGAGCGGGCGCTAATGCTCATCATGTCCAATGGGGAGCTCCGACATCAATGCCAGGGGCGAGTCTCTGTTTGATTACCTCTTAACAACCAACCTGGTGATTTGCAACCATAGTACAACTGTACAAGTAAGATATGAATCAGCTGTTCGACTTACAGCTGTGCTCACCTGATCGGGTTCCCCTTATTGGAATCCACTCAACGAAGGGTGTCATTCGTTAGGACCGAAATAAAAGTAGTAGTAGCTTGTGACAAATGTTTAATAACTTCATAAATAATAGAAACTATTTGCCGAAAATTATTTATTATAGCAACTAATTTGATCTGGAAATGTTTGTACAAAGATTTTACTTGTTTAGCGAAAATTTTTTCATATTTTCTAAAACTTTCTAAAACTTTTAGCACTACGCAGAAAAGCAATCCTGTGGTTGATATTTCCATGACAACTCTCTTGTTCTTCTTTGTTTACATAAAACGCAACTTGCTAATTGTATAAATTTCTGTGAATATTTTTAATAAACAAGCATTTTTCTTACTTACAGCATATATTAGTAAAGTGCCCCACCATTTAAATGTGTTTTTTCATAGATGCCTGTGCTTATTTTCTTTTTGTACTTTGTGTGTGCGTGGCGTGCATATAAGGGAGTGTTCACATGCTGCTACAAAGTTGCTTATATGGCGTTTCCACCAAACATACACAGCATCCTTTGGGTTTGGAATAATTGTCAACTGTTTCTGATGCGTATTCCTCCTCGTTGCTCGGGCGTGATAGATCGCGTAGCTTTGTTATGAATAATCATAGCAATTAAATAATTATTATTATTACCCTGCATTAAACTCGAGGAAAAGCGACAACAAAGACGACGTATTGCACCCTCGCTGTTAATGTTGAGATTTATCACCAAATTGTCCATTAAATAATGAATAAACAGACATATTTGTATAAAAAATCATTGTTTATTTAAATAAATAAATAAAGAAAATAAGTGAGTCCCATAACTCAAACATAAAAAAGTTACTATAATTGGACACAGTGCACTAAATCATTATTCTCACACATTCTTAATAGTAATATTATTAAAAATTTAAGATTAGTGAGCTTTTTCACAAAGGGTTTCTTTAAAAAACAAAGCAGCTTGTTTAGTTCACTGATATATACATACATTCTTTGTGTGGGAATATAACAATATGCAACAACAGCTAATATGGACATAACCCTGTAAAACTGTCATTGATGGTTGCAGCAGGTCAAGCAGCTATGCTAACTACCTGTTCGCGTTCTTGTAGGAAAATAACGAAAATATCTGTTGAAACAAGCGATTACCGCATAAGTGGTTATTGCTGTAATGACAGTTTTGGTTTTTTAGGTAGAGTTAGGGTGTTGTTGGCATGAAACATAATCGAAAACAAAAATATAAAAAAGTAAAAAAAAAAACCAAAAGTGTTTGGTAAATTAAAAAGAATTTTTTTATATAATAAAAAAGCATTTTAAAATAAAAGGAAAACGGCGTTGTAAATTAAATAAAAAAACATTGCGTTGTAAAATAAAATGTATATAAGATTAAAAATAAAAAGCAGGAATCTTTACCAATAAACACACATTTTTTATAATACCCGTTTTGGTCCGTTAGGGATACAATTTTTTCTGAAAACAAATATTTAAAAAATATTAAGTATACATGTAGAACATTTCTTAAATAGCTTTTTGCTTTAATTTACACCATATAAACTTAAATGGTTAAATAACAATACTTAAAATTAAATGGGTTTATATGTATAAATATATTTTTTTACTAAACTCAAACTGTATAAAGCTAAGAAAATTATGAATGGCATAATATCTAATATCTGAATTTATGCACAATAATTGCCCATAAAGAACTTAACAAGAATTATTGAAAGAATACTTTCTCATATTTAAAACTTAGTCACTTTATACACTCACCTTGGCATTTCTGTTTCTGCAGGAAAAGGGTATCGCGGGACTCCTAATCCGCATCCTAAAATACAGCAATGGTCGGGCATTTCTGGAAACGAACAACTTTATTAGATACATGTATGCATGTCTTATTTGCTAAAATTCTTATTACCACACACTATTTTTTTCCACTTTAACTCGGCAAAAATATCTGAAAGACTGAAAAATGTTGTTCTTTGTAAATAAATTAAATTAGTTTCTTGTATTGCCGGTTCTACGAGAACGGTACCAGTACTTGTGCTGTACCCATCGTGCCGAAACGACCCGGGCCGTTTTCTTATATCGACCCGGCCAAGAGCAATACACTCGGGGTGACCCTGTCTGATATTTAGGCAGGGCTACACCTCGCTACAACAACATTAGCCGAAATTGTATTATAAAATTAAATATTAAAATAAACTTTTTTTGAAACGACTCACTTCATCAACTGCTTTGTTTGAACTAACAGTTGTGTATACACACACATATGTACGTACATATTTACGCGCAGGGTTGCATTTCACGTCTGCAATGTATTTCAAAATATTCTTATTCATAAAATATGTAAATATATTGAAATCATCATCAAAATAAATATTGAAATGTATAAAAACTGCAAAATATATTGATATTCAAATAGTTATAGTTCATATAATTGAAATGACATTATTTTTCATAAAAAAACAATACATTTTATCCAAATCACAAAATTTGTTTAGTTAATAGGCATATATTTTGTTCTACATTTCCATACTAAATTGCTTTGAAACTATACCTACACAGCAACCCTGTATGGAGATTTCACTCCATTTCTTCTTGGAAATTTCAACCCTGAGCCTCGGGTTGCTGTGTTAGTTAAGCTAGTTTGACACTGTCTACAGTGTCAAAATTGGGTGTATTAGAAAGAGAGAGAAATAAGGATAACTTACTTGTAGACCTGTACTATGTTTGCAACGTGGGTAATGAGCCTACTTTTATCACTAAGACCCGCAGGGAGGTCATAGACCTCACTATCTGTAGTGAAGGCGCTTATGAGTGGGTCAGAAAATGGCGGGTTCTGGAAGAACATTCTTTCTCCGACCACCGTTACATAGAAATGGTTTTAGACTTTATTGTAGAACAACAATCATGAAGCGCAATCCACGTAACACTGATTGGCAGTTATACAATGAAATATTAGACAGAGACCTACCAGTACTGCCCTCACAAGCCCCCTTATCAGTAGAGGAGCTGGAGGATCTTGTTACTACATTTACATCGGCGCTCTCAAATGCTCTAGGACGGTAAACACAGGCCACATTGGTAGTCCTACGATTTGGACTCGCTCCGAATATCATGCCGGAAACAATTTAACAAGGCCAAGAGCTTCGGCTCTGAGCCTCATTGGCACGAATATAAAGCTAAACTAAGGGCCTACAAAAAAGCTCTGAGACAGGCGAAGAGAACCTCGTGGAGAAATTTCTGCACTGGCGTCGAAAAGGTCGACGACACAGCGAGACTTAGACGAGTCCTCTCGAAAAGTCAAACAACCATCAGCTATTTGCGAAAACCTGACCCTTGAGCTGCTCTTGAATACACATTTTCCGGGGAATCTGCATGATGCACCACTAGCACCTGTAACAAACCTGGCAGTAAATATACCCATCACTGAGGAAAGAGTAAGGTGGGCAGTTAAGAGCTTTGAACCGTATAAGGCTGCCGGGCCGGACGGGATTATCCCCGCGCAACTTATAAACACGTTGGAGACATCAGCTAAATGGCTGGTATTTCTCTTCACAGCCTGCCTGGCTCTCAACCACATTCCGGGCTCCTGGAGAAGCGCCACGGTAGTGTTTATCCCTAAGGCTGGGAAGGCATCCCACTACGAGCCAAAAGACTACAGACCGATCAGTCAAGGACGAGAGACTACTAAAAACCTTTGAGAGGATACTAAGCGACTACCTCTTAACGACTATTGATAGCAACCTTATCTCTAGCTATCAGCATGCATACAGCAAGGGTAAATCAACAGAAACCGCTCTGCACAGCCTAGTGTCTGTCATTGAGAAATCGCTGTGTGAAAAGGACTACTGTCTCGTGGCCCTCCTAGACATTGAGGGGGCTTTCAACAATATAAGCCCAGAGGCTATCAACTCCGCTCTAACTAATCTGGGCGTAGATAGACCTCTAACTGATTTAATTGACCAACTTTTAAGGGGAAGGAAAATAGCTTCTTCACTTGGTACGGTTGAGTTATCACGTTATGTCACAAGGGGAACACCCCAGGGTGGTGTTCTTTCCCCGCTTTTATGGAACCTCACAGTCAACTCGTTGCTACGTGACACAAGCTGGCGGGCGGGAAGATAGTGGCATACAATCAGACGATTTAGCTATTGCATTCAGAGGCAAGTTCCCACAAACTCTGTGTGACCTGATGCAAGTTGCACTGCGAGAAGTTTCGACGTGGTCCTCTCGCTGCGGACTTAGTACAAACCCAGGGAAGGTGGAACTTGTCCTCTTCACCAACCGGTACAAAATACCGCCACTAAGCCTACCAGAACTAGATGGCACGCGCCTGGGCTTGTCGGATAAGGCCAAGTTTCTAGGCATAGTTCTGGACAGGAAATTGAATTGGAAGGAGAATGTTCTTCAGCGCCAGAAGAAAGCTTGCATCGCTCTTTACACATGCAAAAGAGCCATTGGCAAAAAATGGGGGCTTAGCCCTACAGTATGCAGTTGGATCTACACGGCCATCATTCGCCCAATCATGCTTTATGGAGTCGTCGTATGGTGGCCTGCGCTGAGCAAGGCAACATACCTGAATCTGTTGCGGAAAGTCCATAGATCCAATATGATCTGTATAAGCGGTGCGCTAAGGACAACGCCCAACGAAGCCCTCCAGGTCATTCTGGGCATTTTGCCACTTGATCTGGAAGGGTTTCGGTCAGCGGCGGCATCAGCTCTGCGCCTAAGAGAAACCTCCAGTTGGGCTGCGGGTACTATTGGACACTCCAGTGTTCTGGAATCTTACAGCTTTCTCCCTCTAAGCACAGATCGTTGTGCGACTACTACAGTCGGGGATAGCTGTTTCAAAATAAACATTCCCAGCAGAGAAGACTGGGAGAGGACGGATTGGTGTCCCGAAACAAATGGTGGCACTTCCATATACACCGACGGCTCGAAGTTGGACGGCAGAGTTGGAGGAGGAGTTTATTCAAGGGATTTGGACCTTGAGCTCTCCTTCAGACTACCTGATCATTGTAGCGTCTTCCAGGCGGAAGTCTCGGCAATCCTGGACGCCGCGGCCTGGTTAAGCAAACGTGTTATCGGAGAAGATATCGCTATTTTCAGCGATAGCCAAGCGGCCATCAAATCCCTTGGCTCATACACGTTCAACTCTGAACTGACGCTCAGCTGTCGTCGATCTCTTCAGGAGATGGCCCAACAGAACCGCGTAAACCTCATATGGGTCCCGGGACATAGGGACATTGAGGGAAACTGTAAGGCAGACGAGCTTGCCAGGCAGGGCACGACCAAGCAGGTTCTTCAGGATAAAGAGCGCTTAGGTATGCCGTTTTCCACATGCAAACTAATGCTGAAGGAGCACACACTCCGTCAAGCGAAAGATGGCTGCAATCCCCAGGGTGTCACATATCGAAACAAACCTGGCCAAAATGGGATCTTAAAAGGTCTAGACGCATTTATGCCCTAACTAGGAGGGAAATCTGCATATTGATAGGGATATTAACCGGTCACTGCCTCATTGGTAGGCATGCAGAAAGGCTAGGTGTGCCCTACCGACGATGCTGCGGGATTTTCCATATGGCTCAGGGATTTTCCATATGGCTGGGTCCCGGGACTGACTTTCCTTGTGTTGGTGGTATCACAACGGGCCTTTCAAAACTGGCCTAAGTGTGCCTCTGCGGCAGCCACTTGCACCTAACCTAACCTATCTACAAATTTTGCTACAAACATACATACATTTTTCAAAATTTCATTTTTGTATATCTACCTACACAAATATTCTGAGCTCCTGTTACATTTTTTTTTAATTTCAAAGAAATGAAGCAGATACTACTTAAACCTGCATGTGAATTACAGTAGAAATTTGCCGCCTTATTACCCGGGTTTTACTGAGAACCCGATTTAATCGTTAGTATTCGATTAGTGACAGCTAGTCGACTAGCTGAAATCGAATATCTGCTATTGGATTTTCAAACAGCACAAAAGTTGGTAATCGACTACTCGACTAGTCGAGTAATCGATTAGAATCAAGAGCCCTAGTATTGACGGACTGATTCCGCTTAACGCTTAAGTACTGTTACTACAACATAAAAAATAATAAGGTTTCAAATACCTGACTAGCATTTCCTCTGTTGAAGCAGAACAACCACCTATTCACTTGCTCTGCGGAGCCCACTCTTCTAACACCCATCTCCCTTTGGTCCAACCCTTTAGAAACAGTTAGTTTCCTAGGACTCGCGTTAGAAGACATTGATGACAAATTAGGCTAAGGATAAGTTCACGTTGGGCAGGGCTACACTCCGTTACAACAACAAGAGTTGCAGATCTTGAGCTCTCGCAGTGTCTCCTACGTGTTTAATTACAGGAGTTATAGCCCAAAATCCGTTTATCGGAATAATCGATTGTATGGGAGCTATGTGAAATATTTATAATATTCACATATAATAAAAAATAGAATAAAAAAATATTTTTAATTTAAAATGTTTTTAAAATGAACTAAAAACTGGAAAATAATTTCCCCTCTGCCTACATAGATTCTTCACCACGTAAAGCTTATCTGGAACATTTGTGAGTGGGAATTCTTATAGGTATTAAATAGTACTTGGAGTTTGAAATGTATAAAAACATTGGCGCACGCTAAAGATGGTTCGCATTAATTTCTAACAATCTTATTACCGATATGAGCTTTTCTAAAAAAAAACATCTTTTCACAATATAGCAAGCGCCAAATGTTTTTATACATTTCAAACTCCAAGTACTATTTAATACCTATAAGAATTCCCACTCACAAATGTTCCAGATAAGCTTTACGTGGTGAAGAGTCTATGTAGGCAGAGGGGAAATTATTTTCCAGTTTTTAGTTCAATTTAAAAATATTTTTTTATTCTATTTTTTATTTTATACTTTTTAGTTGTGAGTCTGTGAAAATTTCTAAGATTGTAATTGGATATTCTGTGTCATATTAGTGGTACTCATGTAACCATATAACTTACCGAAAGCGTAAATATATACATTTAACAGCTCAGTTAGATGAACGATATAGATAAATTTATGTGAATACTTTTTATTATGAAATTCTTATTCATTTAATTTTTGACCCATTTTTTAGCTATTCTTCTATTTTTGTCTAGTGTGCATTGACTGCTTTGAAAAACTGCATGTCGAACAGCGTAATCGAATTGGGTAATTTTTGGAGGTGTTTACACACTAAACTCCTCGTGGAAGTTTACCGAATCTGTGTAAACTTCGTTCCATAAAAATTTTGACAGTTAATTTACGCCTTCGGCAATTTTCTACGTTTACACGCATTACGCGGTGTGCCTATGGTTACATGAATAAAATTATTCTTTTTTAAGCCTTATAAAGCACATTATCTTTCCTTTGTGCAACAGTGGCTGCGCCTAAATGTATGCAGTAAATATTCGAAATTTCGATGCTGTTTATGGCGCTGAACACATTATAGCATGCGCATTATAGCATATGTACGAAATATTCAGATAGCAATAAGGAAGATAGGCCGATAAATGGGACTTTTGCAATTAAAGCAATATTTTGGATTTTTTTTTTTGTATAATGCATTGTCAGCGAAACCTGAACGATGGTAAAAATTTCAAAACCCCAGCTCAATGGGAAGTTAGTTCAAAATCCAAAGCAAAATCTCTGGAAATGAAACTTTTCAAATATCACTATCCGTGCGCCACCTATCGGAATTATTTTTTTCTTATACTGCGTGGGGCCAGAAAACTAAACGATGATGAAAATTTCAAGACTCTACCTCAACGGGAAGTTCGTTGAAAAACAAATTAATCGACACCGAAAACAGAACTTCGCATTTCTTAAATAGAACGACTCACGCGCCACCTAGCGGGTCCAATTTTCTTTTGAACATTTGGAAATTGATTAAGTAATACACACGCTAAATATCAGCTAAATCGGTCCATAATTAGGATTTTCAGCTTTTATTACCCCGATCTCAGCTCCACCTAGCGGAATTTTTTTTTTAGGAAAATATTTCTTTTGATAGTAGTAATACTTGTTCCGAATTTCAGCCAAATCGGACCATAATTGCGATTTTTGAAAATATAGCGACCCACGCGGCACCTATCGGATTTTTTTTTCATAATATTGCATTGTCATCGCGACCTGAACTGTAGTGAAAATTTCAAGACCCTAGCACAACAGGAAGTTGGTTCAAAATCGAATGCAAAAATCCGGGCACAAGATCGACGAAAGCGACCTAATAAAAACATTTTAAAAATAGCAATACGTCCAAAATTTCACGTTCCTAGGTGTTTAATTACATGAGTTATAGCCGAAAATCCGTTTATCGGAACAATCGATTGTATGGGAGCTATATGTAATATCGGTCCAATCTTGCTGGTTCCAACAAATGATTCCTATATTGGAAAATGGTGGCCGCATACAAAATTTCAGCCAAATATCTCAAAAACTGAGGGACTAGTTTGCGTTCAAACAGACGGACATGGCTAAATCAACTCATCTCGTCATCCTGATCATATCGGTATACTTATTGATGGGTCTATCCATTCTTCTTCTCAGACTTACAAACATCGGACCAAAGTTATAATAACATTTCATGTTCATGAAAGGTATAAAAAAAAATGTCTGAACTATTTCGCAACGAGTTGAAAAGAGATCTATGAGATGTTTAGTCGCTTTGCATATTTATTGTAATTTTAATTTTAATCATGTGTACATTTTTACCGAATATTGCAAAAAATAAATTATTGACGTACTATTTGTAGCATTAAACAAACGTATTATGGTAAAAGAAAGCATATTATCACATCAGGCATAATTAGAACGTTCGTATTTAATACTATTCTAATTAGATGTTGAAAAGCCAAATTAGCGACGACGGTTTCCGCCACCACCCGCCAAAATCGTTGCGATTCGAATGAAAATATTTATCGTATCCATGTAAATGGAGAGACATCTGAAATAGCATAAGTAATGTGTGTCAGCATTGTATTGTTTCAATTTTATGATACAAATATTTACGCATTAATAGGATCGAATGGTTTAGCAAATATTTGTGGATGATTCTCAGCGTGTCGAACTATACGTTGCGTGTCATAGAGCAAAAATCCTCCAAAAAGAATGAGGCCACCATAAAGTGACATTGACGCCAGGCCTGAAATACGATATAATATGATGTGGCATGACAAACTAATCAAAATGTTTCCTTACCAGCACCCAAAGCTGTTGTTGGGGGTAGCCACATTGATGCTAACGATGAGGCAAACACCAAACCGAGACCCACAGCCAGAGGACCTCCCATGTACAAAAACTTGTCACTTGGTGCACATACTGCCACTGTTGAAAGACCTCCTACAATGCCACCTGTATACAACGCAGCCCTAGTTAAAATTGGGCCACCCAGCAAGCACATTGGTGCGACAACAGCACCAATTACAGCACAATGGAAAGCCCAAGCCATTTGCTTTGGACCTATGCCTGGTTGATATTCGATAGACTGTGCCAAAACACCGGTGCCAATCATAGCAGCAAATGTGCCCAACATCGACTATATAGTAATGGATAGTTGACTTATATTTACGAGTATATTATAGATATAAAGATACATACCATCCAACCATTCCTAGTTACAAGAGAAAGTAATCGAGGGGAACGGAATACTGCCATAGCAGCACCAGCAGTTATTGCACAGGACGCACCAAAGTAGCCGTAGGTTGTATGAACGCGTTCGCGAACGAATTCCGGCCACAACCTAAAATTTAATGTTAAATAATTTGGTTACCTTAACTTAGATTTTATCATTTCACGTACATTGAGTTGGTGTGAATGCTAGGATCTTTATTCAAACCTAGGCCATAAAAACACAACGCGCCCAAACCAATTGCCGCAGCACCTGCAGCAGCGCCTTTGCCAACGGAATACGCTAAAAATAAAAAAATATTCAGATTACGGGAATATTTCAATAACAATCAATGGTATTAGTTTCCTTTAGGGGTCAACTGCTAATAAATTAGCTAAACTTATGCGATATAGCTCAAAAGACGGGGTTCGGCCTCAGGTTCGGCGAATCCGGAAGCGCTTTTTTAATATTTAGCTTCTCTGCAGAGATATTTGCAATCAAAGTTTCAAGTTTTCATGTGGTTGTTGTAATTTTATTAGACTGTCCCTAAAAACGTGCAAAAAAAGTCCCGCCGTGGCGGTAGCCACGGTTATGTCACACGTCCGGACTTGTGATGGCGTAGCCCAGGGTTATTTTTTATAAGCGCGGCCGAAGGCCGCCAACTCAGAAAGGTGTTTCGCACATAAATACCATGGATTCCGCCCCAATTTTGGTATCGGACCCGGGTCATTTTTCGGTTTTTTGACCATAACTTTTCACTTAAACAAAAAATTAAAAAAGCGCTTCCGGATTCGTGATCCTGAGGCCAAAACCCGTCTTTTGAGCTATCTCCCATAATTTTAGCTAATTTATTAGCAGTTGACCCCTAAAGGAAACTAATACCCAATCAATTTCAACCATTTTCAGTTGGGGTTCCCATAAGTTTTTCTTTCAACGTAGGGCTACGTCCCACTTCAGTCCTAGCATACGGCTCGCGTCCTGGTCCTCGCACATAGTTTCGAGAAACTTCTAGGTTGTGCACTTTCACTGGAGTCTGCAGACGAGTTTCCAATAATCCAGTTTTTATAGCGTTCGGTAAGGAGACTGCTCTCGATCCAAACCTTACAGGCATTGTACATACCGCGATTCGCAACATTTTTTTTTCTGATGCAATATACTCAATGTGAGGAAAATAGTTCTGAAAATAAAAATTACAATATATCTTGTAAGTTACTAAACACATTTACTGCGTAATACATTTTAATTTTATCCTTAAATCTCACGATTATTATACTTTTTATATTGCGCTGCTTAACAAATAATTTTTAGAATTTTCTCAGTCTTGTCTGATTTTATTTACTACAGTTTCGGAGCTAATGTCAACATTAAAATGACATTGAACGTCCCGGTGACGTTCAAATTGTTTGGCAGAATTTTTGTGTTCGTGATGACGAAGACGGTCCTCGTGTCACACGTTGTTGTTGTTGTTGTTGTTAACAATGCATCGCCCTGTCTCATTGTGCATAACATAAAGTGTGAAATGTAGCTTTGACAGAAATGTCAAAACACACTTCAACGTCAATCAAAACACACATCCATGTCAAAAATCTGGGTTGCTATTGTGGTTTCTGCAAACCAGTGTTTTGTGCAGGACCGTAAAACAATGAGACAGGGTTCTTGTTTGCAAAAAAGTGTTGCTGTGCTGCACAACTTTTTCATTCCAATTTGTAGGGAAATTTTTAAGCGAATCTTTCAGCTTACACTTTTATTATATTTTGCAAAAACATACATACATACAGAACGAAATCAAACACTGAAGATGGCAGATCGCCGAAACCGGTTTGTTACAAAACCAAATTTGACAAGGGATGACGGAAAATCGTTCCAATATACATCAAACATACAAAACTTAAAACGATTAAATTTTATTTACTTTACAGGAAAAATTTTAATGTTGGAAATAAGAAACCAGAAAATGAGAACACAATTTTTTAGATAGATTGTTTTTAATTTGTAAACCAAGTACCAACATTTAAGCCGTGGAATTTCGCCAGCATAATGCAATTGGCCTGTCGTGAAATGTTGTTAGCAGTTTTCATTTTTTTGTTGCCTTTTGCAGAACGTTTTTAAATCTTAACAAATTCTAAGAAGTAGCAAATAATTTCTGAAAAGAGAGTTCTACAAGTTCAAAATGTAAAATAAACTTTATAAATTACAACTCTAAAGGCTGGTTTTCATTAGGTCAAAGGTTGACAAATTTCATCGACTTTATCGAGATTCGGTTGCTTATTTGGTAATTGTCTACTTTAGCTGTCAACTGCTAATAAATTAGCTAAAATTATGGGAGGGGGCTCAAAAGGCGGAGTTTGGCCTCAGGATCACGAATCCGGAAACGCTTTCTTAATCAGCCCAATCCTTAATATTCCCTTGGGAGTTCATCTCCCAAAAATTTGTTTCTCCCAAAAACGAATTCTCCCAATTCCGAACTCCCAGGGAGAAGATTTTTCCCAAAAATTTAGGGAACACTTATTCGAAGTTCGAATCAGCTGTTTCGAACAAATTTGACATTTCTTATTAATTCATAAACGTAAACCAAGTTGTTGACGAAATTTCTTTATATTTGGAAATTATCGAATAATTTAATAAAAAACAAATTTTAGCACAAATTTAAGGTGAAGTGTTTAAAATAATGTGCTATTATTTTAAAATTGCCGGAAAATGGCCATTCAGTGCAGTGATTGTGCATAAAACTTTAAATTAATATGCATGCAGATTTGCAAACTGCGTTCTGCCAATAAATTGTTAAAAAGACAAAAAAAATAGGCTTGTGTTATTAATGCGGGGGTCGATTTGAGTCCCAATGCCAATTAAAACTTATTAAGTCCCGGCTACTAGAACGCAGTTACATAGAAGCAATTTGCATGCATATTAGTGGGCAGCTTAATCGCTGGTGGACATGTCCGTTTGCATGTTGGTGTAAACATAATTTGGGTGCTCTGCTCAGAATATCGTGCGATGTGCTTTAAATGCAATAAGTCTGCTAGCATATATCATATATATCTGGGCGTATTGATAACAAAGACAAGTGGATTTCATTGAGTTGATAGTTGACTTAGGTCCGGTTTTTCAGTGGAGGTTTAAACCACAGACTAGGTTGGGTATTTGTTTCCTTTAGGTGTCAACTGCTAATAAATTAGCTAAAATTATGGAAGATAGCTCAAAAGACGGGGATTGGCCTCAGGATCATAATATTTTGCTTTTCTGGAGAGATATTTGCAATCAAAGTTGCAAGTTTTCATGTGGTTGATGTAATTTTATTAGGCTGTACCTAAAAACGCGCAAAAGAATGCGTTGATGCAACCACCCGGAATCGGGATAGCGTAGTCCAGGGTTATTGCTAACAAGCGCGGCGTATTGGTATCGGACCCGGGTCATTTATCGGTTTTTTGACCATAACTTTGCACTAAAACAAAAAATTAAAAAGCGCTTCCAGATTCGTGATCCTGAGGCCAAAACCCGTCTTTTGGGCTATCTTCCATAATTTTAGCTAATTTATTAGCAGTTGAGTCTTTGAAGTCCTAATTGTTTCAAAATAACATTATTACATGTGTCCTTTTAGCTTTGCGATCATGAACTGACGATCAGGTATGTCGACGCTTCGCACCCTGGTGCATGCCACGATTCGTTCATTTGGAAAAGTAGCGACCTCCGTGACCATTTTGAACAGGAATACAAAGGCGGAGCAAATAGTTTTTGGCTTTTAGGTAAGATTTTTTTACGATATGATTGAATTGAATCACCCTAGTATGTACACTACTTAACCGTTATTAATACTTATATTTTTTGTCGGTAGGCGATGCTGGATACCCCCTGGAACCCTGGTTGATGACACCTCATAGGTCACCCCAGGAAGGCTCTACGGAAATGCGTTTCAACAAAGCACATGCAAAATGTAGAAATATAATTGAGCGAACAAACGGGGTGGTGAAAAACAGATGGAGGTGTATTCTTGGTGCGAGAGAGTTGCACTATTCGCCTGAAAAAGCTGCTAAAATTATTAATGTATGCTGCGCCTTACATAACCTGTGCCTACATTTTAAAACTTACACAGCTACAGACGGTTATGAGGTGCTGGAGCCTGTAGACATGGATCCCGTTGCAATAACGCCATCGCAATATTACACTGTGGCACAAGCGATAAGAGCAAATATTGGAAATAATCTTTAAAATTATATAAATTAGCTGATGTAAATTTAGCTCATGTAGTTTTTAATTTATTAAAATTAATTATTAATTTATAATGTTATTTTATACATATTTGTGTACACAAACAAAACTAAAAACAACAATAGTTCAAATAATACAATGTCAAACAAAATATTTAAAAAAAAATACAAAATAATAATACAAAAATAATAAATGTCGACTTCACCTTTTTCAGTTTATATTCAGAAAGTTACACTTGATATTCAGAATTTACAATTGATATTCAGAAAATTCCAATTAATATTCAGAATTTCCATTTCACATTCAGAAAATTACAATTAATATTCAGAATTTCCATTTGATATTCAGAAAAATACAATTAATATTCAGAAAGTTCCATTTGATACTCAGAAAATTAAAATTAATAATCAGAAAATTACAATTTATATTCAGAAAGTTACAATTCATATTCAGAAAATCTCTTTGTACTCCGCATTTAAATTTTCTTCATATAAATTTGGATTTCTGAATATCAATTTTAATTTTCTGAATATCAGTTGTAAATTTCCGAATATTAATTTTAATTTTCTGAATATCAAATGGAACTTTCTGAATATCAATTATAATTTTCTGAATATCAAATGAAATTTCTGAATATTAATTGGAATTTTCTGAATATCAATTGTAAATTCTGAATATCAATTGTAATTTTCTGAATATAAATTGTAACTTTCTGAATATAAACTGAAAAAGGTGTAGTAATTGATGAGAAAATACTGAGTTTTGTACTATTTTAAGTAACACATACAAAATCTAATCATTTTTAAATAGCTGTAACTACACCTTTTCAAGTTTATATTGAGAAAACAAAAGTTGATAATGAGAATTGTAAGTTGATATTGAGAAAACGTAAATTGATAATGAGAACATGTAAGTCGATAATGAGAAAACTTCAATATCAATATCAACTTACACTCTCTCATTATAAACTTGAAAAGGGTTAGTTTAATAGATGTGATAACCGCACTATTAGAGTATGGTCACGGCAGCTAATCACTTTTCAAATTTGCTAAGAAAGCTTCCATAGCAGCATTGTGTCGTTGCATTTCCTCAAGTTGTTGCATTTTCAGGTTCTCCATTACCTCAAAATGCTTTTTTTCAACATCGTTGTGTTCCACAATGCTGGTTACCGCCAAAGAAATTTGTTCCAAGAGCTCTCGTTGTAAACCTAGCTCAGCTTCCAACGCATCTGCAGCAGATCGCGATTGCCTTGCCTTCGCTTTTTTTGAACTCTCCGGCGGCTCGCAAGCTGTCGGTGGAGGAGGGGGTGACCGTGTCATTTCCACCAGTGCATCTGCATCAGATCGCCATTGCGCTGCCTTTTTTGAGCTCTCCGGGGGCTCGCAAGCTGTCGGTGTTGTCAAAGAAAGTGCAGCATTTTCCGCTTCTGGATAATCATCCAAATACTGGACAGCCCATTCTTCTTCATTTATATCCTTTTTCATCCTTTTTGATTTTGGGAGCCCAATTTTTTTGGCTTCCACGCCCTCAACGTAACTCTGCATCGATATTAAATTATAAATGGCCTCTTCGATGTCAGAAAGGGGTTGAGTTCTGTTTGGACCGCCACCGGTGCCTTTGCTAGCCATCGAGTTGGCTGAGGCTTTGTGGCGCACATATTTCTTCTGATCGGTCCAAACCTAAGAAAACAAAAGTAGAATCTTCATAGGATATATAGGGATAAATATATGAATAGGGATAGGTATAAGGAAAGTGTTAGTGATAGGGAGAATGGTATAGAGAGAGGACGGGGAAAAGAATAGGATGGGAATAGGGGCAGGGTATGGGGTACGGATAGGTACGGGATAGTGATAGGAGGAATGGTAAGGAGATAGGACGGGAATTCGAGTAGGAAACGAAATAAGGAAGAAAGAAATTGTGAAAGAGAAAAACAGTAGTATAGAATAGGAAAGGATAGGTGATGAATTTTTTCAGATGCAGGGCAACATCTACCTGGGGGTTTTCTTTTCGGCACCCCTCGAACCCGAACCGACTGGCGAAACATGCTGACCGGACAAAATCGTTTAGGCGGTTAGATTGGTATTTTAAGTAAGTCTGTAAGTTTTTTTTAAGTTTTCAAATATTTACCTTCTTCCAATCTGCAACGCTCTTCATTGGTGGCCCTACCGCATTTAATTCCACTTCTGCGTTAGTCCAAAAGCGGTTATACTCCTCCTTGCCACCTTTAGCAAAGTTGCGCGCTATATCCGGGCTGCCTTCCATCAGGGAAACCAGTAATCTCAACTGTTGCTTATTTGTTGTTTTGGCCCTGACGTCGAAAAAAAAATTGTTAATTGTATACTTTGGGTGTCAACTCGAAAAAAAAAACGTCGGAAAATGTTGAGAAAGGTACAAAAAACCACGTCCCTGTGCCAGGAATATGATTTGTAAAAAGTTATGATCAAAAAACCGGAAAATGACCCGAGTCCGATCTCAATTAAGGGGCTGGATCCATGGTATTTATGTGCAGAGCACCTTTCCTTAGGCGGTCCAACACATGCCCAGTGTTTCTGCGCAGAACACTTTTTTGCACGTTGAAAATTTGCAACTTAGATTGCAAATATCTCGCAAAGCACTGAACAAAACAGTATTCCGACTTCAGATTCACATTCCTGGCACCGAGAAACGTCTTATGGTATACCCAAAGTATACAATTACCAAAGTTTTGAGCCCCTATGATTAATTGAATACGTTTTTAATAATTAAATTAATAAATACTTACATTTTTTGACAATATTTAACATCTATAATTTATTAAACACGTATATTACTTACATTTTCTTTTAATTCCCTTTACAAATTTTGAGGAAATATCTCCCAAAATTATCTGTCAGTTATTCCCTTTTTTTCAAATTCAGAATACCTACTTTTCTTCCCAAATGCATATTCGAACTTTCGAAGTTCGTTTGTGATACTGGGAGATGGGAAAAGGGAAGAAACTCCCAAAAAATGTGCGTTCATGATTGCGAGAATGGGAAATGGGAGATATCTCCCAAAAAAATTCTGTTTAGAATCGCTATGAATATTTTGCTTCTCTGAGGAGATCTTTGCAATCCTAGTTTTCATGTGGTTGTTGTATTTACATTAGACTGCGCCTAAAAACGTCCAAAAAAGTGCGTACCGCGGCACGGTTCAAGCAACACCCCGGACTTGGGATGGCGTAGCCCAGGTTATTTCTTTATAAGCGCGGCCGAAGGCCGCCAGCCCAGAAATATGTTCTGCACATAAATACCATGGATTCCGCCCCAATTTTGGTATCGAACCCGGGTCAATTTTCGGTTTTTTGACCATAACTTTACATTGAAACCAAAAATTAAAAAATCGCTTCCGGATTCGTGATCCTGAGGCCAAACCCCGTCATTCAAGCCCCCTACCATAATTTTAGCAAATATATTAGCAGTTGACAGCTAAAGTATACAATTACCGCTTATTTCGATAAAGTCGACAGAAATTATAAAAATTTTACCTAATGAAAACCAGACTTACGAAGTTTTCAACCATTATTTTTCATCTTAGGCTGTGTGCTAATTGAAAACATTTTTCGTCAGAGTAAAATGAGGTGAACAAATTTCCTATGGTGTACAAAAATTTTCCATTTTGCTGTGCCAAACGAAAAGTTAAATTATGACAGTAGTAAATTCTGACGTATGGAAAAAGTACGTGCAAAAGCAGATGCTTTGTGAATCAATTTTCATTTTACGTATTTTTCATGCATTTATATTGCCTATTATTCGCATTATATTATATTTTAGTGTTAAATAACGCCTGTGAACATAAATTTATGTGAAATAATATGAATGTTAACAGCACATGCATCCCTGTGCTCACATTATTGATTGTCAAAATTTGACCTAGCCCCCAGGGCTAGGGCAAATTCTGACGTTCATATTCACCACGATAACTGTCAGAATTTAACATCGCTCTGTCAAAATTTGCTTTTTTAAACCGTTTGGCACACGGCCTTATTTTATAAATTCAGAGAACTATTACCCCTTTATTTACTACTAATTTTTTTACGCAATCGAATGCAACTCGGCGCTAAATGAAACTATTTTCCCAAAGAGCAACTCTGATCATCAGGTGTTAAACTCACTTTGAAAATTTGAAGTCTATGCAGAAGATTCCACACTTGTACTGATACACAATGCCCTGTCTAGAGTGTATGATCATTCCGAAGATCTTTGTTGTTGTTGTAGCGAGGTGTAGCCCTGACTAAATGTCAGACAGGGTCACCCCGAGTGTATTGCTCTTGGCCGGGTCGATATAAGTAAACGGCCCGGGTCGTTTCGGCACGATGGGTACAGCACAAATACTGGTACCGTTCTCGTAAAACCGGCAATACAAGAAACTAGCCATCTTCATCAAGCTCTTCTAAGGGGAGTCCAAGGAAACGTGCAGTTTCAACAGGGTTTGTCCAGAGGGGTTAGAAGAGTGGGTTCAAATGAACAATTGAAGAGATGTAGAGTATCATGGGGGGTCCTACCACATGCAGGGCATGTGTTTGAGATTGTGTCATTAAGTCTGGACAAGTAGGAGTTTAACCTTACACTATATCCAGACCTAAGCTGTGCCAGGGTAACTCTTGTCTCCCTTGGTAAGGTGCGTTCTTCTTCAGCAATATCCGGTGGAGGACTGTTCAGAACGGGGTTCACAGGTAGAGATCCGACAAAAGTATCTACCGACTCGGTGTGGATGTCGGTTAGAGCCCGCTTATGATTCTGCAGATCAAACGGCAAAGTAATATGATGCCGGATCTCATCATAATGTTTACGGAGATGTTTCCTTATGTCTCTCGGGGGCGGATCTAAGTCCAAAAGATGACGGTTTGGATGTGCTGGCTTGTGGCAGTTCAGAAGGAATTGCTTGCTCAGCATTTCCGCATGCTCTTTTACATTGAGCAGTTTTGCCTCCTGATGGAGGTGAGACCTGATGGCAGTATTTTGGCAGACTTGTAACTTCGTCCAGTTGGTGTTATGTACATTAGGCGACCATATGGGTGCAGCATAGTCAAAGACTGGTCGGCCAATGGCCTTATATGTAGTCAACAACGTTTCTTTGTCTTTTCCCCAAGTACTGCCGGCAAGTGACTTGAGGATCTTGTTGCGACCACGTACCTTTGAGACCATTGCAGACACATGACCAGCAAATGAGAAAGTATTATCCAATGTCATCCCTAATAACTTTGGGTGGCTGACAGTTGGTAGCTTAGTGCCGTCAACGAAAATGTCTAATTCATTTCTCACCTGGTGCGTCCACGTCGTAAAAAGCGTCGCCGTTGATTTAGTCGGAGATATCGTCAGATCTCGCTCTGTGAAAAACCTGGAAAGGTCGCAGAGGTAACCGTTGATTTTATTACAGAGTTCATCAGTATAGGGGCCCTTCCCCGTCGCCATTATTGTACAGTCGTCAGCATAAGAAACGACGGAGACACCCTCTGGTGGTGGGGGCATCTTCGATAGATAGAAATTAAACAGTGTCGGGGATAGGACACCACCCTGTGGCACCCCCTGTCTAATTCGTCTTGGTTTTGATGTTGCGTTTCTAAAGTTGACCGACGCCTGCCGCCCATTCAAGTAATTAGCGGTCCATCTCTTTAACCCATCAGGTATTTGTGTTTCTAATAGATCTTGTATGAGATTGGCATGGTTGACTGTGTCAAAAGCTTTCGACAAGTCAAGTGCCACTAACACAGTCCTGTGATTTGGTTGGTTTTGATTTAGACCGCTATTTATTTGCGTTGTAATGGCATTGAGTGCGGTGGTGGTGCTGTGCAGCTTACGGAAGCCATGTTGATGATTAGCCAGGTGCAGATTTGCGGTGTAATACGGGAGCAAAATGGACTCTAGCGTCTTCACTACCGGCGACAAAAGTGATATAGGGCGATATGAATCGCCTATGTTTGCCGGCTTTCTAGGTTTTAATAATGGAACCACTCTCGCCTTTTTCCATATTTCAGGAATGACGAAAGTGTTCAGTGAAAGATTGAATAGAGCCGCTAAGTATTTGTGTCCCTCCTGGCCTAGATGTTTCAGCATCTTCATGGCAATGCCGTCGGGGCCGATGGATTTTGAGGGCTTAGCCTGTCTGATGGCTTCCTTGACCTCTGAGGCAGTGATGACAATGGGCGTGTTTTGGTTTTTGTATTTACGCGCCTGTCGCATGGTTCTACGTTTAGCTCTATCGGGTGGGGAATGTAGTACAAATTGTCTACAGAAGGAGTTCGCACATCCCCTAGGGTCCTTCTTCACCCTGTCACCGAAAGTAATATCTACTTTATCCTTGTGTTGTGTTGGATTAGATAGAGCTTTGACCGTAGTCCATAATTTGCCAACACCGTCAGAGAGGTTGCATTGCTCTAGGTGTTGTTTCCATTTGGCCAGTTTGTGTTTATCGGCCAACCTACGAATTTCCGCGTTAAGATCCCTTATACGGGGTCTGCGGGATTGAGACTTCGCACTTCATCTCTTTCTCTAGCCATGGCCGCTGCCTCCGCGGGGAAATTTGGTCTTATTCGAGATATTCGACCCGCAGGAATGAAGCGTCTAGAGGCCAAGTCAATGATGTTGCGGAAGTCTCGTTCGCCTTTGCGTACGTCCGTAGGAATGGATAGAGCAGCCAAGGATTCGTCCGTAGGAATGGATAGAGCAGCCAAGGATTCGTCCGTATATGTCTGAAAACTGTCCCAGTCCGCCTTGGTAAAGTTGATGTATGTACCATGCTCAGGTGTTATAAAGTCCGTCGGTCGTTCGATGGTAATGACTATTGGGAGATGGTCAGACGCCAACGTGAGTATGGGTCGCCAATTGGTGTTGTTCAATAGTCCTGCACTTACGATAGAAATATCTGGCGAACTATAGCAGTTACCCGATACTCTCGTTGGGGCGTCTCCGTTCAATGTACAGAAAGCCGTATCATCTATTTGTTCTGCGAGTACATGCCCCCTACTGTCTGCTGGCAAGTTTGAGTGCCACATATCGTGGTGCGCATTGAAGTCGCCCAGGATCACGCGGTTATCTCCTCGTAATAGCAAGCTAATGTCGGGGTGATAACCGGTGGGGCAACTTGAGACAGGGGGTATGTAGATGTTTATGATTTGCAGATCGACATCTCCTGTACGGATGGTAATACCTTGGCTTTCTAAGATATCATCCGTTCCTTCGATGTCGGTATCAAATAGATGATACTGTACAGAGTTGTGCGTTATGAACGCTAGACCACCTCCCAGACCTCCTGTTACTCTATGACGGTCCTTCCGGTGAATGTTATATCCACCATAGGTAATGAGGTCCGACCTTGGACTGAGCTTGGTTTCTTGTAATGTCGTGTCACACGTACTTGTTGTCGGCTCTTGTTCATGAAAATCAAATTTTTTTAATTTTTCTGCGTTGACGCTCGTTTTGTTGAGCATGCCCGCCCTACAAGACAGATGACAATCATTTGATGCAACATTTGATTTTCATTGCTGTCAGCTAAACGATCATGTTGTTGTTGTAGCGAGGTGTAGCCCTGCCTAAATGTCAGACAGGGTCACCCCGAGTGTATTGCTCTTGGCCGGGTCGATATAAGAAAACGGCCCGGGTCGTTTCGGCACGATGGGTACAGCACAAGTACTGGTACCGTTCTCGTAGAACCTGCAATACAAGAAACTAGCCGTGTAGGCTTAGATCATCGCTTCAATCATTTCACACGAGGAATAAGAAAAAGTTTATGTCAACAACTGTATCCGTGTGAGTTTTTGTCTCCCTCTAACTCATTACTAATTTGAAATAAGCATATATCTTTCTCACTCTATTTTTGGATCAATGATGATTGCAAAAAATCACCTATATAAAAATGGGAGTGTAATGGAGTGTGGTTGCTAAGTGACCTTGCTCAATCCCGACTCTTGCGTCCTCGTTCGTGCACTCTGGGCAACGGGAGCTACCTAGGCTCGCGGCAGAAAGAGAGGGAGCCCCGGTGGGGCCACTCTGACATACTTGGTTTAAGGGCTCACCGAGGTTTTGCGCAGCGTCTGTTCACCATGAGGTGCGGCTGCAAGCGGGCGTCTGTCTTGAAGCAAGCGGCTCGCTATATAAATGTGTAAATATTTTCCAAAAACCCCGAAACGGGTTGTGCGCTGGGTTTGGGACCCGCCACGTAAAAAATTTAGTCCAATGAAAAATAAATTAAAGCCTCGGATGAGAACCCCCTTTAATGTTGACGACCCGGCAAAACGAATAAGGCATAATGATTTGGATATTAGGGCATGTACCGGGAATGTCCGGACCCTTTCAAGGGACGGTACCGCTGCCCGACTGGTTGATGTCCTCGTTAACGCAAAGGCTGACATCACCGCCCTGCAGGAAATGCGATGGACGGGACAAGGAAAGACGACCATCGGACCTTGTGACGTATACTACAGTGGCCAGACACGCGGCAAAGCGCGTGGTGTAGGATTCGTGGTGGGAAAGAGACTTCGCCGCCAAGTACTAGCGTTCACCCCCGTGGACGAGCGTCTCGCTGCGATCCGCATCAAAGCGAAATTTTTCAACATAACATTTATCTGCGCCTATGCGCCGACTGAGGAGACGGACGACGCAGAGAAGGACTCCTTCTACGATAAACTTGAACAGACTTATGATCGCTGCCCCCAACATTATATCAAAATCGTGCTCGGCGACTTTAATGCGAAGGTGGGCAAGGAAGGAGTCTTTGGTCCAACAGTTGGAAAATTTAGTCTCCATGATATAACATCCCCCAACGGCACTAGGTTGATTGATTTCGCTGCTGCTCGCAATATGGTCATCAGGTACCAGGTTCCAGCATAAACGAATACACCAAGCCACATGGCTGTCTCCTGATCAAAGAACAAGAAACCAGATTGATCATGTCATGATCGACGGCAGACATAGCTCCACCGTTCTGGACGTGCGTACCCTTCGTGGTCCCAATATCGACTCGGACCATTATCTTGTTGCAGCCAAGATACGCACACGCCTCTGTGTAGCAAAGAAAGTGCGCACAGTAACGGAAGGAAAGTTTGACGTCGAGAAGCTGCGCACGACACAGACAGCTGACAATTTCTCCACTCGACTCTCACACCTGCTATCGGAGAGCAATCCTCGACCTAACGATGCAACCGAGCAATGGAAGCATATCTCTCACTCATTACGTACCGCCGCTGAGGCCACTATAGGGTTCCAGCGAGCCCGCAAAAACAACTGGTACGATGAGGAATGCAGCACTGCCTCAGACAAAAAGGACGCTGCCTACAGGGAGACGTTGCGAACGGGCGCAACCCGCAGTGTATGGCAACGCTATCGTGAGGCAAAGAAGGAAGAGAGACGCCTTTTCAGAAAAAAGAAACGTGAGGCCGAAAGGCGTGAGTGTGAGGAGCTTGAGATGATGGCTGACAGGAATGATGCCCGAAAATTCTATGAAAAGATCCGGCGGATGACGGAAGGTTTTAAGACCGGGGCAAGTTCCTGTAAGGACAATAATGGCGACCTGGTAACCGACGTACAGAGTGTACTTAAATTATGGAGGGAGCACTTCTCCTCACTGCTAAATTGCGAGGGAGACGTCGAACCCGATACCCCAATCCCTGACGATGGAAAAGTCGTCCCACCACCTGACTATGATGAAGTGAGGATAGCTATATCCCGGCTGAAAAACAACAAAGCGCCTGGAAAAGACGGACTGCCCGCCGAGCTGTTCAAACACGGAGGCGAAGAGCTGGTAAAAAGCATGCATCAGCTCTTATGCAGAATATGGTCAGACGAGTGCATGCCTCCAGATTGGAATTTAAGTGTGCTCTGCCCAATCCACAAGAAAGGCGATCCCGCTAACCGCACCAACTACCGCGGAATCAACCTTCTTAATATCGCGTATAAGGTTCTTTCTAGCGTATTGTGTGAAAGACTGAAGCCCATCGTAGACAAGCTGATTGGACCTTATCAGTGTGGCTTTAGACCTGGTAAGTCTACCATCGACCAGATTTTCACGATACGCCAAATCCTGGAGAAGACCCATGATAAAAGAATCGACACACACCATCTCTTTGTCGATTTCAAAGCCGCTTTTGACAGCGCAAAAAGGAGTTGCCTGTATGCCGCCATGTCTGAATTTGACTTCTCTGCAAAGCTTATACGGCTTTGCCAAATGACGTTGAGCAATACTAACAGCTCCGTCAGAGTCGGGAAGGACCTCTCTGAGCCATTTGAAACCAAACGAGGCTTCAGACAGGGCGACTCCCTTTCGTGCGATTTCTTCAACCTGATGCTGGAGAAGATAATTCGAGCAGCAGAGCTAAACCGCAATGGTACAATCTTTTACAAGAGCGTGCAATTGCTGGCGTATGCCGATGATATTGATATCATTGGCCTTAACAACCGCGCCGTAAGCGCTGCCTTCTCTGGACTGGATAAAGAAGCGAAAAAAGTGGGTCTTGCGGTCAACGAGGACAAGACGAAGTATTTGCTGTCATCAAAGAAAGAATCGGCGCACCTGCGCCTTGGCAGCCACGTCACTGTTGATAGTTACAAATTTGAAACTGTGAGGGACTTCGTCTATTTGGGAACCAGCATTAACACCGAAAATAATATCAGTCTAGAAATCCAACGGAGAATCACTCTTGCGAACAAGTGCTACTTTGGACTGAGTAGGCAATTGAGAAGTAAAGTCCTCTCTCGAAGAACAAAGATCGCGCTCTATAAGTCTCATGCGAATGGACAAAGAAGCTCCAGCCCAGAAGGTTTTCCAATCGTCACCCGAATTCGGCAGCAGAGGAAGGGGGAGGCCTCGACTGAGATGGAAACAACAGGTGGAGGATGACTTGAACTCCCTTGGGGTTTCCAATTGGCGTCAGTTATCGCTAAAAAGGAATGACTGGCGTGCTTTGATAGGCGACGGCCAAAATCGCTTAGGCGGTTAAGCGCCAATAAATGATGATGATATAAAAATGCAAACTTTAGTTTAATTAAATTAACTTGGTTAGATTTAGATACTTAGGGCCACTTGCATAAAAGCCGAATCGGTGAATAACTTGACAGCTAACCATACAAAATACGTCAATTAAACTCCGGTTAGTCGTTATCAGCTTTTATGCAAGCGGCCCTTACCTTTGTTATACCCATTGTGTATCAGTACAAGTGTGGAATCTTCTGCATAGACGTCAAATTTTCAAAGTGAGTTTAACACCTGGTTATCAGAGTTGCTTTTTTGGAAAATAGTATCATTTAGCGCCGAGTTGCATTCGATTGCGTAAAAAAGTAGTAGATAAAGGGGTAATAGTTCTCTAAATTTATAAAATAAGGTGAAAAATAATGGTTGAAAACTTCTTAAGTCTGGTTTTCATTAGGTAAAATTTTTATAATTTCTATCGACTTTATCGAAATAAGCGGTAATTGTATAATTTAGCTGTCACCTGCTAATATATTAGCTAAAATTATGGAAGGATCACGAATCCGGAAGCGATTTTTAAATTTTTGCTTTCAGTGAAAAGTTATGGTCAAAAAACCGAAAATTGACCCGGGTTTGATACCAGAATTGGGGCGGAATCCATGGTATTTATGTGCAGAACATCTTTCTGAGCTGGCGGCCTTCGGCCGCGCTTATACAAAGATAACCTGGGCAACGCCATCCCAAGTCCGGGGTGTTGCCTGAACCGTGCCACGGTACGCACTTTTTGGACGTTTTTAGGCGCAGTCTCATGTAAATACAACAACCACATAAAAACTTGGATTGCAAATATCTCCTCAGAGAAGCAAAACATTAAAAAAGCGCTTCCGGGTTCGTGATCCTGAGGAAAATTTCCGCCTTTTGAGCCCCGTGCCATAATTTTAGCTAATTTATTAGCAGTTGACAGCTAAAGTAGACAATTACCAAATAAGCAACCGAATCTCGATAATACTATGTACACACTAGCGTGTTTTCGAGCTCATTCTGGTTTTCGAGGCAAAACATGCTGAAAACCGATGTTTTCGCCATACAAAATTTTCAACCGAAAACCTGCGAAAACATCATGTTTTATCCCAAAACATCAACGACAACCTTTCACAATCAGTGTCGGCTCTAAATTTGATCGGTAATAATCGAAAAAACATACTTTCACATATCTGATATGTCAAATGTTTTCATTTTGAATTTCGTCGCCCGAATTTATAAAAAATCAAAATGAAAATGTTTGTGCTATAAAGTAAATTTGAAATAAGTACGCTGACAGTAAAACTTAAAATAAGTACATAAAATATAAACTGCAAAGTCTCGACACAAAATTTGCAAAAACTAAAGCTGCAGTTCCTTGCCATCTTTGATGCTGCTGGAGTAGTATCTTTTATATTAAAAAAATATGGAAAAACATAAATATAAAAAAAGAACCAGAGGGTGAATTCTGGTTCTATGATATGATAACGTGAAAAAAAATTTGTATGAATTTGAAGTTTCTTTTCACAAATATTGTATGAAAATTCATTTCATAGAACCAGAATTCACCCCCTGGTCCTCATTGATATATGGAGAGGAAAGATCGACCAATTGCGCGGTGAGCGGAAGAACAGCCACATATTGGAAATAATGGCGGTGGAGTTGGAGGAGCTTGGAATATCTTGCACTGCAGCTGAAGTTAAAAGCAAGATGCATAATCTCAGTTTTTTCGCTTTGTCAGTCATCTAAAATTTAACGAAATATAATATAAAAACAAATATTTTAAACAATAACTCACATTTCTACGTTCACAAAATTTTAATTATTATTTCTCACAAATCACAATTTCTAGAACAGCTGATTACTGTCAAATGAAAACAAGAATAGCAGGTATGAACGCACCTGTTTTATGTGAGATGTTTTACACGAAAACAAGGTGTTTTCGCTTCAGTGTTAACATGATCTAAAGTCGATCAAATTTGTCACCTTTTGACCTAATGAAAACCAGCCTTTAGAGTTGTAATTTATATAGTTTATTTTACATTTTGAAATTGTAGCACTCTCTTTTCAGAAATTATTTGCTACTTCTTAGAATTTGTAAAGATTTAAAAACGTACTGCAAAAGGCAACAAAAAATTGAAAACTGCTAACAACATTTCACGACAGGCCGATTGCATTATGCTGGCCAAATTCCACAGCTTTAATGTTGGTACTTGGTTTATAAATGAAAAACAATCTATCTAAAAAAAAATGTGTTCTCATTTTCTGGTTTCTTATTTCCAACATTAAAATTTTTCCTGTAAAATAAATAAAATTTAATCGTTTTAAGTTTTGTATTTTTTGCAAAATATAATAAAAGTGTGAGCTGAAAGATTCGCTTAAAAATTTCCCTACAAATTGGAATGAAAAAGTTGTGCAACACAGCAACACTTTTTTGCAATCAAGAACCCTATCTCATTGTTTTACGGTTCTGCACAAAACCCTGGTTTGCAGAAACCACAATAGCAACCCAGATTTTTGACATGGATGTGTGTTTTGATTGACGTTGAAGTGTGTTTTGACATTTCTGTCAAAGCTACATTTCACACTTTATGTTATACACAATGGTTATACCGCTTCTTTTTTTAATTTGTATTTAAAAACTTCCCTGTTCAAATTTTAAATTTCGAGAAAAATAATTTTCAGCTTCAAATTGAAAATATGCCAAGTTTGGAAAATACATCATTTGTTATAATCACCCAGCCAGCATTTTTTGAAAATTTTGAAGAAAAAATATTCAAATATCACTCTCCAGATGATTAAAAACGATCAAATTTAAAAACATTTTCCGATCGAATTTTAACGTACTGTCGGGAGAAAAGTGTACCCTAAATATGACTATCCATGAATAATCATTTATGAGTAATATTTTTGAGCATTTTTTAAACATTTTTTCATCAATTTTGATATCATCTGAAGGTCATATTTTGTTTCTTTTCTGATAACATTTGACTGCTTTTCGCAGTAATTTTGTGATCGCTTTTAATTTAAATTTAGAAACAAAATTAATTTTTTTTTTTTTTATTTTTAGGCTATTTTCTACTACATATTGTATTATTTTTCTGATTATTTTTGATATCATTTTATATTCAAAATAAGTACCGTTTCATGATACATTTTCAACTTATTTCTTTGCTACTTTTTGTAATATTTTTTGAATCATTTTTTCCTTATTTTTATGACCACAATTAATGTTATTTATGACGAATTTTTAAGATTCTTCTTACCAATTTTTATAACGTTATTTTTAACCTTTTTTGATAGCATGTTATCATCAAAATAAATACCTCCTTATGATAAAATTTCCAATTATTTTGTCCTGCTTTTTCTATTAATTTTTCAATCATATTGTGATCAATTTTTTAGTATTTTTTAATTACTTTTCACAACACTTTGTGATCATTATAAAAATCCTAATATGATCAATTTTTAACTCATTTTCTACTGCATTTTATATTTTTTTTTTTAATACTTTTTGGTGTCCTTTAATAATCATTAGACATACCTTTTCATAATCCTTTTTCTAAATAAAAAACTCTGAATTGCTTGTTTTATATTTTGAAATTAATAATTGGGATTATTAATTTAAGTACTTGGAATATATATCTACATATAATAAATTATATAAATTTATTAATTTTAGTGAAAGAAACCTTAATAAATAGTAACTATAAATTTATTAACAAAGTGAAACAAACAATAAATAGTAACTATTAATAGTAAATACAACGCATTTATAAATATTTATAAGTAACTACATATTTGATACTTCAGCGCCTTGCTTTTCCATTATTTTGCGTGGACATCTTTCAAATTTGCATCCATATCTTTCTCAGCAAAAACTGTGAATAAAAACAGTACAATTACGTTAGATTATATCTTATTATGAATTGGGGATAGTCATAGTCGAAATAAAGTAGGTATCTGAAGTTTACGTCAGCTTTTTGACACAGTTTTCCGCCTAAAAAGCTGAACTTAATTTAGGTAAATATGTACTTAATTTTGAATATGATTTTGCCTCAATTTATGTACGTATTTAATATAACAATTATAATTATTATAGTTTTTTCGAAATTTTTTTAAACTACCCTTATAGTTATAGTCATATACAAGTGAGACTTACAAATTTGACGTTTTTGAATTAAGGGCTCACGGAGGTATTTTTCGCAGCGTCTGTTCACCATGTGGTGCGGCTGCAAGCGGGTGTCTGTCTTGGAGCAAGCGGCTCGCTATATAAATGTGGCTTTGGGACCCGCCTCAGAAGAAAAATTGATTCCCATGAAAAAGACAATAGCCAAATCGCTTAGGCGGTTAAGCATAACGGTCAAAATTAGTGGGTATGCGTTTAAATAAAACAACTTTGATTTTTTGGGACAGTTTAGTCTAGGTACCTAACGTTATAAACTACAATAAATTACAAAAAAAAAAAAAAAAAAAAAATTTTAAGAAATAAAATCGTTGTAAAATAACATAACATCAACAACTTACTTGTGGATTCGGTTTGTTGGCTGTAAAATTGTTGGTCACCACGGCGTATAACTTGCTGGAAATGTGCACCACGGCGTATTAAGTACGATATGTCAATGTGATATTTCTGCAGGCTGCAAAATTGTTTGTCACCACGGCGTATAACTTGTTAGCAATTTGCACCGCGGCGTGTGGATTCGGTTTGTTGGCTGTAAAATTGTTGGTCACCACGGCGTATAACTTTCTGGAAATGTGCACCATGTGATATTTCTGCAGGCTGTAATATCAATAATATGAAACCATTTAATTCTAGAAATGTGCACCACGGCGTATAATTAACTTACGTGTGGACTCGGTTTGTTGGCTGTAAAACTGTTGGTCACCACGGCGTATAACTTGCTAGAAATGTGCACCGCGGCGTGTGGGCTCGGTTTTTGGCAGGAAAATTGATGGTCACGGCTGCGTATAACTTGCTAGGAATGTGCAACGCTGCGTATTCGGTACGATATGTACAATGAGATATTTCTGTAGGCTGTAAAATTGTTGTGGATTCGCTACGATGTGTTAATGCATTTCTAAAGATAATTATAATAATTAATAAGCGGCACAAAAGTTAATAAAATTTTCTTACCTTTTTAAAGATGAAGATTGGCCGATGTGCTTATTACGTAGGAAAAAACTTTTAAAATTTTAATTTTTCTAACTTCAACGACAAAATTTTATGTTGAAATAGAAAAAATTAAAATTTCATTTCAAAGTAAATTTTGTAAGGTGTTAACCAATTCTGATCATCGAAAGTAATAATTTTTGATTATAAATATTTTTCAATTTTATTTTATAAGTTTTTAGCCACCAGAAGGTATCAAATATGATTCGAAAAGGTGGTACAGAAATGATTTTCATTTTTTTATCATCAATGATGAACATATTTGATTATCCATTTTATTCAAAATTATTACGAACATATATTTAGTTACCAGACGGGATCAAATATGATTCAAAAAGTTGATTGAAAAATTATTGCCAGTTTTTGATCTTTAAAAATGAATGTGGAGCACCCTGTACAAGCAGCTTTCCACCACATCACATTTTTACATTATATCTTGCTTTGTATTCTTTTGTTTTTGTATGCTTACAGTTAGCAGAATTGAACATATTTTATTCATTCGCTTTTGTACATTCTTTTTGTAAAGCACGCCCTCAACTAAATATTCATTTCGAAGATTAAATAAAATTCATTAAAGGTCTTAGAATTAAATAATTAGACAAACTCTTTTATTTGTTGCGAAACGGAGTTTAAAGTGCTCAACAAGGTAAGCGTCCTACGATTTGTAGTGGCGTCAAAAATATCGCGCCACATTGGTGACCCCTACACACGTACACGCATACGGAGCCCTACCAAAGTACCGCTGAAAGTCCCGCTATTAAATCACGCGATTTCATAAAATTTTCCATCATCGAAAATGCCTGAGGGAGATAGCGGCCTTGGTACACCGCCAACGAACTCGCAACAACAAAACAACGAAGTAGGAGCAACAAATGAAAGACATGCATCTGCTATCTACGCTCGCCTGCCTATTCCGGCAATGTCTAGTTCCAACATAGAGGCATGGTTCACATCCATGGACTTTTGGTTTACGGCCTCTGGAATTTCATCAGACAAGCAAAAAGCAGCAACGGTTTTTGCAGCATTAGACCCTTCGGTTATTAGTCAGTTGTCCCAAGTCATTGCCGAAATGCCACAAACTGATAAATTCGCGTACGTTAAAGCAAAAATTATTGAACATTTCGCAGACAGTGAGCAAAGGCGTCTAAATAGATTGCTATCGGAGTTACCTCTAGGTGATCGAAAGCCTTCGGAGCTATACTATGAAATGAAACGAGTTGCCGGCACCACTTTGGGAGAAGCTGCGCTCAAGGGACTTTGGACGAAGCGCTTACCCGAGTACGCACAACCTGTTATCGCTGCCTCGTCTGGTACAGCAGCAGAATTCACAAAAATAGCTGACTCCATCATCGATGCAATTACTCCTCATCAAGTAGCACAGGTGCGATCCGAAGCAGCAGAAATAAATCAACTTCGTTCAGCCATTGAAGATTTGTCCAAACGATTCGACCGATTACATACACAGCCACACTCACGTTCCCGCTCTCGTTCACGTTTTCGACCAACAGGTTCCACGAATGATAACACGAATAATGCACCGCGGCAGCAACAAGAACGAAATAGAAGCGCATCATCAGCTTCCACTGAATGCTGGTATCATCAGAAATATGCTTCCGATGCCCGCAAATGGCGCAGCCCTTGTCGACGTCGGCAGCGCACAGTTCAAACAATTACAACAGACACGCAAAATTGACTAGAGAAGCAGGTGGCGACATCAAGCGAAAATTACGTCACTGAATGCTCAGTTTTTCGTCTCCAGGTAAGAGATAAATCATCAAATACGACTTTTCTTATAGATACGGGAGCAGATGTGTCTGTCCTTCCGCTCACAACGTTATCATACGACATTCGCCCAACAGCAACAAAATTGTTCGCAGCAAACGGTGCTGCCATAAAAGTTATAGGGGAGAAGCGTGTTAAGCTAGATCTTGGCCTCCGCCGCGAGTTTATTTGGTCATTTCTGGTAGCGGACGTCACGCAACCTATAATCGGCGCTGACTTCATCAAGTTTTATGATTTGCTTATCGATATGCGACGTAACAAAATTATCGACAACTTGACTTCTCTGTCTACTAGCCTTGGAGAACCAAAGAAGTGCACTGCAGCAACAATAAAAACATTTACAGAACAAAATCAATTTGCGGACATCTTGGCGCAGTTCCCAACCATCACGAAGCTAGCACCGTACGGATCCACAACGACCTCAACTGTTTTCCACCGCATAGAAACAACAGGCCAGCCAGTATATTCGCGGCCACGACGTCTTTCGCCCGAGAAGTTGCAAGCCGCTAAAGCAGAATTCGATTTTTTACTGAAAACCGGAATTTGTCGTCCGTCTAGCAGCAACTGGTCAAGTCCACTGCATATGGTGAGAAAATCCGATGGAACATGGAGACCATGCGGCGACTATAGAGCGCTCAACGCACACACTTCCGGATCGCTACCCATTACCTTACCTGACGGATTTCACCAACATTTTGCAAGGTAAGAAAATATTTTCTAAAATAGACCTGCAAAAAGCCTTTCACCAAGTGCCCATCCACCCCGACGACATCCCAAAAACGGGAATCACGACACCATTCGGGTTATACAAATTTCAATTCATGACCTTCGGTTTGTGCAACGCTGCACAAACCTTTCAGCGCCTTATAGACGAAGTCCTACGGGGCCTCAATTTTGTTTTTCCGTACATTGACGATATTTGCATTGCATCGGAGTCAATTGAGCAACATCGACAGCACTTGCGCATAGTATTTCAACGATTATGCGAAAGCAATCTTTCCATCAACTTTTCGAAATGCGAATTCGGCAAAGCAGAGATAAAATTCCTGGGCCACCTCGTAGATACCCAGGGCATTAAACCCTTGCCAGAAAAAGTGTCATCATTATTAGATTTTCCCAAACCAACAGTGGCTAAGCACTTAAAACGTTTTATAGCCATGTTGAATTTTTACAGAAAATTCTTGCCACATGCCGTCGATTATCAAAGAGACTTACAAGCGCTTATTTCGGGAAATAAGAAAAACGATCTTACGCCGATTACTTGGACACCAGAAGCCGAATCCGCATTCCAACGTAGCAAAGAAGAGCTGGCAAACGCGACTCTGCTATTTCACCCCTCCGCCGATGCTGAATTGTCTTTGCACATCGACGCATCAGACTTCGCAGTCGGTGCCGCGCTACATCAGGTTGTCAACGGTAAGTATCAGCCCTTAGCATTTTATTCCAAGAAGTTGACGCCGCCTCAGTGTAAATACTCCACTTACGACAGAGAGTTAACCGCGATGTACCAAGCAGTCGCACATTTTCGGTACATGATCGAAGGGAGAAAATGTCACATCCCCACTGATCATCGCCCACTTACATTCGCATTCGCGCAGAAGCTCATCGCGCAATTCACGACTGATATCCGACACATAAAAGGCGAAGCCAACGTCGCAGCAGACTTGTTTTCTCGTATTCAATCATTACACGACACTATCGACTACAAAAGCGTGGCGGAAGAGCAGCAATACGACGATGAGCTTAAAAGCATTTTTCAGTCTAACGTAAATGCAAAAAATTCACTCATTCTCAAACCCTTCGTGCTTCCAGAAACAGATATCCATTTGATTTGTGACACCAGCACCTCGCGTGTGCGGCCATACATTCCGAAAAAATTTCGAGCGCAAATACTGTCAAAATTTCACTGCCTATCACATCCCGGCGTTCGTGCTACAACCAAATTAATTACAACTCGATTTGTTTGGAGAGGTATCAAGAGGGATGTTGCCAGTTTTGTACGCAGCTGTGAGCCATGCCAACGTTCTAAGGTTTTACGACATACGCGATCATCGCCTGAACGATACGAAGCACCGCAAGAGAGGTTTTCGCACATAAATATAGACATCGTTGGTCCATTTCCATTATGTGAGGGACAGCGATATTGTCTTACCGTAATAGATCGTTACACCAGATGGCCGGAAGCAGTGCCCATACCTGATATGACAGCAGAGACTATCGCCAAAGCTTTAACTTCCCACTGGATTTCCAGATTTGGAGTGCCACAATACATCACATCTGACAGAGGCAGACAATTCGAGTCTTCCATTTTCAAGGAACTTGTGTCGACGATTGGCGCAAATCACCTTCGTACTACTTCGTATCACCCCCAATCTAATGGGCTTATAGAGAGGTGGCATAGAACATTCAAAGCTGCCATCCTGTGTCACAAGCCTGAAAAATGGACATATTTTCTACCGTCGATTTTACTTGGACTGAGAGTTGCATTCAAGCCCGATATTGGTGCCTCGCCAGCAGAACTCGTCTATGGAACCACATTAAGAATCCCAGGCGAATTTTTTCAAGAGACTAGATCTTCAGAGCCGACAAGTGAATCAGTTGCTAAATTTCGTGAAGCAATGCAGAAACTACGACCTACAGAAACAGCGCATCACTCGCCACCAACAACGTTTGTCTCGCCGAAACTGCTGACAGCAACTCATGTGTTCATCAGAAACGACTCGATCCATCCCTCATTAACGCACCCTTACGATGGTCCCTACGCCGTAACACGCAAAAGCTCAAAATACTTCACGGTTACCATCAAAGGTCGCTCATCTAATATCAGCATCGACAGACTCAAACCTGCCTTCATAACACACGCCGACCTCGAAACTTTAACTCCTCCCGCGAGAAAAACCCCAGTAACTCTCGAGATTAGTCCTGATCCCGCACAAAATCACGATCAGGACGAGACTACACCTACAAGAGATCACGCTGCGCATCAGAATGGTAAAACATCGACTGGTCCTGAACTAAATCTACCAATAGAAAATAACCATAAACAGGTTCCGACGAAAACCACCCGTTCTGGTCGCCGAGTCATTCTTCCTCAACGATACAGGTAGCTTTCGTCTAGTGGGGGAGTACTGTGGAGCACCCTGTACAAGCAGCTTTCCACCACATCACATTTTGACATTATATCTTGCTTTGTATTCTTTTGTTTTTGTATGCTTACAGTTAGCAGAATTGAACATATTTTATTCATTCGCTTTTGTACATTCTTTTTGTAAAGCACGCCCTCAACTAAATATTCATTTCGAAGATTAAATAAAATTCATTAAAGGTCTTAGAATTAAATAATTAGACAAACTCTTTTATTTGTTGCGAAACGGAGTTTAAAGTGCTCAACAAGGTAAGCGTCCTACGATTTGTAGTGGCGTCAAAAATATCGCGCCACATGAATGTATTTGATTATTCCCCATGCTCAACTTTATGGTAACTCAGAATTTTATCACCAAAACTATTCAAAATTCATTGCGAATAGTGATTGAAAGATAATGACAATTTTTCAATCATCAAAATTAATCGGATTTGAATATACCACATGGTTAATTTAATAGAAACTCAGTATTTAGTCCCTAAAAATAATCAAAATGCAATCAAGTTCAGATATTTTCAAAATTCATTCATTCAAATGCTGTGTGGGCATTTTATCCTCATAAGACATTCAGCTATGACAATTAATAACAATTCTCAGTGTTTTTGTCAAAACGTCATCAGCATTTATAATTTAGAGTGTGAGTGTGTTTGTTTGACAAACTGTAGTGTGTTAGTTTTGTGTTGATATTCAAAATGAACAAGTGCGCGGCCGAAAAAGAATTTATATTAAAATTTATTGAAGTTTATCAATGCTTACCAGCTTCATGGAATATAAAGCTGGAAATATATTGTAATCGTGATGAAAAGTAATAAGACTGCTGCAGTTGCAAGTAACAAAAAATCGTCATCCGATGAAGACATATTTACGTCCGATCACTACGAACTCTCAACGCAAATGGTGTTTGACGGTTTCTGTTTGAACGTGTGCGGGCAAGCGACAAGCACACAACACGCATAGTCATAAACAGTTCTGCCAAACAATTTGAACGTCACCGGGACGCTTTAGGAATGACAAAATCCTTTTATCCTTCGGAATCATGGAGAGCGTTCCATTAGTACCCCGAGGTCGCCCAGAACTGCACATTCTAACCCCTGCGGGAAACAAAAACAGTCCTCCGACACGTCAGTTGCATGACGTACGTCAATTTTAGAGCAAATTCTATTTTGACGTATCTGGCGTTAAGCGTTCAGCAGAATCAATCCGTCAGTACGTCGAAATAGCTGACAGCAAAGTAGACTGCGAGTGTTTGTATGCGTAACGCCAGATACGACGGATACGTCGAAGTAGAATTTGCTCTGACGTATTGGCGGACTGATTCTGTTTCCCGCTTTACGCATACAAACACCCGCAGTCTACTTTTCTGTCCGTTGTTTCGACGTACTGACGGACTGATTTTGCTGAACGCTTAATGGGTCAGTTACATAAAACTTTACTTTGGCTTTACCTCAAACTTTGACTTTGACAGAAAAGTTCAGTATACGTATTTAAACCAAGCATGGCAAATTGGAGACCTCAAAGTTGAAGCGAGGTTGAAATTTGGCAAACTCTCAAATTTTGCTTGCTTTGACAATTAGATGTTGATGACTTTGCTTCAATTAAAGAATAAAATGTTGGAGAAAATAATAATTAATTCATTTTTTCTCTATTAAATTAATAAATTAACTAAAACACTACGAATGCAAAGAAAAAAATAACGAAAACAAATGTATAAAAGAGAAGCGTCAAGGCGTTTATTGTAGCATACCTCTGAAGTTGGACGCAAAGTTTTGAGGTAGCAAATGTCAGGCGAGGTTAACAAAGCTTTATGTATTTGACCCTTAAGACCCTCATACAATTCCGTGTGTACGTCAGCGCGAATGAGTGGAGACTTTCTATTGCGTACGCAAAGGAAAAGAATTCCAAATCAATACTTTTGTGCGTTCACGCACATCTGTCAAATGAGTTCATTTCTGCAAAAATGTAAAAAAAATCAAAGTTTGCCGTGGTAATTGCCAAGCCTCAACACTCAATTGGGATATATGGAGAAAAGTGCGCAAAATGGCACTTTCGGTTTTTTGATTCAAAAAATATAAAAAAAATGTTGTACCTTTACCAAACAGGTTTTCAGCTGTGCGCACGTCATATTTCACATATTTGCCAACATGTTGGCAAATTTATTCTGTGTGTCAAACGGCTAACTTTGGGCTCTAAAATTTATCTATAAGAATCGAAAAAAGCATTGTCCCATCACTGATATGGTAGGGTACCTTCCCTGTCAGAACATCAAACGTGATATAATGCTTATGAAATGTGTGGACATAAGCTTTAGTTTTCTTTGAGTGGCGTAAAAATATGAGCGTCGTATCTTTTCTCGTAATCAGACTCGGGTCATTTTTCGGTTTTTTGACCATAATTTTGCACAACAAATAAAATAAAAACTTCGCTTTCGGATTCACATTCCTGGCAACGAAACGCGTCTTTTGGTACCTTTCCCAACATTTTCCGAAGAGTTTTTGGAGTTAGCCTGTAAAGTATACAATTACCAAACTTGTTTGAAAAATCGCTTCCCAGGAATAGTTATTGATAATTATTGCTCACTAGCAGTAAATCAGGCATGAGTCTGAGAGACGGGTCCAAATGAAAAAAAAAAGTTTAATAGATATATCCTACTCCCGCCACCTATATGAATTCGCCTTGTATGCAGGTTGTTGATCTGTACATGAATTCCAGTTTTCGCTAATGCTTAATTTCCATCTCCTAAAATCTCTAAACTCATTTTGCCAAATTTTAGCGACTTTTGAGATTCCAGTGAAAGAAAACCTCTATAAATCTCCATATTTGCTTCATTTTTTTGGGATATTTAAGCGATGAACGCAAAATGAATCAGATAACGTAGCTCAGCTGTTTTTGACAGCTACTAAGCTAAATTTGCGATTCTGCAATTTTAGCCATCTCGTAAAATCTCCAATTTTCTCCAAAAGCTGGCAAATTTCGGCGACAAAAAAAGTTGTTGCTAAAACGCAAAAAAATTGGAAAAAGGGTGGAAATATGTTGTTTCAGGCCCTAAAATTATCAAAAACAATAAATATGTGTAATTTAGAAGAAAAATTGATATTTAATTATGTATTTGCCCATAACTTTGGAAATTGTATTTTTTTCTATCCTACTAAAATTAAAAAAAACACGCCGCAAAAAGTCGGGAAAGGAATAAAAAGTCGAGTTTCAGTCCCAGAAATCATAATCCGGAGTCACAAAAGTAATATTATTTATCATTTAAAAGTTATAACTAAAAAAATTTTTTGTTTTTGTATAATAATTTTATAGAGAAAAACTCAATAAATAATTAAATTAAGGTGTATATAACAATTTAAAATCTGTTCTTAACCGACTTTAATAAACAAACTCAAATCTTTTTACCGAAAATGGAATTTTTCGGAGTTGTAAGGGATCACAACTAAATTGACATCTTGCAGTGATGCCTGCGCGCAATCTATAGCGCAGATAACGCACTATTATCATAGCTAGGCGGCTTGTGGATCAGAATCGCAAATAAGCATCATCTCCTAAAATTCTGAGAGTTCATTTGCTTAAGCATTTTGGCATATTTTAGCATTAACGAGGTGGAGATGGATGGAGAATTCTGGAATTCGCCTGCTGGTTCGATGGTAGAGCTGCAAAACTATCGATGGTATTTTCGATAGTATCGCTGGTTTTTTAGCGATATATCGATTTTTTTGCGATAGTCGATAGTTTCGATAGTGTCAGTGCCCAAGGCGAATTCATATATATATCTGCCTTGGTCAGTGCCAAGTGAGACCATGAAAACTGTATACATAGTACAACTGTACAAGTAAGATATGAATCAACTGTTCGACTTACAGCTGTGCTCACCTGATCGGGTTCCCCTTATTGAAAGCCACTCAACGAAGGGTGTCATTCGTTAGGACCGAAATAAAAGTAGTAGTAGCTTGTGACAAATGTTTAATAACTTCATAAATAATAGAAACTATTTGCCGAAAATTATTTATTATAGCAACTAATTTGATCTGGAAATGTTTGTACAAAGATTTTACTTGTTTAGCGAAAATTTTTTCATATTTTCTAAAACTTTCTAAAACTTTTAGCACTACGCAGAAAAGCAATCCTGTGGTTGATATTTCCATGACAACTCTCTTGTTCTTCTTTGTTTACATAAAACGCAACTTGCTAATTGTATAAATTTCTGTGAATATTTTTAATAAACAAGCATTTTTATTACTTACAGCATATATTAGTAAAGTGCCCCACCATTTAAATGTGTTTTTTCATAGATGCCTGTGCTTATTTTCTTTTTGTACTTTGTGTGTGCGTGGCGTGCATATAAGGGAGTGTTCACATGCTGCTACAAAGTTGCTTATATGGCGTTTCCACCAAACATACACAGCATCCTTTGGGTTTGGAATAATTGTCAACTGTTTCTGATGCGTGTTCCTCCTCGTTGCTCGGGCGTGATAGATCGCGTAGCTTTGTTATGAATAATCATAGCAATTAAATAATTATTATTATTACCTTGCATTAAACTCGAGGAAAAGCGACAACATAGACGACGTATTGCACCCTCGCTGTTAATGTTGAGATTTATCACCAAACTTTCCATTAAATAATGAATAAACAGACATATTTGTATAAAAAATCATTGTTTATTTAAATAAATAAATAAAGAAAATAAGTGAGTCCCATAACTCAAACATAAAAAAGTTACTATAATTGGACACAGTGCACTAAATCATTATTCTCACACATTCTTAATAGTAATATATTAAAAATTTAAGATTAGTGAGCTTTTTCACAAAGGGTTTCTTTAAAAAACAAAGCAGCTTGTTTAGTTCACTGAAATATACATACATACATTTTTTGTGTGGGAATATAACAATATGCAACAACAGCTAAAATGGACATAACCCTGTAAAACTGTCATTGATGGTTGGAGCAGGTCAAGCAGCTATGCTAACTACCTGCTCGCGTTCTTGTAGGAAAATAACGAAAATATCTGTTGAAACAAGCGATTACCGCATAAGTGGTTATTGCTGTAATGACAGTTTTGGTTTTTTAAGCGGGCTACTCACCTGCCAAGAAATGTCAAACTCCATATAAAAAAACGCTCAAGAAATGGTCAAGAACTGTTTTCACACGTCAAATTTTCTTGAGCCAATACTCAGCTCATAAGAAAAAATACTACAATTTTTGATGGTTGGCAACGCCGGTTTACCTCAAGAAATAAATATGCTCGTATATATTTCTTGAGGTAAACGTGCAGATCCACAGCAAAGGTGAGTACATATTGCGCTACACATGTTTTATACATTTTTATAAGAGTAATTTGCAAAAAAATGGAAATTTTGGTAAACGTCAAAATTTCTTGACCAGGCACAAGAAATATATGCTCGTTTTTTTCTTGAGGCATTTCTTGGCAGGTGGGTAGCCCGCTTTAGGTAGAGTTAAAGTGTTGTTGGCATGAAACATAATCGAAAACAAAGATATAAATTATAAAAAAGTAAAAAAAAAACCAAAAGTGTTTGGTAAATTAAAAAGAATTTTTTTTATATAATAAAAAAGCATTTTAAAATAAAAGGAAAACGGCGTTGTAAATTAAACAAAAAAACATTGCGTTGTAAAATAAAATGTATATAAGATCAAAAATAAAAAGCAGGAATCTTTACCAATAAACACACATTTTTTATAATACCCGTTTTGGTCCGTTAGGGATACAATTTTTTCTGAAAACAAATATTTAAAAAATATTAAGTATACATGTACAACATTTCTTAAATAGCTTTTTGCTTTAATTTACACCATATAAACTTAAATGGTTAAATAACAATACTTAAAAATAAATGGGTTTATATGTATACATACATATTTTTTTACTAAACTCAAACTGTATAAAGCTAAGAAAATTATGAATGGCATAATATCTAATATCTGAATTTATGCACAATAATTGCCCATAAAGTACTTAACAAGAATTATTGAAAGAATACTTTCTCATATTTAAAACTTAGTTACTTTATACACTCACCTTGGCATTTCTGTTTCTGCAGGAAAAGGGTATCGCGGGACTCCTAATCCGCATCCTAAAATACAGCAATGGTCGTGCATTTCTGGAAACGAACAACTTTATTATATACATGTATGCATGTCTTATTTGCTAAAATTCTTATTACCACACACTATTTTTTTCCACTTTAACTCGGCAAAAATATCTGAAAGACGGAAAAATGTTGTTCTTTGTAAATAAATTAAATTATTAGCCGAAATTGTATTATAAAATTAAATAATAAAATAAACTTTTTTTGAAACGACTCACTTCATCAACTGCTTCGTTTGAACTAACAGTTGTGTATACACACACATATATACGTACATATTTACGCGCAGGGTTGCATTTCACGTCTGCAATGTATTTCAAAATATTCTTATTCATAAAGTATGTAAATATATTGAAATCATTTCATTTATTTTCTTAAATTATTCTATTTTTTGTTATTAACGAACAAACTGAGCAACAACTCACAAACAAACAATACCAGCTACCGTGATTGCAATTTCGTTCTTGCTTAAGGAACTAGACGTACGGCTTTGTATTTGTTGTTAGAAATTTTTCACTTTTCCCTTTATAGTGTTCATTGAACCGAGGAGAAATTAGGAATTTCTAACCGCAGCGTGTCATACTAGTTACACCAACACTGCTTGTTTGATTTCGTGGGATAATTGCTACTATGTTCGTTAATACGTGTATGTTTTGATGTTATTTTTTTGTTGTATATGTATCAATACATATCTCTTTGCCTTTAGATCACACAGCAGCGACATCTGTCGCTTGCGATGTGTGACTAGGGCTTTTTAGCTGCATCATCTGTTACGATGTTTTTTGCAGCGCCACGGGTCCTTGGCTAGAATATGAAAGCTTTGATGTTATGGTCATGTTATTGTACAGTAGAAAATTTTTCATGGACTATTTGACCGATCGAATAATTTATTTTCTTAAATTATTCTATTTTTTGTTATCATACATATACAACAAAAAAATAACATCAAAACATACACGTATTAACGAACATAGTAGCAATTATCCCACGAAATCAAACAAGCAGTGTTGGTGTAACTAGTATGACACGCTGCGGTTAGAAATTCCTAATTTCTCCTCGGTTCAATGACCACTATAAAGGGAAAAATGAAAAATTTCTAACAACAAATACAAAGCCGTACGTCTAGTTCCTTAAGCAAGAACGAAATTGCAATCACGGTAGCTGGTATTGTTTGTTTGTGAGTTGTTGCTCAGTTTGTTCGTTAATAACAAAAAATAGAATAATTTAAGAAAATAAATTATTCGATCGGTCAAATAGTCCATGAAAAATTTTCTACTGTACAATAACATGACCATAACATCAAAGCTTTCATTTCATTTATCTTCAAAATAAATATTGAAATGTATAAAAACTGCAAAATATATTGATATTCAAATAGTTATAGTTCATATAATTGAAATGACATTATTTTTCATAAAAAAACAATAAATTTTATCCAAATCACAAAATTTTTTTAGTTAATAGGCATACATTTTGTTCTACATTTCCATACTAAATTGCTTTAAAAATATACCTACACAGCAACCCTGTATGGAGATTTCACTCCATTTCTTCTTGGAAATTTCAACCCTGGGCCTCGGGTTGCTGTGTTAGTTAAGCTAGTTTGACACTGTCTACAGTGTCAAAATTGGGTGTATTAGAAAGAGAGAGAAATAAGGATAACTTACTTGTAGACCTGTACTATGCATGTATACGTCGTGCTGTACTCCTTGCTTTAGGCTTAATCTCTGCATCGAACCCAAAACTGAATATACTCGATACTTTAAGTAAATTCTCCCACGATAGCGATGCTGAAGTGGCACACAACGCCATATTTGCTATGGGTTTAATTGGCGCCGGTACCAATAATGCACGCCTAGCCTCTATGCTACGTCAATTGGCACAATATCATTCAAAGGATCCAAGCAATTTGTTTATGGTGCGTATTGCACAAAGTTTAACACATTTGGGCAAAGGCACATTGACGCTCAGCCCATATCATAGCGATCGCCAATTAATGAATCCTATGGCTGTAGCTGGTCTAATGGCAACTTTGGTTTCTTTATTGGATGTCAAAACATTAATATTGGGACGTTCTCATTATTTGTTGTATTCGTTGGTGCCAGCAATGCAGGCGCGTATGCTAATTACATTCGATGAAGAATTAAATCAACTACAAGTACCGGTACGTGTTGGTGTCGCTATTGATGTGGTTGGCCAGGCGGGTAAACCGAAAACTATAACTGGTTTCCAAACTCATACAACACCTGTATTGCTTACAAAATCAAAATACACAAGTATGTTTCGTTTTTGGTTATTGAATGATTTGCTTGTATTATACGACTATTAATAAAATACATTACTATACAATTTAAATACCGATTTCATTTAGGTTGGCTTGGTTTTTGCATACTAATGTTTGGCTTACAATTTATTAATTTAGAATGAGAAAGGAAAGAGGAATGAAACGAAAATAAAAGAGAAATCAAGACATTTATGTGTGGAGAGGAACAAAATTTTCAAGTATACTACAAGAATAATATAGTTTAGAACAAAATTGTCTCTTTGGTGTTTTTAGTAGCCCTGAAAAGGGCTGTTTCTTGTATCGCGTTAATATTCCACCTCCGAGGTGGCTTGTTAAGTTTCAATGTTGTGCCGCGTGGTATTCGTATGAAACTGATAATGCTGAAATAATATAAAATAATGACTATTATAAATATTGATAAAATATTACAATTATAAAGGCTGCACCTTTTTTAATCTTCAATAATCATAGGTTGACATCACGCGTATATTATAGTTTGACTTTTAAGAACTTTTTGAACCCCACCAGCCTTTGCTTTGCCTTTTGCACCTTAAGCCGCCTGTTTAAGCTTCGGATACGAAAATGTATTCGGCATTTGAAAAAAAGACGTTTCACGCTTTCTGGTAGGTCAACATGAGCGCTACTGCTTATTAAGCTTTTATGCAGGTTTTTTCTGGTGGAGATTTCTGACCCATTAACCTTTTCAAATATTTTCTCCATCGCTTTCACTCCGTGTAGAAGATGTGGAGATGGCTTTTTTAAAAACCCTTTGCTTATTTCATCCACAAAGCCGATAGATGGGCGAGTATCCTGAAGCTCTTCCAGTTTTAATTTTTTTATCATATACCCCGAAATATATGACAAAGCGTCCTCCTTCAAAACGCCGCAATCGTCCGAAAATGATGTGTCTACAGCGCTGACAACATCAGCTATATCTTCATCGTCAGGTTCTTCGTTTTCTCCAGCTGAACCACTCAATGCTTTGCTGCTCTCATTTGCGCTACTTACCACGCTGGCACTTAAATTTGCCCTCGTACTTGCCTTCAAAGGAGTTGATGTTCCTTGAGGGGCCGTCCATTCGGTCGTTTCTTTTGAAACGTTTCCCATGCCTCGCAATGTTTCCGTATTTCGCGCTGGAAAGAAATATAAAATAGAAATAACGCGTATATCCTATCGGCGTGATATAGTATATATTTTACCCAAAATATACTTTCGCAGCCTATATCGAAATTCCTTTGGTGTCGGGTGATCGTTCAAACCACCTTTACTCCGAATCGCACCAAAAAAATGTTCAAGAACGTCTTGGTTTAGCCGGGATGTGAGCAGATATTCCACTTTTGATTTTTCTTTTAAATAATTAAACAAACCAACCAACGCCCTGTTGGTCATTAGGATTCCCTTCTGAAATATCTGAATGCAGTTCTTTCCTCGGATAATGGGCACCGACATGAATTCGTTCATGCGGTTTAGAATATCCATTTGGTTGGAAAGATCTCTACCGAAGGGTTCCTTAAATTTAAAAGCAATAAGAAATTTTTTTTTTAATTTCAGTCACTACAGATACCTTTCCCGGATACGCAAAGGTTCCCATGTTCGAGTTCAAAACGTCGAACCAGTCATTTACGAGCTGAATAAAGTCAGCAGCCTGCAATGCATTATACATGTTGATGTTGTTGTTAACAATGCATTGCCCTGTCTAGAGTGTATGATCATTCCGAAGATCTTCATCAAGCTCTTCTAAGGGGAGTCCAAGGAAACGTGCAGTTTCAACAGGGGTTGTCCAGAGGGACAGAGGGGTTAGAAGAGTAGGTTCAGATGAACAATTGAAGAGATGTAGAGTATCATAGGGGGTCCTACCACATGCAGGGCATGTATTTAAGATTGTATCATTAAGTCTGGATAAGTAGGAGTTTAACCTTACACTATATCCAGACCTAAGCTGTGCCAAGGTCACTCTTGTCTCCCTTGGTAAGGTGCGTTCTTCTTCAGCAATATCCGGTGGAGGACTGTTCAGAACGGGATTTACAGGTAGAGATCCGACAAAAGTGTCTACCGACTCGGTGTGGATGTCGGTTAGAGCCCGCTTATGATCCTGCAGATCAAACGGCAAGGTAATATGATGTCGGATCTCATCATAGTGCTTACGGAGATGTCTCCTTATGTCTCTCGGGGGCGGATCTATGTCCAAAAGATGACGGTTTGGATGTGCTGGCTTGTGGCAGTTCAGAAGGAATTGCCTGCTCAGCATTTCCGCATGCTCTTTTACATTGAGCAGTTTTGCCTCCTGATGGAGGTGAGACTCGGAAGACATGAGGAGACATCCCGTAGCAGTTCTGATGGCAGTATTTTGGCAGACTTGTAACTTCGTCCAGTTGGTGTTATGTACATTAGGCGACCATATGGGCGCAGCATAGTCAAAGACTGGTCGGCCAATGGCCTTATATGTAGTCAGCAACGTTTCTTTGTCTTTTCCCCAAGTACTGCCGGCAAGTGACTTGAGGATCTTGTTGCGACCACGTACCTTTGAGACCATTGCAGACACATGACCAGCAAATGAGAAAGTATTATCCAGTGTCATCCCTAATAACTTTGGGTGGCTGACAGTTGGTAGCTTAGTGCCATCAACGAAAATGTCTAATTCATTTCTCACTTGGTGCGTCCATGTCGTAAAAAGCGTCGCCGTTGATTTTGTCGGAGATATTGTCAGATCTCGCTCAGTGAAAAACCTGGAAAGGTCGCAGAGGTAACCATTGATTCTCGTACAGAGTTCATCAGTATAGGGGCCCTTCCCCGTCGCCATTATTGTACAGTCGTCGGCATATGAAACGACGGAGACGCCCTCTGGTGGTGGGGGCATCTTCGATAGATAGAAATTAAACAGTGTCGGGGATAGGACACCACCCTGTGGCACCCCCTGTCTAATACGTCTAGGTTTTGATTTTGCGTTTCTAAAGTTAACCGATGCCTGCGGTCCACTCAAATAATTAGCGGTCCATCTCTTTAAACCATCAGGTATCTGTGTCTCAAACAGATCTTGTATGAGAGTGGCATGGTTGACTGTGTCAAAAGCTTTCGACAGATCAAGTGCCACTAACACAGTCCTGTGATTTGGTTGGCTTTGATTTAGGCCGCTATTTATTTGAGTTGTAATGGCATTGAGTGCGGTGGTGGTGCTGTGCAGCTTACGGAAGCCATGATGATGACTAGCCAGGTGCAGATTTGCAGTATAATACGGGAGCAAAATGGACTCTAGCGTCTTCACTACCGGTGACAAAAGTGATATAGGACGATATGAATCGCCTATGTTTGCCGGTTTTCTAGGTTTTAGTAATGGAACCACTCTCGCCTTTTTCCATATTTCAGGAATGACGAAAGTGTTCAGTGAAAGACTGAATAGAGCCGCTAAGTATTTGTGTCCCTCCTGGCCTAGATGTTTCAGCATCTTCATGGCAATGCCGTCGGGGCCGATGGATTTTGAGGGCTTAGCCTGTCTGATGGCTTCCTTGAACTCTGAGGCAGTGATGACAATGGGCGTATTTTGGTTTTTATATTTACGCGCCTGTCGCATGGTTCTACGTTTAGCTCTATCGGGCGGGGAATGTAGTACAAATTGTCTACAGAAGGCGTTCGCACATCCCCTAGGGTCCTTCTTCACCCTATCACCGAAAGTAATATCTACTTTATCCTTGTGTTGTGTTGGATTAGATAGAGCTTTGACCGTAGTCCATAATTTGCCAACACCATCAGAGAGGTTGCATTGCTCTAGGTGTTGTTTCCATTTGGCCAGTTTATGTTTATCGACCAACCTACGAATTTCCGCGTTGAGATCCTTTATACGGGGGTCTGCGGGATTGAGACTTCGCACTTCATCTCTTTCTCTAGCCATGGCCGCTGCCTCCGCGGGGAAATTTGGTCTTATTTGAGATATTCGACCCGCAGGAATGAAGCGTTTAGAGGCCGAGTCAATGATGTTGCGGAAGTCTCGTTCGCCTTTGCGTACGTCCGTAGGAATGGATAGAGCAGCCAAGGATTCGTCCATATATGTCTGAAAACTGTCCCAGTCCGCCTTGGTAAAGTTAATATATGTACCATGCTCAGGTGTAATAAAGTCCGTCGGTCGTTCGATGGTAATGACCATTGGGAGATGGTCAGACGCCAACGTGAGTATGGGTCGCCAATTGGTGTTGTTCAATAGTCCTGCACTTACGATAGAAATATCTGGCGAACTATAGCAGTTACCCGATACTCTCGTTGGGGCGTCTCCGTTCAATGTACAGAAAGCCGTATCATCTATTTGTTCTGCAAGTACATGCCCCCTACTGTCTGCTGGCAAGTTTGAGTGCCACATGTCGTGGTGCGCATTGAAGTCGCCCAGGATCACGCGGTTATCTCCTCGTAATAGCAGGCTAATGTCGGGGTGATAGCCGGTGGGGCAACTTGAGACAGGGGGTATGTAGATATTAATGATTTGCAGATCGACATCTCCTGTACGGATAGTAATACCTTGGCTTTCTAAGATATCATCCGTTCCTTCGATGTCGGTATCAAATAGATGATACTGTACAGAGTTGTGCGTTATGAACGCTAGACCACCTCCCAGACCTCCTGTTACTCTATGACGGTCTTTCCGGTGGATGTTATATCCGCCATAGGTAATGAGGTCCGACCTAGGACTGAGCTTGGTTTCTTGGACTGCGGCAAGTTTTATGTCATATTGCGTCATCAAATTAGTTATCTCTGCGATCTTACCAGTTAATCCGTTACAGTTGTGCTGTAAGATTTGGAAGTGCGCCGGTGGGGTCGATGTCGAGTTAACCATAGGCGTGAGAGACGGATGTGTTCGCCCAGGTGTTGGTAGGCTAAGACCAAGGCTGTGCCTCAGCCTAGTTAGCTGTGGACCCGGTGTAACCGGGTTGGCTGGCGTCGTAGGTTGAGGTGTGTTACAGCATGGTGCGATGAACGCATCCGTCCAGAGGTTCCTGTTAGCGAGCCCAGAGCATAAATGTACGTGGCATTGGCCTAAGCAGTTATTGCATTTGACCGATGACGCGAGCGTGTATAATCTTTGCCGACAAAGAGTACACGTAGAGACAGGTGCGAGAAGATGTTGATCCTGACTCACGTGAGAAATTAAACGGGAGGGGGGGTGTGTAATAGAAACAGAGAGAGACTGGGGCTCGGAGTTGCTCATGTCTAAACTGCTCCTGTGGGAGCAAGAGTGTTGAGCTGCTGCGCGTGATGTTGACGCCATAAGACACGAGCAACAGTCTGGAGTTTGTGTGGCGGGTATAGCAGAAGTGCTGCTAGTCGTTAAGACATTATTATTATTACTATTAGTATTGCTACTAGAAAGTGGCGGTAGGGGTGCGCTTGAACGGCGCTTACCGCGGGACGCCCGAGGGCGCAAACAACAAGGGGCCACGAAAGTACTAAAGAAAGTACGGGGTCTGTGGGTGTTAAGGTTAAGCCCTGAACATCCAGATTTATGGAGCCATCTCTTACACGAGAAGCATTGCACAGAATGCGACCGTTTAATATATATCTTTTTGCAACAGACACTGCATATCCATTCTTTTGGTCCGGGGTTCGGCTCAACGCCCGCCCGTAACAATAGAATATCTTGCAGCCCTGCTGCAAGGGGGAGGATGATAGTTTCGGAATGGGACAAAACATACTAAACAGGGTTACATTGAAAGTGAAAGTCCTTGGCCGAGGTAAAACCCCGGGTGGTTCCACTGCGCAGAGATCCATGGCGATGTCCTGGGTTTTCTGCTCTGAGAAGTGACTGTACATAGGGAACCCGCATTATACATCGGATACCCTAGCGCATGGCACCGACGAATTGCACTCGCAACCGAGTTGGAAAACAATTGCGCTGCTGTTTTCACTTTTTGACGTGCTGAAATTGTATATACGTAGTATTGTAATCAAGGTTAATTTTAGTATACAAAGTAGTTAGTTGTAGCTTCTGTCATAATTTTCCAATTGTTATCCGAGTAAAGCTGCAACTTTAAGGGCCGTTTTCACCATTTGTGGTAAACGCTTACCGACACGCTAACCAAAACTTTTTTGACAGATAATAGAACGACTTCTGTCATTTAAACTGTCGGTAAACGTTTACCGCAGATGGTGAAAGCGGCCCTAAGACTGTAAATGTAGTTTTACAGCAGTAAAGCGGTCAGCTGCCGTAAGAACTCTCCGTACAGAGCTTTAATTACCTGCTCCTTTCACTCCTAGATGGTCGTGCGATATCTTATAAGCTATCGACACGTCCGAGCTAGAAGTGTGGTTTAGCAAATCGCAAATTGTCCTGGTACCCAGCCGCTGGTTGTTCCAGATGAATTCGTCATCTATGTAATGGTTTCGCACCAATTTCAACAGATGCGGTGGAAACCATGGATCATCTGAAAACAATAAGTGACAAGTTTCTAGATTATCTGGAAGATTCCCGAAAACATGAAAAGGACTTAATATACATAGTAAAATAAATTAAAATGTTAATTTTACCTATGGTTGTTTTGAGCGACTTCCACCATAATGTGCGATTTGATTGCCCATTATCGCTCACAATAGCTACCACTTCAAAGTTTATATCTTTCAAAGCTATAATAATGTAGCACAGAATGTATGTGGTCATAGGAGTGTCGAAGGCATAAAAAATGGGCTGCTTCCACGACTTTAGCAATCCGCGGACCATCGCCACTTGCACCATTTTTACTGGCTTTCGTGCTTGCTCTCCAGGCTCATCAAATTCAAACGCTTCGGCGACTTTCATTTCGTCGAAAGAGAGAACACATATTTTGTCATCATCTCTAAGTTCAGACATGTTACTCAACGCAAGTCATACCTGGCGCAACCATCTTTCGCATTTGACCTTCCGTGAATATATTACGGAAATTGCCAAGCACTACATTTGATTCATTGAGCTTACGACTCAAATCGTTATTTTCCGCCCTTAGCCTTTTCACTTCTGACCTTAAATTTAATATTTCGGGACTTATAAGAGCCTCGAAAACTAAACAACTGCAAGGAAGTTTCAAAATAGGTATATCAAAATATTAAAATTCATCGCACAGTTTCGTTTTACAATCACTTACCTTGTTTGGGTGGCAGAATCTTCAAGAAGCACACCAGAAGTTTGTGTTTGGGAATCTACATTTTCCACAATCAATAAACTGTCTATGTTATTGTTGGTGCTGATGTTGTAGCTACCTACGACCATCGGAGCTATCTCTGTTACGCATAAATCTGGCGAATCCTGAGCAGGCCTAGATACATCAGGTCTCCATATATAAAGACCCAATAATAATAATAAATATATAAATATAATAACACTACTTGCTGATTATAGCACCATTCTGAACTTAGTGCTGGTTGTATAGGCGGTGCGCAATTAAATGGAGCAACTCTCATCAACGGATGGGGAACTGCTTTTGGCAACAATCTCGGCTGTTTTCCACTACAAATTATATCTTCGCGCAAAAAATGGTCTGCGCAAATATGATCTTTTGATCTCAAAAGCACCCCGCAGTTATTTTGCCACAACAGACGTCTCTTCTCATCAAGAGGCACCTTGTAAAATGTCCCAATTCCCCGCACAAATTGTTTTAAACAAATCGTACATTTAACCATTCTGAAAACTTCACCAAAACTTATTTAATTTTAAATAAACTCAATATTTTTACGAAAAACACGTGCCAATCAGAATGCGAATACAAATGTAAACAAACAACGTCAATTCGAATTCGCCTTGGAATTTGGCTGAGTTTGACATTACCCTTTCGACTGAAAATAAAAAAAGTTCAATACATATATGTTCCCGAAACCACCTGTATGAATTCGCCTTGGTCAGTGCATTGAAAATTTGTGATGTGTATAGTATTGTGGCGAATGTTCTCAAGAATCGCTCATCTCCCAACTCTAGCATATTTCCATCACTAGCGTCGCTACCACAACTACAGCTGTTTAGATACATGACGTGAGAGCGAGAGAGGGAGAGGCAGCTCGCGTGTTTGCGAATGTGGCACAAAGAGGAGATGACGATAGATAAACGCTTCGAGAACACTGTTGCACGAATAAACCAGAAATGTGTAGACATTTCTAGGTTGTGAAGCTGCTGTTTTCTAGGGTATATAAACCGCGCAAAGACAACGCAATTCAATCAGTTTATTTTGAAGTGTTGTACAGTGAAGTACTAAACAGTGAATTAACCCGCGATATTGTACTACGGTTTTTAGTAGTGAATAAAGCGTACTACTTATTAAGCAGAATCTGAGTGTTTTATTTAACGTACAGTGATCGAACCCAGGGAAAATTATCAAGGAATCATCGAATTCGTCACAATTGGTGTCAGAAGCGGTATCGTTAAATAAATTCAAGGACATTGAAAAGGATAACAAGGACATTGAAAAGGATAACACGGACATTGTAAAGGTAACAAGGATATGGCAAAGTTTAATGAATTGAAGATCCAGCAACTCAAGAACGAGTTGGAGATACGTGGATTGGTAACAACAGGCAATAAGCCAGAGCTACAATCACGTCTACGCGAGGCTATGGAAGCGGAAGGAATCAACGTTGACGATCATGTTTTTCAACTTTCGGAAGAGGGAGCGACGAAAATAGAAGAGCAAAAGGACTCTCCGGATTCAATGGCAAATGTGGACACAAACTCTTTATTGGCTGCCTTGGCTCAGATGTCAAACAACATAACATCAAGCATGTCATCTCAGTTGGAAGAACAAGAGACACGCATTACGTCTCGCTTGGAAGAGCAGGAGACACGAATGTCGTCGCAAATGTCGGCACAGGTATCATCACAGATCTCCTCCCAATTGGAAGAACATAAGGCTTATATGTCATCTCAGCTGGAGGCACAGGAGGAACGTATGTCAGCACAGCTAAATATGCAGGACAGGAAAATAATACAGCTTGAGGAGAAAGTCGAAGCCGAGGTGGATGCGTTAAGAAGTCGTATCCAGGAGTTGCAGCTGAATCGTCCAAGTGTTTCAGCAAGCACTCCCAAGGTAAAACACCCATCCTTTGACGATTCTGTTCCTTTCCAGGTATTTAAGCTACAATTTGAGAAGACAGCAGCTGTGAACAACTGGGGCGCTGAGGACAAAGTCGCTGCTTTATTTGTGGCATTGAAAGGACCTGCAGCCGAAATCTTACAGACTATTCCAGACGCTGAAAGAAACAACTATGATGCGTTGATGGGAGCCGTTGAAAGACGTTACGGCAGCGAGCATAGGAGACAGATACATCAAATAGAGCTACAGAATCGCTTCCAGAAGACTAATGAGACATTGCAGGAGTTTGCATCAGATATCGAGAGGTTAGCCCATCTGGCAAACGCAGACGCACCCGTGGAATACATCGAAAGGGTAAAAATCCAAAGCTTCATAAATGGAATACGTGATGTGGAGACAAAGCGAGCCACATATGTCAATCCAAAGAGATCATTTGCGGACACGGTATCACATGCTCTAATACAAGAAACAGCCTCGCTTTTGAGTAAACCCACGTACAAAGCTCACCGTGTGGAAGTGGAGACGCCAGACTGGGCCGAAAAAATTGACAAAATCCTAGAAGCACTAAACGGGAAGCAACAGAAAAATGAAGGGGTTATTAAGTGCTTCAAGTGCGGAAAACCTGGTCATATTGCACGTTATTGTGGATCTGGATCTGGCTTCAATAATTCCAATAATGCAAGCGGACGTAAGCGGAAGGCTGAAGGAGATGAGCAAGTCTGCCAATCTAACCAACCGTTAAACTAAAGAGAGTCAGCCGCAAGGATGGCTCCAAACCAGGTCGGACCAATATAGTGAAGCATCACATTGATACCGGTGACGCGAGACCAATCCGCCAAGCTCCTCGAAGTGTTCCATTGGCCAAACGCCAAGTGGTAAGAGAAATTATACAAGAAATGAGTGACAGCGGCGTGATCGAACCATCAGCTAGTCCATGGAGCTCACCGGTAGTGCTAGTGAAGAAAAAGGATGGAAAAATGCGGTTCTGTGTGGACTACCGGAAGTTGAACGACGTAACGAAAAAGGACAGCTATCCATTACCCAGAATTGACGATACTCTGGACTCACTATCTGGTACGAAATGGTTCTCAACACTGGACTTGAAAAGCGGCTATTGGGGAGGTTAAAGATGAGGATAAGGAAAAGACAGCCTTCAGCGTTGGAGAGGGGCTGTGGCAATTTACGGTAATGCCCTTTGGACTATGTAACGCTCCAGCTACTTTTGAGAGACTCATGGATCAAGTATTGAAAGGACTGCATTGGAAAACATGTTTGGTGTACCTGGACGACATCATCGTGTTAGGAAAAAGCTTTGAGGAACACCTTAAGAACTTAGAGGAAGTTTTCCAAAGGATAGCTGGCGCCGGTCTGAAATTAAGTCCCAAAAAGTGTGCATTGTTCAAGAAGGAAGTAAGTTACTTGGGGCGCAAGGTTACTACGGAGGGAATTTGCACGGCTAAAGAGAAGATCGAAGCAGTAAAGGATTGGCCAAGACCCAACGATTTGCATGAGTTACGAAGTTTCCTTGAACTGTGCACGTATTATCGCCGATTTGTACCGAATTTCGCCTGCGTAGCCAGTAGCCTTCATGAGTTGACCAGAAAAAATATGTCATTTGATTGGAAGAAGGAACATGAAGTGGCTTTCCAAACCTTGAAGGAACGGCTGTGCACTGCCCCAATGTTAGCGTATCCAATCCCAGGTTCAACGTTTATTCTGGATACAGATGCAAGTGGTTATGCGATTGGAGGAGTTTTGTCACAGATTGTCGATGGGCAGGAGAAGGTAGTGGCGTACTATAGCCGCACAATTGGAAAGCCCGAAAGGAACTATTGTGTAACACGAAGAGAACTACTGGCATTGGTAGAGTGCATCAAACATTTCCACAAGTATCTCTATGGACAGCGATTCAACGTCAGGACAGACCATGCAGCGTTGAAATGGCTTTTGCAGTTCCGTAATCCGGAAGGTCAATTGGCACGGTGGATAGAGCGACTACAAAGTTATGACTTTTCCATAGAGCATCGCAAAGGCAGCAACCACGGCAATGCTGATGCAATGTCCCGGCGACCATGTAACCTAGAATGCAAGCATTGTTCGAAAGCTGAGGGCAAGGAAGATGTTATAGATGTACGGCTGATGACTATAACATCTACGGACGAATGGAACATGGATCAACTAAGAAAGTATCAGCTAGACGATCCAGAACTGGTACGTGTGATGCAGGGGAAAGAGCAAAATGAACGACAAACAAGAGAGGAGATGTCAGCAGAGAGTGCTGCCAAGTCATATTGGGCACAGTGGAACAGTTTGAAATTGGTATCCGGTTGCTTATATAGAGTCCCAATATAGCTCCTTTGGAAAGCTTAATCGGCGATCTGAACTCATTTAGTACTCTTACCGGTAAACATCCATCTTGTTTTGTCCTAGTCAGTGTTTTTCCTACTATTATATCCGTCTTTGATTTGTTTGCTGCCTCTACCACCCACAATTTGTTTGTCCCGTAATCTCCATCAATCCTTGCCCAAACGATCGCCTCATAGTCCTGTTTTGCATGTCGATCTTGATGCCTTGGTTGCTTAAGAAATCCACACCAACTATGATCTCATCAACAATATCTGCCACTATAAAATTATGCAGTACGGTGACATTCCCAATTGCGATTTCACATGTTACTTCTGCTTGGACTTGGGTGTCCTCACCAGTCGCCGTTCGCAACTTTGCTCCATGTAATGGCCTCACTACTTTGTTGACTAAATCAGATCGATTGATGGAATGAGATGCGCCCGTATCAACAGTCAGTAAACGCTCCTTTCCGTCCACGAGTCCTTCAACAGTAACATTACTCGACTTCCTTCCGATCTGTGAGACAGAGATTATGGGGCATCCAATTGCGGGAGCCAGCCTTGTTGTTGTTGTTGTTGTTGTTGTAACGAGGTGTAGTCCTGCCCAGCGCGTATTTTTCCTTAACCTAATTGTCTTCAATATCTTCTAACGGGAGTCCAAGGAACCTAGCAGTTTCAATAGGGTTGGACCAAAGAGAGATGGGTGTTAGAAGAGTGGGCTCAAATGAGCAAGAAAATAAGTGATTGGTATTGTGAGGGGACAAGCCGCATGCCGGACATACATTCGGCACATCAGGGTTCAGTCTAGATATGTAGGAGTTTAACCTACTACAATATCCAGAGCGTAATTGAGCCAGAGTGACCCTTGTCTCTCGAGGAAGATGACGCTCCTCTTCAGAAATGCCAGGTGTTGCGGCATGTAAGACATTGTTTAGCGGACAGAGCGCAGAGTAATGGCCAACAGACGTTGTATGGATATGCCCCAAAGCCTGTTTATGCACCTGTAGATCAAACGGCGTTGTTATATATTGACGGATCTCATCAAAATGTTTACGTAGATGCGACCTTATGGTCCTAGGAGGCGGAATGAGTTCAAGCAGTTGTCTACCGGGATGCTGTGGTTTACAGCAATTCAGTAGGTACTGCTTGTTTAGCATTTCATTATGCTCCCTAACTGGAAGCATTTCCACCTCATTATGTATATGAGATATAGGTGACATAAGGACGCACCCCGTAGCGGTTCTGAGCGCGGTGTTTTGACAGGCCTGAAGCTGATTCCAGTGAACGTCTGCAAGCCCCGGCGACCATATCGGCAACGCATAGTTCAGGATCGGCCGACCAATTGCCTTGTACGTTACCAACAACGTTTCTTTGTCTTTACCCCAAGTACTGCCGGCTAGTGACTTGAGGATTTTGTTGCGGCTCTGTAATTTTGAGACAATTGCAGCTGAATGGGCAGCGATAGTGTGCATGGTGTCAAAAGTCACTCCTAAGATTTTTGGGTGAGCGACAGTAGGTATTTTATGATCACCTACATAAATTTCTAATTCCATGCCAACCTGCGCTGTCCACGTCGTGAATAAGGTCGCCGAAGACTTTGTTGGCGACAATGTCAAGGTTCGGGCAGTGAAGAACTCGACTAGAGAGGGGAGATAACCATTTATTTTAGAGCACAGCTCATCAACGGAAGTACCAGTTGCCAATATCGTGCAATCGTCTGCGTAAGAAACAATCGTAACTTCTTCTGGTGGAGGAGGAAGCTTCGAAATATCAAAGTTAAACAATAACGGGGAGAGGACACCATCCTGTGGTACCCCTTGTTTTATCTTCCTGGCTTTAGATTTTTTGTTTCTGAATACAACAGACGACCGACGACCCCTGAGATAATTTGCGGTCCAACGCTTTAGACAGGGGGGGAATGACGAGTCTTCCAAATCAGCTACAAGTTGCCCATGATTTACTGTGTCAAAAGCTTGACTCAAATCAAGTGCAACTAGAACCGTCCTGTCATTAGGCCTGTTTTGATTTAGACCGTCAGTTATCTGAGTGTTTAAGACATTTAGAGCAGATGTTGTGCCCCTACCTTTCCTGAAGCCATGTTGGTGCTCGGCTAACATCAGATGTGATGTATAGAGCGGGAGTAAGACCGCTTCAAGTGTCTTTACTACTGGCGAGAGGAGTGATATCGGGCGATATGACTCCCCAACGTTAGCTGGCTTGACAGGCTTTAGTAGTGGGATCACAGTTGCCTGCTTCCATTTATCGGGTATGACAGCTGTGATCAGAGACAAATTGAAGACGGCAGTTAAATATTTGACTCCCGCTAGGCCGATATGTTTTAGATGCACCATGGCTATGCCATCAGGGCCGATGGCTTTGGAGTTTTTGGCCATCCGGATGGCCTCTTGAACCTCTGTAGCGGTGATGGGAACGGGGGCATAGTTTTTGTGTTTATGCGCACACGTGAAGATTCCACGTCTAGCCCTGTCTTGCGCAGGGTGTGGGACATATTGTCGACAAAAAGCCTGTGCACATTTCCTGGGGTCATTTATTGTCTTGTCACCAAAGGTAATGTCGACATTTTTTGGTGGACCCGAAGGATTCGACAAGGACTTGACGGTGGACCATAATTTCCCAACACCGGTAGAGAGGTTACAAGCAGCGTTGCCACAAGCTCAATTTTTTTTGTATCCAAAAGTGTATCCATCCTGACAAAAATGTATCCACATTTTTTACTAGCAAAGAAACATGTACACTAGGGTAATTCAAAAAATGTCGACTTGTTCTTAGGCTCTAAAAAGTTAGGTATCGATGAGAAAATAAGCCAAGCAAAAAAAAGCGCTGTAACTTAACCCTTATTATTTTTTTTCAACCTTTTTTAGTTAAAATGTTTGGGAAAGAATAGGTTTTTTTTTAAAGTGATTTTTCTCAGGTGATTCAAAAAAGGTCGACTTGTTCTTAGGCCCTAAAAAGTTAGGTATCGATGAGAAAATAAGCCAAGCAAAAAGTTAGCGCTGTAACTTAATCCATAGGTGTTAGGCACCCTGTGCCGTTCCCTTTACAAACGAATCAAGTAAAAAAGCGAAGCGCGAAAAAAGCGAACAGACAAAAATTCAAGTCATCATTGGCAAAAAATAATCGGCGAAGGCAGACGTATTTAAACACAATCAAGAAACAACCAAAATTCAACAGAAGACTACATAGTACAACAACAACGCAACGACAGCAGCGAGTGCCTGCAGCGCACACTTAAAACCACCAAACATTGAATTAAAATCAAACAGTTAAAACTCTGTAAGCAAATACATTTAATAAATCAATTTACATTTTCAATTTAACCGAAGAGTTTTGCCAACAAGTTTTCTTGATTTTAATACGTCTGCCTTTCGTGTTTGGTCGTGTTTTATATTGTTCATGCGAAAGTTTTACATGTGCGCGGTTTAAAATAAACTCTTCACGTGCGTTTGCATTTTCTTGTGGAATAAATCGGTCATTGGTGGATGTCCAACGGCAGGTATTTCTTTAGAAGCAGAGGAGGCGAAACTGTGCAAGACAGCGATTCCTTTGAGAGTGTGTCGTCGTTCGAAGATACATTGGAAGATACAATGGTCAATCCGCCAGGGCAGCCAGCCCGAGCCGGCGAGGATCATTTGAGCGATATTATAGCGAAGTTGAACGCTTTGAGGCAATCAGTGGAAGAATTGCAAAATAGCACTTTAGAAAGCCAGAAAGATATCATAAGACTACGGGAGGGCCTACCACAAACACAAGGAAATGCAACACCAACAAACAGCGAATCAGAGCAACCAGTTGTGCCAGCAACACATTCGGCGGTAAAATTGTACGATTTACCAACCTTTGGCGGCAATGCCGAAGAGTGGCCTTTGTTTCGAGCCAATTTTAATGAAACAACGAGCGCATTCAGGTACAGTAATCAGCAAAATTTAATGAGGCTGCAAAAAAGTTTGGTAGGTGCGGCGAAAGAGGTGGTGATATCGATGCTTATACATCCGAACGACGTCCCGAATGTGTTAAGTGAACTACAATTGCCGTCAATTGCCGAACATAAAACTGAGATGTTGGTTCCTTTTTCTACAAAAGTGCGTAATGTGGTGGCGTTTATTAAGTCGGCAAATTGTGAGCAGCATTTGTCAAATGTTTGCCTTTTAGAACAAATGGTTTGCAAGTTGCCACCCAGCAAGCAATTTGACTGGACAAAGCATGCCGCAACAATGAACCGACATCCGACGATAGAAGACTTTTCCACTTGGTTGAGTGAGTTGGCAAGAATTGTTTGCTTGATGCCGGTCAACAGTCTTAGGTATACTGCGCCAACCAATCCACGACGGTTAATGCATATTCAAGAGGACAAGCCAGTAGAGTCAAATTCATGTGTTCATTGCGGCGGCAAGCACATATTAGCAAAATGCGATACTTTCATAGCGGTAGACATACATGAGCGTTGGGAATTGGTCAAAAGGTACCGGTTGTGTTTCGCGTGTCTGCGAAAAGGTCATAACACATCAAAGTGTCGGTCGAGGAAGTCCTGCGGGGTTAATGGATGCGTAAGATATCATAATCAGCTTTTGCACAGTGACGACCAACAACAACAGTCTACATCGCAGCAAGTCGCACAGACAGACACCAGTAATCAGCCGTTGTTAAATTGCCGTCCTGTGCAAGGCTCATCTAAACAACTCTTCAAGATTCTCCCGGTAAATATTTACGGTCCAAATGGGAAGCACAAAGTGTTGGCAATGTTCGACGAGGGTTCAGCGCTTACAATTATTGAAGAAGAGACTGCCAAAAATATTGGGCTTAAAGGGCAGCGTCAGCCATTAACTCTGCAGTGGTACAACGACAAGGTGGTAACTGAGAAATCATTTAAGGTAACATTTGATATAAGTAGCTGTAGTGATAACCAGAAGTTTTCAGTGAGAGATGTGCGCACTGTACAAAACTTAAATTTACCTGATCAATCTTTCGTTAAAAATGATTTCTGTCATTTAAGGGACTTGCCACTGCAAGATTACAGTATTGCTAAACCAGTTTTGTTAATTGGCCTTGACCAAGCGCATCTAGGTATCAGCACCAGCACAGTGCAAGCCGACAACAATAGTCCAGTAGCGATCAAGACGTCGTTGGGTTGGGTCGCTTATGGTCCAACTAAATTAGCGCCAACTGCCGGAGTGCGAATCCTACATATGCGAGAATGCAAACAGCTACATCAACTGGTCTCGGACTACTTCGCCACGGACAACTTCGGTGTCAACCCAACATTATGCAAGCTTGAATCCGATGCGGACAAGCAAGCGAACCACATTTTAGAGTCAACAGCACGACGAATAGACAATCGGTATGAGGTCGGCCTACTATGGAAATCGTTTCCACCACTGCTACCGCCCAGTAGAGAGATGGCAGAAAAGCGTTTGTTAGCAGTGGAAAAGCGAATGGCTAGAGACAGCGAATTTGCAATGCATTATAATAGTGAAATGGCGAAGTATGTGGAAAAGGGATACGCGAGGAAACTAACTACCGAAGAAATGAGCTTGTCACATGCACATATCTGGTATCTACCACACTTCGCTGTTTTCAATCCAAACAAGCCGTCCAAGCTTCGTATAGTATTTGACGCTGCAGCTATCAGCAACGACGTATCACTCAATTCTGTTTTACTGAAAGGGCCTGAGCAGGCACAACCACTAATACGTATACTTTTGCAGTTTAGACAAAGAAAGGTCGGAGTGGCAGCTGATATAAGAGAGATGTTTTCGCAAATTAAGGTACGACCGATCGATCAGCACGCACAACGTTATCTCTGGAGGAATGGAGACTCCAATGAACCGGTACAAGAATTTGTAATGACGTCGATGATTTTTGGTGCCGTTTGCTCGCCTTGTATTGCCGAGCACGTGAAAAATAAAAATGCCAAAAGATTTGAAATTAAACATCGTGAGGCGGCAACCATTATAATCAACAATCATTATGTCGACGACCTGGTTGCTTGTTTTGACGAGCAACATGAAGCCATCACAATTTGTCAACAAATAGTCAACATCAATTTAGAAGCAGGCTTCGAATTGCGCGAATTTATTTCAAACTGCAGCGACGTAGAGAGAGCGTTAAATAAGACACCACCAGCAATTCGTGAAGCCATTAGTATGGAGTGTAGTGAAGCAACCGAGAAGGTACTCGGAATGTACTGGAACACCAAAAACGACACTTTCGAGTTCCATACGAAATTTCATCGCGTGCCGCAACCAGTGCTATCTGGTGCTCGCGCACCTACCAAAAGAGAATTACTAAGCATAGTAATGTCAGTCTTTGATCCGTTTGGACTGTTAGCAAATTTTTTAATATCGTCGAAAATTATGGTGCAAGATACTTGGAAGCAAGGTATCAGTTGGGATGAGACACTTCCCGCAGAGCTGGCAGCAAGATGGGCACCATGGTGGAAAGAATTCCAACGCGTCAAAGAATTTCAAATTCCACGACATTACTCACTCACGGGTTGAGCTACACCTATTTGTTGACGCAAGCCAAGTAGCGTTTGCAGCCGTGAGCTATTTTCGTGTGGTGCATGAGGGTGTAGTGGACGTGGCTTTCATAATGGCTAAAACACGCACCGCACCTAAACGTCTGTTATCCGTGCCTAGACTTGAGCTGCAAGCCGCAGTGTTGGGCACAAGATTGAGCCAAGCGCTAGTCAACTATCACGAGTTCGAGATCAGTCGCATTTTGTTTTGGAGTGACTCACAAACAGTTTTGCAGTGGATCAACTCATCCGAAAGAAAGTATAAGCCTTTCGTAGGCCACCGAGTGGCGGAGATTTTAAATACAACGAAACCGCAGCAATGGCGTTGGGTGCCCACCGAGCACAACCCAGCAGATGCAGCTACACGCCCATCGAATCCACCGCTGTTTGACCATGATCGCCGTTGGCTAAATGGTCCAGATTTTTTGAAGCACGAAGAGCATTGGCCAACCACTATTGTCGAGCCTTCAACAGTCTTACCCGAAGAATGTCAAACCAGCCGTCTACTTCACTGTCAGGCAAGTAACAATTTCATTGATTTTACTAATTTTCATTCTTATTTAAAGATGAAGCGTACAGTCGCATACGTGTTGCGAGCCTTATCATTATTCCGTAAGAAAGGCGCAAGTGTGGGGGTCCTTACAGCAGCAGAAGTAGATGAAGCGGAGGAAATTATTTGCAAGCTGGTTCAGCGAGAGTGTTTTGCTACGGAGATCGCAGATCTTTCGTCCTCACGTCAGGTATCTAAACAAAGTGAGGTGTATAGTCTTTCACCGTATCTGGACGAACATGGTATTTTGAGGTTAAATGGTCGCATCGACAATGCAACGTATTTGCCATTCCAAACCCGGCACCCCATACTATTGCCATCGAAACATATAGTCGCGGAGCTAATCGTACAAAATTATCACAACAAAGCGCACCATCAGAATATAGCTATCATAATCAACGAGGTGCGGCAAAAGTTTTGGATTCCGCATATCAAAATCTTATACAAAAGGGTACAGCGAAAATGTAGAGAGTGCCAAATCAGCAAAGCTAGTCCCGTAGCACCATTGATGGGGCAACTTCCTACCGACCGGGTCACGCCATACGTACGGCCATTTTCTTATACTGGCGTGGACCTTTTCGGCCCACTTAACGTTGCAGTGGGGCGAAGAAGAGAGAAAAGGTGGGGTGTCATCTTCACCTGTTTGACTATAAGAGCGGCGCACATAGAAATAGCAGAGGATCTGTCAACGGATGCCTTCATCGTGTGCCTTAGAAATTTCGTAAATCGTCGTGGTACTCCGGTTAGAATACGGAGTGATAATGGCACTAATTTTATAGGGGCGCAAAAGGAGCTGCAAAACGCCGCACAATTACTCGACACAGACCGCATTCAAACCGAAGCCACGAAATACAACATAGAGTGGCTGTTTAATTGCCCATCAAATCCCAGCTCAGGTGGATGCTGGGAAAGATTAATAAGAATCGTTAAATCTCTGCTAACTAAAACACTGCGAGAAACAGCACCCAGAGTGGCCACTCTGCAAAGCGTGCTAATAGAGGCAGAAAATATTATTAATTCTAGACCGTTGACAGATCTGCCGCTGACACACGAAGATGACGAACCGCTGACGCCGAATCACTTTCTGCTTGGTTGCGTCAATTCAACGCAGACACCACATCCCTTTGAAGAAAATATCTGCTTGCGAAAACAATGGAGGATAGCGCAGAACCTCAAAGATCGCATTTGGAAACAGTGGGTTACAGAGTACTTACCTCAACTTATATGTCGCCCCAAATGGCAAGACAAAGCTGCCCCACTCCGCGTGAAAGATTTGGTTTTGGTCTGCGAGGCATCTCAACCACGTAGTCAGTGGAAGAAGGGTCGGATAACGAGAGTATTTCCCACGAAAGATGGCCAAGTGCGCATAGCCGAGGTACAAACAAGCGGAGGGCTTCTTCGTCGTCCAGCCACACGCCTAGCTCGGCTTATAATAGATGGTGAATCCCAGGGAGATTCACGGGGGGAGGAGTGTTAGGCACCCTGTGCCGTTCTCTTTACAAACGAATCAAGTAAAAAAGCAAAGCGCGAAAAAAGCGAACAGACAAAAATTCAAGTCATCATTGGCAAAAAATAATCGGCGAAGGCAGACGTATTTAAACACAATCAAGAAACAACCAAAATTCAACAGAAGACTACATAGTACAACAACAACGCAACGACAGCAGCGAGTGCCTGCAGCGCACACTTAAAATCACCAAACATTAAATTAAAATCAAACAGTTAAAACTCTGTAAGCAAATACATTTAATAAATCAATTTACATTTTCAATTTAACCGAAGAGTTTTGCCAACAATAGGGGTGGCTATTTTTTGGCCTTTTTTTATGGAGAATGTATGGGAAAAAATAGGATTTTTTTTCAAAGTGATTTATCTCATAATATTTGAAATGTTTTTCAAAAAAGGAGAGATAAAAATTACAGATTTTTGTACTGTGGCACACACATATACAGTAACACACAAAAATTTAAAAAATTATGAGAAAAAACACTTTGAAAAAAATCTCACTTTTTCCCATACATTTCCCATACAAAAGGGCTGAAAAAATAGCCACCCCTAAGGGTTAAGTTAAAGGGCTAATTTTTTGCAAAGCTTATTTTCTTATCAATACCTAACTTTTCAGGGGGTATGACCGAAAAAAAAACAAATTCTTTTTATTTGAATCACCCTAATGTATAGCTTCTTGGATTTTGTTCGTTTCTTTGAAAATACAAAACGATTGTTGGAGCTGTTAAAAATGTATCCATTTAAAACTTTTTGTATCTTTGTATCCATTGACTTAAAATGTATCCAAATGGATACAATTGTATCCAAACGGCAACCCTGGTTACAAGACCTGAGGTGCTCCTCCCATTTGGGTTGTTTGTGTTCGTTAACCAGCCGTCTGATTTCCACGTTGAGATCACCGATCTGTGGGTCAGAGGGATCGATGTTGCGTATGAGGTCACGTTCGTTGGCCAAGGCTGCGGCCTCAGCTGGGAAGTTAGGCCTAATATCTTTTATCCTACCAGTATAAAACGGGCTGTAGCCTTTTTAATGACCTCACGTATGTTACGCTCGCCGACGTGTACATCAGTGGTAATGGGAAGATCACCAAAGGAGCTCTCCGTGAATTCCAAAAAGCCGACCCAATTAGCCTTTTTGAAATTCACGTATGTTCTTTCTCCGACGTGATAAAATCCGTGGCACGATCGACGGACAGGATGATAGGCAGGTGGTCGGATGACAGGGCCACCATAGGTTGCCAGTTGATGCGGTTAATTAACCCCGGGCTAACAATAGTTAGGTCCGGGGAGCTACTGCAGTTAACAGCCATCCTAGTTGAGGAGTCTCCGTTCACAGTACAGAAAGAGGAGTTATCAATTTGCTCGGCTAATTCCCGTCCTCTGCCGTCCACAGAAAGGTGTGAATGCCACATATCATGATGGGCATTAAAATCGCCCATGATGATACGGTTATCGCCACAAAGAAACGCCCTAAGGTCAGGACGATAACTTCTGGGGCAGCAGGTGACGGGAGGGATGTATATATTGATTAGCTCGAGATCAACGCCACCAGCTTGTATAACTATACCTTGACACTCTAAAGGTAAGTCTCTTTGGTCAGTGTTGATATCAAATTCCCTATACTGCACCGTATGGTGAACGCGAGACCACCTCCGCCGTCCGTACGGTCATGCCGGAGTACGTGGTAGCCTCCACTCGCTCGGAGATTCGAGTGGGGGCCAAGTTTTGTCTCCTGGATTGCAGCAATTTTGATTTTATGTAGCTGCATAAATGTGGTTATCTCCGCTATCTTGCCGGTCAAGCCGTTGCAGTTAAATTGCAGCAATTTAAATTGCGAAGGAGAGGCAATGGCCACTCTGGGAGTTAAAGACTGATGTGTTCGCCTAGATGGTGGTAGGTTATGTCGCGATATTGATCTCCGTTGCAGTCCTGAAGCCGGCGGAATTCGTTCACTATTAGATGAGTGTACATCCGTCGGCGTTGAGGGCTGCACAACTCGACAGCAAGGCGCGACAAACACATCAGTCCAGTGATTTCTGTTTGCGAGCCCAGAACATATGCGTAGGTGACACATGCCTAGGCAGGAGTTGCACTTGACCGATGCCACAGACGCATATATCCTGTGCCGACATACAGTGCACGAAGAGTGAGGGACCAGAAGTTGATGGACTTGACTTTCATTCGTGCTAGTGCCGGAAGAAGTTAGTAAAGAGTTTAGAGACGGGGGCTGAAGCGCAGTAGTGCTACAAGCATCAACTGATGTGCTACGAAGAAAGTAGCCATGAGTGGGTGCTTGTGCTGTCGATGCACTAGGAAGTAAGCTACAGCCGGAAACACATATATTCTGCTGGGCAATATAATTATTGCAGGTCGCGGAGACTTGATTATTAGAGGGCGATAAAGCAACATATGAGCGTCGCTTGCCTCGGGACGTCCTAGGACGTGAACAGCAGGGCGCCACAAAACTTTTATAGAAACTAGTGGGCCGATGTGTTTTTGGATCTAGTCCGGAGCAACTAGATTTATGCAACCAACCTTTGCATGATGCACACTGTACTGAGTGTGATCGTCTTGTATATATTTTCTTCCGACAAACGCAGCAGAACCATTCTCTTGGGCCAGGATTTGGCTCAATGCCAGCCCGGATCAAGAGAATAAGGAGCAGTCGTGCTGCAAGGGGCTGTTCCGGGGATGACAATAGGTGAGGGAATCGTGACGCGTTAGACAGGGTCACTTCGAAATGTATTGCTCTTGAGTCATTATAAAAAAAAACAACCCGGGTCGTTTCGGTACGAAGGGTATTGTACAGGTACAAATACCGTTCTCGCAGAACCGGCAATACGTGAAACGTTTTCGCCCCTTCGCCCCTTGCGGCTGACTCTCTTTAGTTTAACAGTTGGTTGGATTGGGAGACTTGCTCATCCATCAGATCCACAATAACGTGCAATATGACCAGATTTTCCGCACTTAAAGCACTTAATGGAGCCATCGCTTTTCTTCTGTGCCCCATTCAATGCTTCCAAAATTTTGTCGATTTTGTTGACCAAGTCTGGCGTCTCCACTTCCACACGGTGAGCTTTGTACAATGGTTTGCTCAAAAGAGATGCGGTTTCTTGAGTTAGAGCATGTGATACTGTCTCCGCGAATGATCTCTTTGGATTTGCATATGTGGCGCGCTTCGTCTCCACGTCACGTATTCCATTTATGAAACTTTGGATTTTCACCCTCTCGATGTATTCCACTGGTGCGTCTCCGTTTGCTAGATGAGGCAACCTCTCGATGTCCGATGCAAACTCCTGTAATGTTTCGTTAGCCTTCTGAGAGCGATTCTGTAGCTCTATTTGATGTATCTGCCTCCTATGCTCGCTGCCGTAACGTCTTTCAACGGCTCCCATCAACGCTTCATAGTTGTTTCTTTCAGCGTCCGGAATAGTCTGCAAGATTTCGGCTGCAGGTCCTTTTAATGCCACAAATAAAGCAGCGACTTTGTCCTCAGCGCCCCAGTTATTCACAGCTGCTGTATTCTCAAATTGTAGCTTAAATACCTGGAAAGGGACAGAACCGTCAAAGGATGGGGTTTTTACCTTGGGTGCGCTTGTTGAAACCATTGTGCGATTCAGCTGCAACTCCTTGATGCGATTTCTTAACGCATCCACCGCGGCCTCGACTTTCTCCTCAAATTGCATTATTTTCTTGTCCTGCATTTTTAGCTGCGATGACATACGCTCTTCCTGCTCCTCCAGCTGCAATGCTATTTTTGAAGATAACCGGGCCTCCTGATCCTCAAGTTGAGCTGAGATCTGAGAAGTCATGCGTGACTCGTGGTGCTCCAACTGAGATGCCATGCGTGTTTCTTGTTGTTCCAACTGAGATGCCATGCGTGTTTCTTGTTGTTCCAACTGAGATGCCATGCGTGTTTCTTGTTGTTCCAACTGAGATGCCATGCGTGTTTCTTGTTGTTCCAACTGAGATGCCATGCGTGTTTCTTGTTGTTCCAACTGAGATGCCATGCGTGTTTCTTGTTGTTCCAACTGAGATGCCATGCGTGTTTCTTGTTGTTCCAACTGAGATGCCATGCGTGTTTCTTGTTGTTCCAACTGAGATGCCATGCGTGTTTCTTGTTGTTCCAACTGAGATGCCATGCGTGTTTCTTGTTGTTCCAACTGAGATGCCATGCGTGTTTCTTGTTGTTCCAACTGAGATGCCATGCGTGTTTCTTGTTGTTCCAACTGAGATGCCATGCGTGTTTCTTGTTGTTCCAACTGAGATGCCATGCGTGTTTCTTGTTGTTCCAACTGAGATGCCATGCGTGTTTCTTGTTGTTCCAACTTTGATGTTATGTTCGTCGACATCTGAGCCAATGCAGGCAATAACGAGTTTGTGTCCAAATTTTCCACTGAATTCGGAGTATCCTTCTGCTCTTCAATTTTGGTCGCTCCCTCTTCCGAATGCTGAAAAACATGATCGTCAACGTTGATTCCTTCCGTTTCCATAGCCTCCCGCAAACGTGATTGAAGCTCTGCTTTATTGCCTGCTGTTATCAGTCCACGCCGTTCCAACTCATTTTTGAGGTTGCTGGATCTTCAATTCACTCAACTTTTCCATGTCCTTGCAATATCTTGGTGAGAGGTATTCGGGTTAGACCACTGAAATTTGGTGAGGCGTTGTACGAGATCGATCCCTACCACCTCCAAAAAAATTGGGGATAACGAAAAAGGGGGCGTGGCACCTCCTATACAAATGGAATTTTTCATTGTCCATATCTCTGAAATTATTTATGTTAGACCACTGAAATTTGGTAGAAGGCTGTATGAGATCGATCCCTACCACCTCCAAAAAAATTGGGGATAAAAAAAGGGGGCATGGCACCTCCCATACAAATGGAATTTTTCATTGTTCGTATCTCTGGAAGTATTCGGGTTAGACCACTGAAATTTGGTGAGTCGTTGTACGAGATCGATCCCTACCACCTCCAAAAAAATTGGGGATAATGAAAAAGGGGGCGTGGCACCTCCTATACAAATGGAATTTTTCATTGTCCGTATCTCTGGAATTATTTATGTTAGACCACTGAAATTTTGGTGAGAGGTATTCGGGTTAGACCACTGAAATTTGGTGAGGCGTTGTACGAGATCGATCCCTACCACCTCCAAAAAAATTGGGGATAACGAAAAAGGGGGCGTGGCACCTCCTACACAAATGGAATTTTTCATTGTCCATATCTCTGGAATTATTTATGTTAGACCACTGAAATTCGGTAGAAGGCTGTATGAGATCGAGCCCTACCACCTCCAAAAAAATTGGGGATAACGAAAAAGGGGGCGTGGCACCTCCCCTACAAATGGAAATTTTCATTGTCCGTATCTCTGGAATTATTTATGTTAGACCACTGAAATTTTGGTGAGAGGTATTCGGGTTAGACCACTGAAATTTGGTGAGGCGTTGTACGAGATCGATCCCTACCACCTCCAAAAAAATTGGGGATAACGAAAAAGGGGGCGTGGCACCTCCCATACAAATGGAATTTTTCATTGTCCGTACCTCTGGAATTATTTATGTTAGACCACTGAAATTTTGGTGAGAGGCTGTATGATCGAGCCCTACCACCTTCCTAAAAATTGGGGATAACGACAAAGGGGGCGTGGCACCTCCCATATGAATGGAATTTTTCGTTGTCCGTATCTCTGGAATTATTTATGTTAGACCACTGAAATTTGGTGAGAGGCTGTATGAGATCGAGCCCAACCACCGCCAAAAAAACTGGGGATAACAAAAAAGGGGGCGTGGTTCCTCTTATACGAAGGAGATAGGGATATGGATTAAAATAGATATGGCGATCGGGTTAGAGAAACATACAGGGAAATAAATTTGTGGCAGGACAACGCCTGCCGGGTCAGCTAGTGTTATATAAAAATTGATTATCGAGAAAACTACTGTAGTTGAAGTTTGGGTGTGTTCAAACTAATAAACTTGTTATTTGGCTGCATAACAGACATAAATGAATATTGAGATATTAAGTAAAAGGCTTCATGAAGAACAATTGCCTTCCTGCTTTTATAAATCGAACAGCAGTAAAATATTATTTACTACTTTTTTGGATTGTAAACAGTGTTGCCGCTGAAAAATTTCAAAAAGTGTCCGAAAAAAGGGTCCCTATTTTTTAGATAGGAACACATTTACATATGTATTAAAATTTTTTTTTGATGTTCAACATTTTCAAATGGTTGTAATTAGTATATTATGAATGAAGTTATGATAATCGCATAATGTAAACAATAATATAAACAACAATTATCATAAAATTGTTTTTTAACTTAAAAACCTTCAAAAATAATAAGAAAATTCACATTGAAAAGAATAAAATTTTTTGCCATAAAAAAATTATGGGAAAGGGTGAAAAATCGATTATTTGCACCAAACCAAATTAGGTCAAACTACCCTACGATCTCTAAATAAATTCATTTAAAACTGACCGCAAAAAACAATCAAATTCGATCAAAGCTTATTTTCTCATCAATTACTAACTTTTACCCCCTAAGCCCCAAAATACCTTTTTTTTTTTATACCTACATATCATATAGAACCAGGGACTATAATAACGCAATTGTAAAATATTAAGTTTTGGTGAAGCAAGTTTCAATATTTGTATGCGCATAATATATTATTGTGACGAATTCGATGATTCCTTGATTATTTTCCTTGAGTTCGATCACTGTACGTTAAATAAAACACTCCGATTCTGCTTAATAAGTAGTACGCTTTATTCAGTACTAAAAACCGTAGTACAATATCGCGGGTTAATTCACTGTTCAGTACTTCACTGTACAACACTTCAAAATAAACTGATTGATTTGCGTTGTCTTTGCGCGGTTTATATACCCTAGCAGACAGCAGCTTCACAACCTAGAAATGTCTACACATTTCTGGTTTATTCGTGCAACAGTGTTCTCGAAGCGTTTATCTATCGTCATCTCCTCTTTGTGCCACATTCGCAAACACGTGAGCTACCTCTCCCTCTCTCGCTCTCACGTCATGTATGTAAACAGCTGTAGTTGTGGTAGCGACGCTAGTGATGGAAATACGCTAGAGTTGGGAGATGAGCGATTCTTGAGAACATTCGCCACACTGCCCTCCACCTAAGTCTGATCGTCCCGATCAGACACATTTCCCGATCCAAACGTTGCTAGTTTCTCCAGGGGAACCACTTTCATTTTGTTCCGTAGCATTCCAACAGCCTGTATGCGGTAAACAACGTCGTTGATCCGTTTCACAACTCTGTATGGTCGTTCCCAGTTGCACTGAACTTTGGGAGACACACTTTTCCTCCGTTGTGGTCCGTATAGGAATACTAAATCTCCTTCCAGGAACCCTTCCGTTTCCATTGCTTTGTCGTACCTGGTTTTCATGTTTTTGCTTATAGTTCTGGGGAATGTACTAGCTTCATCCAAGGTAATCCTCTCAACCGGTGCATCTGAGTTGCACTGCCTCCTTCGACCATGACTCGTGGACCTCAGCACCTTTGCTCTGATGCACTCATCGCATTTGGCAATCCACTCCTTTACCGACTGACCGTAACCAACCCAATAAAATGTCTGCTTAATCCTCTCCAAGGTCTTCTTGACTCCTAGATGACCTCCACTTGGATCGTTATGCATTTCTAAGAACATCAGACACCCGCTTCCTTGGAACAACTATAAGCTTCCGGGCGCATTGACCATCCTCATTCTCCCATATTCGATGCAAACAACCGGATACCATTCGTAAAATGTTCCATTGTGCCCAATATGACTTGGCAACTGGACTCGCCGCTGACATTTCTTTTCTTGCTGGTCGTTTGTTTCGGTCAACCCCTCGGATCACACATGCCAGATCTGAATCTTCCTGTTGACTTCTCCGAATATTCTCAAGCAGGCATTTGTCTATCAAAACCATTGGTTGAGGAGGTACCTTTGCCTTTCGAGTGTCCCTGTGCTTCACCTCTAATGAAACTCCTTTGCTGCAATACCCAATGTTGTGTCCAAAGATCAGAGGTACTTCTTGGCCATTGTACGTCATAACTCTATTTCTCAGGTTCATGTGAATGTCTCTCACAGCCAAGAAATCGACGCCAATTGTGGTATGTAGTCACATTCCCAATCACAACTTTGCACCGCACTTCTCCATGGACCAGCTTACTTTCACCAGTTACGGTCCGCAACTTTGCATCCTGTAATGGTCGCACTCTCTTATGGACCAAGTCACTTCGAATGATGGAATGAGATGCGCCAGTATCCACAGTGAGTAATCGCTCTTTTCCGTCCAAGAAACCTCTAACAGTAACATTACCTGATTTCCCTCCGACCTGCGACACAGAAACTATGGGGCATTCATCTTGCTCATCTCCTCCAGGGTTACCCTTACGTCCACAAGCATTGTCGAAGTCTCTGGAGCCGATGTTGCAATGACGCACAATATGGCCAGATTTTCCGCACTTGAAGCATTTAATGGCTGCTTCATTTTTCCGTTGCTTTCCGTTCAATGCTTCTAGAATTGCGTCCACCCACTCTGGTCGTTCTACTTCCACATTGTGAATCTTCTTATCTGGTTTACATAAAAGCGAGGCTGTCTCTTGTAATAAAGCGTGTGATACCGTCTCTGCGAATGTACTTTTGGGGTTTGCATATGCGGCTCGCTTCGTGTCTACATCCATTATTCCATTTGTGAATCTTTGGATCTTTACCCTCTCGATGTATTCCACGGGGCATCTGCGTTCGCCCAATGAGCTAACCTCTCTGGAAGCGATTCTGTAGCTCCATTTGAAATATCTGCCTTCTATGCTCGCTGCCTTCTATGTTTCTTTCAGCATCGGGAATAGTCTGTAAGATTTCGACTGCAGGTCCTTTCAATGCCACAAATAAAGCAGCGACTTTGTCCTCAGCGCCCCAGTTGTTCACAGCTGCTGTCTTCTCAAATTGTAGCTTAAATACCTGGAAAGGAACAGAACCGTCAAAGGATAGGGTTTTTACCTTGAGCGTGCTTGTTGAAACACTTGGACGATTCAGCTGCAACTCCTGGATACGAGATTTTAACGCATCCACCTCGGCCTCGATCTTATCTTGTCGTCCCCTGAAAACTTCTAGCTGCGATGAGACTCTTTGCTCTTGTGCCTCTAGTTTTAACGTTATGCGTGTTTCCTGTTCCATCAACTCTTCCTTGATCTGTGACGTCATGTACGTCTTCTGTTCCTCCAACTTTGATGCCATGCGTGGCTCTTGTTGTTCCAACTGAGATGCCATGCAAGTTTTCTTTCTTCAAACTTTGATGTTATATTCGTCGACATCTGAGCCAATACAGCCAACAGCGAGTTTGTGTTCACATTTGCCACTGAATCCGGATTATCCTTTTGCTCTTCTATTTTCGTCGCTCCCTCTTCCGAAAGCTGAAAAACATAATCGTGAACGTTGATTCCTTCCGCTTCCATAGCCTCCCGTAGACGTGATTGTAGCTGTGGCTTATTGCCTGTTGTTACCATTCCACGTTTCTCCAACTCGTTTTTGAGTTGTTGGATCTTCAAGTCATTAAACTTTGCCATATCCTTGCAATGTCCTTGTTACCTTTACAATGTCCTAGTTATCCTTTTCAATGTCAGTGTTATCCTTTTCAATGTCCTTGTTATCCTTTTCAATGTCCTTGTTATCCTTTTCAATGTCCTTGTATTTATTTAACAATACCGCTTCTGACACCAATTGTGACGAATTCGATGATTCCTCGACTATTTTCCCTGAGTTCGATCACTGTACGTTAAATAAAACACTCAGATTCTGCTTAATAAGTAGTACGCTTTATTCACTACTAAAAACCGTAGTACAATATCGCGGGTTAATTCACTGTTCAGTACTTCACTGTACAACACTTGAAAATAAACTTGAAGCGCGTTGTCTTGGGGCGGTTTATATACCCTAGCAGACAGCCGCTTCATAACCTAGAAACGTCTACACACCTCTGGGCTATTCGCGCAACAGTGCTTTCGAAACATTTATCTATCGTCATCTCCTCTTTGCATTGTGTATCAATAACAAGTGTGAACTCTTCTTTTGACAACACACATTAAAATGTCGGTTTGTTTACATCCTGCACATATTAAAATGTCGCCAGCACCGAATAACAGAAAAGCAATGGCGTGTTGTTTAACATCCTGCACACATCAACATGGCGGTCTGCTATCTTTTACCTAATGGTAGAAAGAGATGGGAAGATGGAAAGAAGTGAGACAAGAAAGGAAATTAAAAACAGGTGACTAAACTCACTTTGAAGTTTTCACGACTATGTCTATGATATCACACTTGTTATTAACCACAATCTCAAACAGGTGTTAAACTCATTTTGGAATTTTGACGTTTATCGTCAAGTGAATTCACTTAGTATTTATGCACAATGCCTCTTTGTGTCACATTCGCACTCTCTCTCGTCATGTACCTAAACAACTGTGGTTCTCGTCATTGTGTATCAATACCAAGTGTAACTCTTCTGCATAGACGTCAAAATTCCAAGGCCAGGCGAGGGGTCGTACGAACAAGATGAAAAATAGTAATAAAAACCCTAAAACTAAAGATACAACCATGTATACTGCACAACAGAGGAGCAAGCGAGAACGCAACGTCGGAGGACAAACTCCATTTCATTATCAGCCGAGAGATCGACAGCGATGGCAATAAAAGTTTGCACAAAGTTCAGGGGAATTTTTCAAAGTTTTCATAACTAAACATAAAATTTCAATTTGATTGGCAGAATTTCTAGGGAATGATCCCTGCTTTTTAGGAATTTTTTTCCGTCGACGGTGTTATGTAATTTCTTCCATACACAATAAAAAACAAATTTTTAACACAACTTTGATCTAACCTACACATTATTGTACTGACATTAGTTAGTCTACAAAACTGCGTACTCAGAAATTCCTTGGAAGTTCTCAAAATCAAGTTGAAATATTTCATGACACTCAGGAAAATTTTGAAAAATTCCCCTGAACTTTGTGCAAGCTTTTAAGGATATTTTTACATGGTTTCTGGTAAATAATTCATTATATTTAAATTTAAAAAAATATTTTTTTTTTTAACGAAATTAGAAAAAATGTTAGTGCACGTAAAAAGCTGTGAGCCCCTCTCCATTGTGAATTAACATTTTTTTTTTAAATACCTTGTATTTATAGAGTCTTTTTAAACAACATAAATAAAATACATAGTTAAATCCGCATTAAAAGTTTCTTTCTTAACTAGCAGACCCGGAAGATGTCATCCAGCCCAAACATAGACCTACGCAAAATTTGACGTATGTACCAACTCTTCTCCTTTTAGGTCTCATATTTTCGGGGTATCTTCGAAGACGGGAAGCTTTCGAAATGAAAAAGGGGAGGTTGCCCAAAATTACGGATTTGGCCATGTATTTGAAATTTTGGGTATGCAGATTTATATGCTTGAGTCTAGACATGTGCAGTATGAAACTTCCCCATAAAGTCCAGAGGGTCAAAGCCGATTTAAGACATATAGTGTCTTCAGCAAAGTTTCTTAAAATAATTCCTCAAACATTTCCGTAATGACGAATTTATACAAAAAAAATTGGCCCACTCTTATATACATACAGACCGAGTGATTGAAAATTTATTCTAGAAACCTTTGTTTGGGTTCCTACTGCCTTAGTTATAAACCCTCATATCTATTTGTGTTGAATATCTGCAATCTAAAGAGATCGACCTGTTCAAATTTTATTATATCTATACAATGTGACATTTCTTGTAGGACTGGGGGCATGTCGCACTATTTTTGTAGGACAATATTACATTCCTAATCGGGATCGAATTATCTATCAATCGCAGGTCTTGTCCTACGGTTATTTATGAAAAAAAAATGTTGACACCTAATTGACCACTTTGGGGCGGGCTGCATGTCGGACCCACTTTGTGTCGCACCCAATTCGCATGCACCAAATTGACATGTTTGACGCCCCCTACTTCCCAGGGGTCTCACTTACCAGATTTTTCCAAGGAGCAAAGGGTGGACGTCTCGAGGAAAGGAAGCCGCTCAAAAAAATTTAGCTAGTTATTAATCAAAATTTTTTCCTTATGGGGGCTCTCCTACTATGAAATCGAAGAGCTTGAAATGCTAGCCAGCAGAAGCAACGCCCGAAAATTTTATCAAAAAATTCGACGAATGACGGAAAGTTTTAAACCCGCGGCAAACTCCTGTAAAAATTACAACGGCGACCTGGTGGCAGATGTTCAGAGTGTACTAAGGTTATGGAGGGATCACTTCTCTGCCCTTCTAAACGGAGGAACAGAGCAACTATCCAGAGAAGAGGACGAACCCGACCCCACAATCGAAGATGATGGAATCGAAGTTCCACAACCCGACTATAACGAGGTGCGAATAGCTATATCACGGCTAAAAAACAATAAAGCGGCAGGTGCTGATGGGCTGGACGCTGAGCTATTCAAATGCGGCGGCGAGGAGCTGGTAAGGTGCATGCACCAGCTCTTGTGCAGAATATGATCGGATGAATGCATGCCTGAAGATTGGAATGTAAGTGTTCTCTGCCAAATCCATAAGTAGGGTGATTGCGGAAACTTCGCCAACTATCGTGGAATCAGGCTTTTGAGTATCGTATATAAGGTCCTATCAAGCATATTGTGCGAAAGACTGAAGCCTGACGTAAACCGACTGGTAAATCTCCCATCGACACGATTTTTACAATACGCCAAATCTTGGAAAAAAACCCGTGAGAAAAGGATCGACACACACCATCCCTTTGATTTTAAAGCCGCCTTTGACAGCACGAAAAGGAGTTGCCTATATGCCGCTATGTCTGATTTTGGTTTCTCAGCAAAACTTATACGGCTGTGCAAAATGACGCTGAGCAACACCACCAGCTCGGTCAGAATCGGGAAGGACTTCTCCGAGCCGTTCGAAACTAAGCGAGGTTTCAGGCAGGGCGACCCCACATCGTGCGATTTCTTTAATTTGATGTTGGAGAAAATAATACAAGCTGCAGAACTTAATCGCGCTTGAACAATATATTACAAGAGCGTACAACTGTTAGCATATGCCGACGACATCAACATCATTGACCTCAACAACCGCGCCGTATCTTCTGCGTAATCCAAATTAGAAGAAGCGAAAAAATGGGTTTGGTGGGGAACGAAGGTAAAAAGAAATACCTGCTGGCATCAAGCAAAGAGTCAGCGCGCTCGCGTCTTGGTAACCACGCCACTGTTGGCGCAATAATTTCGAGATAGTAAGGGACTTTGCATACCTGGGAAGCAGCATTAATACCCACAACAATGTAAGCCTGGAAATCCATCGAAGGATAACTCTTGCAAACAAATGCTACTTTGGGCTGAGTAGGCAATTGAGAAGTAAAGTCCTCTCTCGACGAACAAAAACAACACTCTATAAGTCACTCATCGTACCCGTCCTGCTATATGGTGCAGAAGCATGGACACTGGTAGCTTCTGACGAGGCGGCTTTGGGAGTATTCGAGAGAAAAATTCTTCGAAAGATTTATGGACTCATATAAGTTGACGACGGCGAGTACCGAAGAAGATATAATGATGAGCTGTATGAGCTTTACGCAGACGTGGACATAGTTCAACGAATTAAAACCCAGCGACTTCGCTGGCTAGGACACGTGGTGAGAATGAACGAAGATGCTCCGGCCCAGAAGGTATTCTTATCGGCACCAGCCGGTGGAAGTAGAGGAAGAGGGGGGCCACCTCTCCAATGGCAGGACCAGGTGGAGACAGATCGGAGAACACGCGGTGTCTCGAATTGGCGTCAGTTGGCTCAACAAAGAGCCGACTGGCGAAACATGTTAGACGGCCAAAATCGCCTATGCGGTTAAGGGCTATTTTATTGAATGAAAATATCTCCCGACTCCTTCCGGTTTTTTAGCTACAAGGAACCTGATAATACCTCGGTAAAATCCTCCCCACCCTTTTGACGACCGCAAGCAAACAGGGAGTTACAAGTTTACGTCGATGGACCTTTGATCCCGAATGGTCCTCGCCCTTGGGCAGCATGTATACAAAGTCGCAAAAAAACCCTGTTGTTGTTATTGTAACGACAAAAACTGTACCCAAGGTTTTGGCAAGTGTTGTCGAATTAACAGTTCTTGGTTGGAAATCAATCCGCTAGGTAAGTTAATTTCACTTTTGTCCAACCCTATTGTAACTGCTCGTTTCCTTGTATGACAATTAAGGACAAAAGAGTTACTTCTGGGCAGAACTACGCTTCGTTACAATAACAACGACAAAGGAAACAGAGACCTTGTCCAGCAGATAAACAAATATCGAGCAACCTTTTCTAGGCAATGTAATGCTTCCAAAAGGATCGAATAGCTCTTTCGAAGGCGTGCTAATGGGAACGAGCAGTCAATACGGAGTCTCCGGGAAGTGAATGTGTACTAAGGGAACACCCTAGGTGGGTGAGTGCACTGCGCCGGAAGTCCTAACGGAGCACCGTACGAACTTGTCTGGTTGGATGGTATGAACGCACAGGTTTTGCTCTGCTCTTGCGTAAAAAATCGCCTAAAAAAAGAAAAAATTCATTTATAATTATTTAATTTATTACAAAATTTGTCAACTAAATCTGACAAAAATTCACGAATGTCAGTTCGTAAACAAACGTAGAAAAGTTGAAAGTTGAGTTGATCAAAAGTCGCCTGGCTACCAACTTTGTTGCAAGCAATTTTGCAAAACCCGTTGACACGAGTAAATTTTCAGAATCAACCTGCCACAGACCGGCGCTGGGTGTAGTATATGCAGCCGTACTGGCGCTAGCTCCCACCAAGTCTCTCTTACTTCATCGAAGCGTGGAGGTCGCCATGCCATCGAAGAAATTAGAAATACCAACAGTAAGGTGCACTGAACTAGGCAAAACGACGTCCTTATACTAACCGTTCTTTCTCACCCACCACAGGTGTCTGCCGGAAGCCACTGAAAGAGCAAGGGCGATCGTCGATGAATGCTCCAGATATTTTAGTCATAGTTTTTATCTTTAAGGATGAGTTTGGCGTGGTTGCTGGTGATTCCTTTTTTTCTTTTAACGTTGCTTGTCGCAAGGGGGGCCGGCATGTTTAGGCCATCGGCCTAAAGCGGGAAACAGAATCAATCCGCCAATACGTCAGTTGCGTGACGTACGTCAATTTTAGAGCAAATTCTACTTTGACGTATCCGTTGTATCTGGCATTACGCATACAAATACCCGCAGTCTAATTTTCTGTCAGTTATTTCGACGTCCTGCGGACTGATTCTGCTGAACGCTTAAATATATCGGTCGGCCCTCGTAGCAGATATCAGTATCTGACCGCGCTCCTTTTTTATCTTTTCGCCCGATAACAGCTCTCACCCCTTCGAATCCTACGAAAGTAGGCATTCGGCGGCGGTACAGAGCTGACATTTATCGGAAGGCTCTTTCACTTATTTTCCGAGCACTTCAGAGTCATCACCAGCCACTCCCGGTAATATCAATTAATTTTTATTAATTTCAATTTCATATCCATTTTAACTTTCATTTCCATATAAGATTACTAGTGCACATTAATTTTCCAATAATTAATTGTGTACTTTATACTCAATAAAGCGACTTATTGTATTGTGTATATTCGAAATAAAAGTGTTTGTTTATTTATTCACTCGTTATACCTTTCCTTTATTTCTTTGCATATTATTACGTGCGAGCACCCTCCAATCAACCGGGCTCGCCGTAACATTTGTTTCACAGTGGTTGACGTACCCAACTCCCACTCTGGCGGACAAGGTTCGAATCCCGCCGCCACCGGTATTTTTTAATTATTAATTTTTTATTTATTTTTTATTTTTTATTTATTAAATGAGGATGAGCGTTAGCACTAACGAGACAGTTAGCAGCAAAAGCTGAATGGCACTCAGCATTAGGCTCTGAGACAGGCATCTGGATGACTGCTCATTTTACACAAATTTTATTAATTTAGGGACTGCTCCCTTCCAAAAGATTTTATATGCATCGTTGTCATTAGGGGCGTAGATCCCCTTCGAATCGTAAGCATAGGAGGCTAGCGCATTGCTAAAACCATGATTTGTTGAAGCGGCTATAAACTATGTATTCCGAAAATTCCATAAACTATCTGCGAATTACATTGGTATGTAATGCAGAAGATATGAAATGAACGAAATAATCATAGCTCATGCAGCGTAAACACCGACTGAGCAGCGCAGTCGTGACGTCATACGCTAACTGGGGAAGTCATGGGCCGCCTGCATTAGAATACATGCAAAGAATATTTGGTTCTGTAGTGTCGTGTGGTGTAGTGCAGCTAGGTGTACCCTTACCTTAGTAGGGACTTGAGTCTAAAAAAAAAAAAAACTACCTAGAAGTGGAGCGGGTTTACCCAACGCCATTAAGCCCATATTACATAAAACTTTGATAGAGGCGCACATATATCAAAGTTTCATAAAGTTTAAATCCCGAGTTACATAAAACTTTGTGAAACTTTGACAGGTGCGCGCCTCTGCTTTGAGCATTTGCCAAAATCTTGCTTCGCTTTACGTTCCACAAACCTTGTATGAAAGTGGAACCTGCAAAATTTTAAACCCGAGTTACATAAAACTTTGTGAAACTTTGACAGGTGCGCACCACGGCTTTGAGCATTTGCCAAAATCTCGCTTCGCTTTAGGTTCCACAAACTTTGTATGTAATTGGAACCTGCAAAGTTTTATGTAATTGCCCCTTTAAGCCTGATTTACATAAAACTTCAAAGGATCCACTTGCATACAAAGTTTTGTGGAACGTAAAGCGCCGCAAAAAGTTAAACCATTTTTAATATATGGGGCGGTCATCTGTCAAGGCGTGGGCAAAGTTTTATGTAAATGTACGGGTATGCCATTTTAGCCGTTTTCCGGCTAGATCTAGCCGTTTTTTTTTGTCATTTAGCCGGAAAAATTTGAATCTACCCGCTAGCCGTTTTCTTTCTTTTTAAGCCGTTTTTAGCTTTTTTGCCAATGTAGTAAAAATTTTTTTTTTTAAATAAACTTAGTCCAACACATCTAACATTTATGCTAGCTCAGAGCAAGATATAGAAAATTGTGATACATATAGAAATATTGTAAAATGTATATACCTACATTTTTCTCACATTATTATAATTTTTTTTTTTTTCATTTTATATCATGAAAGTATATGGGTGTTTCCAGCGTTACGGACGTTCCATGCTGGCGCACACTATTTTAAGTATAAAACCTATAGTCAGAATAATTTTTTTTGTCATATGTACCCTTCGTACTCATCTATCCAACGCTATCAACATTTTTTTTCTAGAGATGCCAAATTACCACTCAAGAAGGGTTTAAATCTGCCGTTCGGACGTTGCTAAAACATACCTTATATGTATTTGAGGTGATATATGATTTCCCTAAAATTCTGCGAATTGGTTAGTGCTACAAAAAATTATATATACACGAATAATAGAGGAATAAACAAGGACTTGTGCTGCATTAACAGTATCTTGCTGGAAAAGGTTTTTATTGGACAAATATCGATTTTAATTTTGTTCGGACGTTCCCGTTCGGACGTTCCAGTTTTTTTTCCAAAGGAAAACATAAACTTTTTTCACAACAAAAAAAATATTGAGGACATATTTTATTGTAATCCATTATTTAAGCAGAAACTTACATTACTTGCACATTCTAAACACCACAATAACATACATTAGGGTGATACTAAAAACTAACAATTTTTTTTTGTAATTAGTTAATAATTGACTGCGAGGGTTAAGTTAAATTTTTGCAAGGTTTTCTTATCAATTTCCAACTTTTGAGGGGATAGAACCCAATAAAAAAAAATTTTTTTTTGAATCACCCTAATACACATACATAAATTAAAATTTTTGTATGTAGGGCTGGGTCAAGTTGCTTCCTAACCGGATTGACCGATCATATCCAAATTTGGAATACTAACTTGAAGTTTTTTTTTATCTTGAGAAATTTTTTTTTTTTCGTTCGGACGTTCCAGTATTTGATACACTTAAATTCGGGAATCATTCTAATTTGGGGAAAACTTTTTTGCCACCGGAAAGAGCATCAGAATTTGTGTTTGGGGAAAATAATTTGAATGAAATTTAAAAGGTATGTATGTTTTTTTTTACTACGAAGTTTATTTTGCGTCCGAACGCTTCAAAAAAAACACTTCTTTTGCATCACTTTATATATGATTTGGAGTAGTTTTCCAGATGTATCTATTATAAGCTCCTGTAAGGACAATAATTGCGACCTGGTAACCGACGTACAAAGTGTACTTAAATTATGGAGGGAGCACTTCTCCTCACTGCTAAATTGCGAGGGAGACGTCGAACCCGATACCCCAATCCCTGCCGATGGAAAAGTCGTCCCACCACCTGACTATGATGAAGTGAGGATAGCTATATCCCGGCTCAAAAACAACAAAGCGCCTGGAAAAGACAGACTACCCGCCGAGCTGTTCAAACACGGAGGCGAAGTGCTGGTAAAAAGCATGCATCAGCTCTTATGCAGAATATGGTCAGACGAATGCATGCCTCCGGATTGGAATTTAAGTGTGCTTTGCCCAATCCACAAGAAAGGCGATCCCGCTAACCGCACCAACTACCGCGGAATTAGTCTTCTTAATATTGCATATAAGGTTCTTTCTAGCGTGTTGTGTGAAAGGCTGAAGCCCATCGTAGACAAACTGATTGGACCTTATCAGTGTGGCTTTAGACCTGGTAAGTCTACCAACGACCAGATTTTCACGATACGCCAAATCCTGGAGAAGACCCATGATAAAAGAATCGACACACACCATCTCTTTGTCGATTTCAAAGCCGCTTTTGACAGCGCAAAAAGGAGTTGCCTGTATGCCGCCATGTCTGAATTTGACTTCCCTGCAAAGCTTATACGGCTTTGCCAAATGACGTTGAGCAATACCAACAGCTCCGTCAGAATCGGGAAGGACCTCTCTGAGCCATTTGAAACCAAACGAGGCTTCAGACAGGGCGACTCCCTTTCGTGCGATTTCTTCAATCTGATGCTGGAGAAGATAATTCGAGCAGCAGAGCTAAACCGCAATGGTACAATCTTCTACAAGAACGTGCAATTGCTGGCGTATGGCGATGATATTGATATAATTGGCCTTAACAACCGCGCCGTAAGCGCTGCCTTCTCTGGACTGGATAAGGAAGCAAAAAAAGTGGGTCAAAGAAAGAATCGGCGCACCTGCGCCTTGGCAGCCATGTCACTGTTGATAGTTACAAATTTGAAACTGTGGGGGACTTCGTCTATTTGGGAACCAGTATCAACACCGAAAATAATATCAGTCTAGAAATCCAGCGGAGAGTCACTCTTGCCAACAAGTGCTACTTTGGACTGAGTAGGCAATTGAGAAGTAAAGTCCTCTCTCGAAGAACAAAGATCACGCTCTATAAGTCTCTCATCATACCTGTCCTGATGTATGGCTCAGATTCATGGACAATGTCAAGAGAAGATGAGATGGCCCTTGGAGTATTTGAGAGAAAAGTTCTCCGGAAGATTTATGGCCCTTCCCGTGATGCCAACGGCGAGTTTCGAAGGAAATTTAACGACGAGCTGTACGAGCTCTACACAGATCTGACCATAGTCCAGCGAATTAAAGCCCAAAGACTCCGCTGGCTGGGCCATGTTATGCGAATGGACAAAGAAGCTCCAGCACAGAAGGTTTTCCTATCGTCGCCTGAATTCGGCAGCAGAGGAAGGGGGAGGCCTCGACTGAGATGGAAACAACAGGTGGAGGATGACTTGAACTCCCTTGGGGTTTGCCGTTTTTTTCTCGATCTAGCGGGATTGCTGAAAAAATTCTGGCAACACTGACCCTGGGTAACGCTAAATGACCTACATGGCCTACATGGCTAGTTTCTTGTATTGCCGGTTCTACGAGAATGGTATCTGTACTTGTGCTGTACCCATCGTGCCGAAACGACCCGGGCCGTTTTCTTATATCGACCCGGCCAAGAGCAATACACTCGGGGTGACCCTGTCTGACATTTAGGCAGGGCTACACCTTGGTACAACAACAGCAACAATACAACATAGTTGATCAAATAGTGTCGCGTGGTGCTGCTGTCGCTAGGTGTACTCTGCTCCATAAGAACACATGCAAAGAATATTTGGCCGCGTCATGTCGCGTCGCGTCGCTAGGTGTACCCTTAGCTACAACCGGCTCTTATGTAATTGGGGCTTTAGGCTAAAGCCCAAATCATTGTGTATTGTGTGTATTGATACACAATGGCCCAAATGAAAATCGAGAACTTATCAAATTCGCCCCACCTTGAATGAATCGATAAAAAAGTCGCAAAAAAAACATTTTCGATTAAAAGAACGATCGACTGACTGGCCACATACCTAATAACAATTTGAACAAATAGGACATAAACAATGGAAGACGCCGAAGTTGAAGAAATTAAAAATCTCGTAAGTTATCAAATAAACCATCAAATTAACACTTGACTCTGCCAATGGGAATGATCAAATGAAAACACTACAAAGTGATATAAAAACAATGCGAATAAACTGCAGTAAAAAAATCAATAAAATGATCACGAAGAATGGAAATTAAGAACAGAAATGTGATACTTTCATTTTAAATGTTACTGCAAGCAAAATTGTTTGCTTGATTTCTATATATATATTAAATAATCGGAACTGTATCAGTTCCTAATTAAAAAAAATTTGGTTGAGAAGGGGAAGGGCCAGTTTTGTATATACAAATGTTCTATTATTGATAAATCGATAAGTAAATAAGCTGTTATCCAATTTATGGGCATAATGTGGGCATAAGTGCAGAATACATACATTTCGCAATCAAAAAAATATATATATTTATCGATAGCAGTATTTGCGAAAAGTTGAAACGTATACTTTTTTTTTGGTGCAAATAAAAACTTTAGGGGTAATCCCACGTGAAAGAGCTTTTTTTTTTTTTAATCGAAATATCTTTCGGTATTAGTTTCCTTTAGGGGTCAACTGCTAATAAATTAGCTAAAATTATGGGAGATAGCTCAAAAGACGGGTTTTGGCCTCAGGATCACGAATCCGGAAGCGCTTTTTTAATTTTTTGTTTTAGTAAAAAGTTATGTTCAAAAAACCGAAAAATTACCCGGGTCCGATACCAAAATTGGGGCGGAATCCATGGTATTTATGTGCGAAACACCTTTCTGAGTTGGCGGCCTTCGGCCGCGCTTATAAAAAATAACCCTGGGCTACGCCATCCCAAGTCCGGACGTGTGACATAACCGTGGCTACCGCCACGGCGGGCCTTTTTTGCACGTTTTTAGGGACAGTCTAATAAAATTACAACAACCACATGAAAACTTGAAACTTTGATTGCAAATATCTCTGCAGAGAAGCAAAATATTAAAAAAGCGCTTCCGGATTCGTGATCCGCATTCCGCAGATCTTCATGAAGCTCTTCTTAGGGGAGTCCAAGGAAACGTACGTTTCTACGTACTGCCGGTTCTGCGAGAAAGGTACATGTGCTTTCGCAGTACCCTTCGTACCGAAACGACCCAGGCTGTATTTTTTTTTATATTACAGCCTGGCCAAGAGCAGTACACCCGAAGTGACCCTGTCTAACGTGTCACGATTCCTCCCCCTAAATTTGTCATCCCTGGAGCAGTTCCTTGCAGCAGGGCTGCTCCTAATTCTCTTGTTCCGGTCTGGCATTGAGCTAAACCCTGGTCCAACAGAATGGTTCTGCTGTGTGTGCCGGAAGAAAATTTATACTAGATGTTCGCATTCGGTGCAATGCACATCCTGTAAAGGTTGGCTACACAAGTCTAGTTGCTCCGGACTAGATCCAAAAACACACCGGCCTCTTAGTTTTTTTAAAACCTTCGTGGCGCCTTGCTGTTCACGTCCTAGAACGTCTCGTGGCTCGCGACGCTCCGGCGTAGCACTATCGCCTCCCCCTCGCAATATATATATTGCTCAGCAAACATTGTGTGTTCCCAGTTGTAGGTCGCGCCCTAGCGCGCTAACACCTCACACAGCAGCTCATAGCTACTCCCTACGTAGCACATCTACAGATGTTGTGAGCACTGCTGAGCTACAACCCCCGCCCCAAAATATTCTCCTCCCCTCTACTTCTTCCGGTACCGGCACAAGTGTGAATCAAGGCCATCAGCTCCTGGTCCCTCACTCTATGTGCACTGTTTGTCGGCACAGAATATATGCGTCCAGAGTGCCATCGGTCAAGTGCAATACCTGCCTTGGCCAATGTCACCTGCGCATATGCTCAGGGCTCGCAAACAGAAATCTATGGACTGATGCGTATGTTGCGCCGTGTTGTCGAGCTGTGCAGCCCACATTGCCGACAAATTCTACCTCGTTTCCCAACGAGCGGAATTTGTCGCCTTCAGGACTGCGACGACGATCACGGACTAGCATATTACCTCCACGGCGAGCGCACCAGTCCCTGACTCCCAGAGTGACCATTGCCTCTCCCCCGCATTTCAAAATAATGCAATTAAACTGCAATGGTATAACTGGCAAGATTGTGGAGATCACCAAGTTTATGCAGCAAAACTCCATCAAAATTGCTGCAATCCAGGAGACTAAACTTGGCACCCACTCAGAGCGAGTGGTGGCTACCACATTCTCCGGCATGACCGTACGGACGGTGGGGGTGGTCTTGCGTTCATCATCCACCAAACCGTGCGGTATAGGGAATTTGCATTCAACACCGACCAAGAGGACATACCCCTAGAGCGACAGGGTATTGTCATTTCAGCTGGAGGTGTTGATCTCGAGCTGATAAACATCTACATACCTCCCGTCACCTGTTGTCCCAGAAGTTATCGCCCTGATTTAAGCGATTTCCTACGGGGCGATAACCGTGTCATTATGGGCGATTTTAATGCACACCATGACATGTGGCTTTCACGCCATTCTGCTGACGGCAGAGGGCGGGAAATAGCCGAGCAAATTGACGCTTCCAAATTCTGCGCGGTGAACACGGACGCCCCCACGAGGATGGCGGTAAATTGCAGTAGCTCCCCGGACATAACAATTGTTAGTCCGGGTCTAATAAACTGCATAAACTGGCGCCCAATGGTGGCTTTGGCATCAGATCACCGGCCAATCATCCTGTCCGTTGATCGTGCCCCGGATTTCACCACCTCTGAGAAGAGATCCTACGTAAACTTCAGGAGGGCTGACTGGGTTGGCTTTACTGAGTTTACTGAGAGCTCCTTTGGTGGTCTTCCCATACCGACTGACGTACGCCAAGGTGAAAAGGAAATACGTAAGGTCATAAATAGAGCTGCAGCCTTTTTATACCAGCTGGGAGAATACAAAATATACGGCCAAACTTCCCAACTGAAGCTGCAGCCCTGGCCAATGAACGTGACCATATACGTAGCATCGATCCCGCAGACCCACAGATCAGTGGTCTCAACGCGGAAATCAGACGGTTGGTAGATGAACACAAACATGCCAAATGGGAGGAGCATCTGAGGTCTTGTAACCTCTCTACCGGTGTTGGAAAATTATGGTCCACAGTCAAATCCCTGTCAAATTCGACGGGCCCACCAAAAAACGTAGACATCACCTTTGGTGATAAGACGTTTAGTGACCCGAAGAAAAGTGCAACGGCCTTTTGCCGACAGTTTGTACCACACCCTGCACAGGACAGGGACAGACGTAGGATCTTCAGGTGTGCGCTTAAACACAAAAACAATGCCCCCGTTTCCATCACCGCTACAGAGGTTCGAGTGGCCATCAGGAAAGCCAAAAACTCTAAAGCTATGGGCCCTGACGACATAGCCATGGTGCATTTAAAACACATCGGCGAAGAGGGAGTAAAATACCTCACTACCGTCTTCAATTTGTCCCTGGCCACTTCTGTCATACCTGAAAAATGGAAACAGGCAGTCGTGGTCCCACTACTAAAGCCTGGCAAACCAGCTAACGTAGGGGAGTCTTATCGTCCGATATCGCTCCTCTCGCCAGTAGTGAAGACATTGGAGGCGGTATTACTTCCTCTTTACACATCAAAGTTGAGGTTAGCCGAGCACCAACATGGCTTTAGAAAAATACGGAGCACCACATCTGCTCTAAATGCCATTAACACTCAGATAACTGACGGACTCAACCAGAAAAGCCCTCATCACAGGACGGTTCTAGTTGCTCTTGACCTGTCTCAAGCTTTTGACACAGTAAATCATGGACAACTGGTATCCGATTTGGAAGATTCATCGCTCCCCCCCTGTCTTAAGCGTTGGTCCGCCAATTATCTGAGTGGTCGTCAATCGTCTGTAGTTTTCAGAAACAAAAAATCAAAACCGAGAAAGATTAAACAAGGGGTACGGCAGGGTGGTGTCCTTTCCCCGCTTCTGTTTAATCTTAATATTTCGAGGCTTCCTTCCCCACCAGATGGAGTCTCGATTGTTTCTTACGCAGACGATTGTACGATCCTGGCATCTGGCACTTCCGTTGATGAGCTATGCTCCAGGATCAATGGTTATCTCCCCTCTGTTGTTGAGTTTTTCACTGCCCGGAGCCTGACATTGTCGCCAACGAAGTCCTCGGCGACACTATTCACGACCTGGACGGCGCAAGTTGGCATGGAGTTAGAAATCTACGTAGGCGATCAAAAATTACCGACTGTTTCTCACCCCAAAATCTTAGGGGTAACTTTCGACCCCATGCACAAATTCGCTGCTCATTCAACCGCAATTGTCTCTAAGCTACAAAGCCGCAACAAAATTCTCAAGTCGCTAGCCGGCAGCACTTGGGGTAAAGACAAAGAAACGTTGCTGGCAACCTATAAAGCAATTGGTCGGCCGATCCTGAATTACGCGTCGCCGATATGGTCGCCGGGGCTTGCTGAGGTTCATTGGAAAAGACTGCAGGCCTGCCAAAACACCGCACTCAGAACCGCCACGGGATGCGTCCTTATGTCTCCAAAACATCATTTACATCATGAGGTGGAAATGCTCCCAGTTTTGGAGCACAATGAAATGCTAAACAAGCAGTACCTGTTGAACTGTTGCAAACCACAACATCCCAACAGACTACTGCTTGAGTATGAGCCACCTCCTAGGACCGTAAGGGCACATCTACGTGAGCATTTTGATGAGATCCGGCACCTCACACTTTCGCCGTTTGATCCAAAGGTACATACGCAGGCTCTGAAGCACATCCATGACACGTCCGTTGCGTCCTATGTCTCGCTCTGTCCACTGAACGCCGTTTTGCACGTCAAACCACCTCGCGGTTCGGCTGAGGAGCGTCATCTTCCTCGAGAGACAAGGGTCACTCTGGCTCAATTACGCTCTGGATACTGTAGCAGGTTAAACTCCTACTTATCCAGACTAGACCTTGACGTGCCGAATGAATGTCCGGCATGCGGCTCGTCACCCCATAATACCAACCATTTATTTATCTGCTCTTCGGAGCCCACTCTTCTAACACCCATCTCCCTCTGGTCCAACCCTGTCGAAACTGCAAGTTTCCTAGGACTCCCGTTAGAAGAAATTGATGACAATTTAGGTTAAGGAAAAGTACACGCTGGGCAGGGCTACACTTCGTTACAACAACAAACGTGCAATTTCAACAGGGTTTGTCCAGAGGGACAGAGGGGATCCTACCACATGCAGGGCATGTGTTTGAGATTGTATCATTCAGTCTTGATAAGTAAGGGTTTAACCTCACACTGTATCCAGACCTAAGCTGTGCCATGGTGACTCTTGTCTCCCTTGGTAAGGTGCGTTCTTCTTCAGCAATATCCGGTGGAGGATTGTTCAGAACGGGATTCACAGGTAGAGATCTGATAAAAGTGTCTACCGACTCGGTGCGGATGCCGGTTAGAGCCCGCTTATGGTTCTGCAGATCAAACGGCAAGGTAATATGATGCCGGATCTCGTCATAATGCTTACGGAGATGTTTGCTTATGTCTCTCGGGGGCGGATCTGTGTCCAAAAGATGACGGTTTGGATGTGCTGGCTTGTGGCAATTCAGAAGGAATTGCGTGCTCAGCATTTCCGCATGATCTTTTACATTGAGCAGTTTTGCCTCCTGATGGAGGTGAGACTCGGAAGACATGAGGAGACATCCCGTAGCAGTTCTGATGGCAGTATTTTGGCAGACTTGTAACTTCGTCCAGTTGGTGTTATGTACATTAGGCGACCATATGGGTTCAGCATAGTCAAATACTGGTCGGCCAATGGCCTTATACATATGTAGTCAGCAACATTTCTTTGTCTTTTCCCCAAGTACTGCCGGCAAGTGACTTGAGGATCTTGTTGTGACCACGTACCTTTGAGACCATTACAGACACATGAACAGCAGATGAGAAAGTATTGTTGTTGTTGTTGTTGTAACGAGGTGTAGCCCTGCCTAAATGTCAGACAGGGTCACCTCGAGTGTATTGCTCTTGGCCGGGTCGATATAAGAAAACGGCCCGGGTCGTTTCGGCACGATGGGTACAGCACAAGTACTGGTACCGTTCTCGTAGATCCGGCAATACAAGAAACTAAACTAGCCGTGCAGGCTATGTAGGTCATTTAGCGTTACCCAGGGTGCACCAACTGGGAGGCGACCTACTTTTACACCCCATGAGAAAGTATAATACTTTCTAATAATATAATACTATGAGAAAGTATTATCCAGTGTCACCCCTAATAACTTTGGGTGGCTGACAGTTGGTAGCTTCCATCAACGAAAATGTCTAATTCATTTCTCACCTGGTGCGTCCATGTCGTGAAAAGCGTCGCCGTGGATTTAGTCGGAGATATCGTCAGATCTCGCTCAGTGAAAAACCTGGAAAGGTCGCAGAGGTAACCGTTGATTTTCGTACAGATTTCATCCGTATAAGGGTCCTTCCCCGTCGCCATTATTGTACAGTCGTCGGCATATGAAACGACGGTGTGACTTTTGACACCATGCACACTTTCGCTGCCCATTCAGCTGCAATTGTCTCAAAATTACAGAGCCGCAACAAAATCCTCAAGTCACTAGCCGGCAGTACTTGGGGTAAAGACAAAGAAACGTTGTTGGTAACGTACAAGGCAATTGGTCGGTCGATCCTGAACTATGCGTCGCCGATATGGTCGCCGGGGCTTGCAGACGTTCACTGGAATCAGCTACAGGCCTGTCAAAACACCGCGCTCAGAACCGCTACGGGGTGCGTCCTTATGTCACCTATATCTCATATACATAATGAGGTGGAAATGCTTCCAGTTAGGGAGCATAATGAAATGCTAAACAAGCAGTACCTACTGAATTGCTGTAAACCACAGCATCCCGGTAGACAACTGCTTGAACTCATTCCGCCTCCTAAGACCTTAAGGTCGCATCTACGTAAACATTTTGATGAGATCCGTCACTATATAACAACGCCGTTTGATCTACAGGTGCATAAACAGGCTTTGGGGCATATCTATACAACGTCTGTTGGCCATTACTCTGCGCTCTGTCCGCTAAACAATGTCTTACATGCCGCAACACCTGGCATTTCTGAAGAGGAGCGTCATCTTCCTCGAGAGACAAGGGTCACTCTGGCTCAATTACGCTCTGGATATTGTAGTAGGTTAAACTCCTACATATCTAGACTGAACCCTGATGTGCCGAATGTATGTCCGGCATGCGGCTCGTCCCCCCACAATACCAATCACTTATTTTCTTGCTCATTTGAGCCCACTCTTCTAACACCCATCTCTCTTTGGTCCAACCCTATTGAAACTGCTAGTTTCCTTGGACTCCCGTTAGAAGATATTGATGACAATTAGGTTAAGGAAAAATATGCGTTGGGCAGGACTACACCTCGTTACAACAACAACAACAACGGTGACGCTCTCTGGTGGTGGGGGCATCTTCGATAGATGGGTAAAAGTAGGTCGCCTCCCCGTTGGTGCACCCTGGGTAACGCTAAATGACCTACATGGCCTACACGGCTAGTTTCTTGTATTGCCGGTTCTACGAGAACAGTACCAGTACTTGTGCTGTACCCATCGTGCCGAAACGACCCGGGCGGTTTTCTTATATCGACCCCGAGCAATACACTCGGGGTGACCCTGTCTGACATTTAGGCAGGGCTACACCTCGCTACAACAACAACAACAACAACATAGATAGAAGTTAAACAGTGTCGGGGTAGGACACCACCCTGTGGCACCCCCTGTCTAATACGTCTAGGTTTTGATGTTGCGTTTCTGAAGTTAACCGACGCCTGCCGTCCATTAAAATAATTAGCGGTCCATCTCTTTAACCCATCAGGTATCTATGTTTCGAAGAGATCTTGTATGAGAGTGGCATGATTGACAGTGTCAAAAGCTTTCGACAGGTCAAGTGCCACTAACACAGTCCTGTGATTTGGTTAGTTTTGATTTAGGCCGCTATTTATTTGCGTTGTAATGGCATTAAGTGCGGTGGTGGTGCTGTGAAGCTTACGGAAGCCATGTTGCTGACTAGCCAGGTGCAGATTTGCAGTATAATACGGGAGCAAAATAGACTCTAGCGTCTTCACTACCGGCGACAAAAGTGATATAGGGCGATATGAATCGCCTATGTTTGCCGGCTTCCTAGGTTTTAGTAGTGGAACCACTCTCGCCTTTTTCAATATTTCAGGAATGACGAAAGTGTTCAGTGAAAGACTGAATAGAGCCGCTAAGTATTTGTGTCCCTCCTGGCCTAGATGTTTCAGCATCTTCATGGCAATGCCGTCGGGGCCGATGGATTTTGAGGGCTTAGCCTGTCTGATGGCTTCCTTGACCTCTGAGGCAGTGATGACAATGGGTGTGTTTTGGTTTTTGTATTTACGCGCCTGTCGCATGGTTCTACGTTTAGCTCTATCGGGCGGGGAATGTAGTACAAATTGTCTACAGAAGGAGTTCGCACATCCCCAAGGGTCCTTCTTCACCCTGTCATCATCATTTATTGGCGCTTAACCGCCTAAGCGATTTTGGCCGTCGCCTATCAAAGCACGCCAGTCATTCCTTTTTAGCGATAACTGACGCCAATTGGAAACCCCAAGGGAGTTCAAGTCATCCTCCACCTGTTGTTTCCATCTCAGTCGAGGCCTCCCCCTTCCTCTGCTGCCGAATTCGGGTGACGATTGGAAAACCTTCTGGGCTGGAGCTTCTTTGTCCATTCGCATGACGTGACCCAGCCAGCGGAGCCTTTGGGCTTTAATTCGCTGGACTATGGTCAGATCTGCGTAAAGCTCGTACAGCTCATCGTTAAATCTCCTTCGATACTCGCCGTCGGCATCACGGGAAGGACCATAAATCTTCCGGAGAACTTTTCTCTCAAATACTCCAAGGGCCATCTCATCTTCTCTTGACATTGTCCATGAATCTGAGCCATAAATCAGGACAGGTATGATGAGAGACTTATAGAGCGCGATCTTTGTTCTTCGAGAGAGGACTTTACTTCTCAATTGCCTACTCAGTCCAAAGTAGCACTTGTTCGCAAGAGTGATTCTCCGTTGGATTTCTAGACTGATATTATTTTCGGTGTTAATGCTGGTTCCCAAATAAACGAAGTCCCTCACAGTTTCAAATTTGTAACTATCAACAGTGACGTGGCTGCCAAGGCGCAGGTGCGCCGATTCTTTCTTTGATGACAGCAAATACTTCGTCTTGTCCTCGTTGACCGCAAGACCCACTTTTTTCGCTTCTTTATCCAGTCCAGAGAAGGCAGCGCTTACGGCGCGGTTGTTAAGGCCAATGATATCAATATCATCGGCATACGCCAGCAATTGCACGCTCTTGTAAAAGATTGTACCATTGCGGTTTAGCTCTGCTGCTCGAATTATCTTCTCCAGCATCAGGTTGAAGAAATCGCACGAAAGGGAGTCGCCCTGTCTGAAGCCTCGTTTGGTTTCAAATGGCTCAGAGAGGTCCTTCCCGACTCTGACGGAGCTGTTAGTATTGCTCAACGTCATTTGGCAAAGCCGTATAAGCTTTGCAGGGAAGTCAAATTCAGACATGGCGGCATACAGGCAACTCCTTTTTGCGCTGTCAAAAGCGGCTTTGAAATCGACAAAGAGATGGTGTGTGTCGATTCTTTTATCATGGGTCTTCTCCAGGATTTGGCGTATCGTGAAAATCTGGTCGATGGTAGACTTACCAGGTCTAAAGCCACACTGATAAGGTCCAATCAGCTTGTCTACGATGGGCTTCAGTCTTTCACACAATACGCTAGAAAGAACCTTATACGCGATATTAAGAAGGCTGATTCCGCGGTAGTTGGTGCGGTTAGCGGGATCGCCTTTCTTGTGGATTGGGCAGAGCACACTTAAATTCCAATCTGGAGGCATGCATTCGTCTGACCATATTCTGCATAAGAGCTGATGCATGCTTTTTAGCAGCTCTTCGCCTCCGTGTTTGAACAGCTCGGCGGGCAGTCCGTCTTTTCCAGGCGCTTTGTTGTTTTTCAGCCGGGATATAGCTATCCTCACTTCATAATAGTCAGGTGGTGGGACGACTTTTCCATCGTCAGGGATTGGGGTATCGGGTTCGACGTCTCCCTCGCAATTTAGCAGTGAGGAGAAGTGCTCCCTCCATAATTTAAGTACACTCTGTACGTCGGTTACCAGGTCGCCATTATTGTCCTTACAGGAACTTGCCCCGGTCTTAAAACCTTCCGTCATCCGCCGGATCTTTTCATAGAATTTTCGGGCATCATTCCTGTCAGCCAGCATCTCAAGCTCCTCACACTCACGCCTTTCGGCCTCACGTTTCTTTTTTCTGAAAAGGCGTCTCTCTTCCTTCTTTGCCTCACGATAGCGTTGCCATACACTGCGGGTTGCGCCCGTTCGCAACGTCTCCCTGTAGGCAGCGTCCTTTTTGTCCGAGGCAGTGCTGCATTCCTCATCGTACCAGTTGTTTTTGCGGGCTCGCTGGAACCCTATAGTGGCCTCAGCGGCGGTACGTAATGAGTGAGAGATATGCTTCCATTGCTCGGTTGCATCGTTAGGTCGAGGATTGCTCTCCGATAGCAGGTGTGAGAGTCGAGTGGAGAAATTGTCAGCTGTCTGTGTCGTGCGCAGCTTCTCGACGTCAAACTTTCCTTCCGTTACTGTGCGCACTTTCTTTGCTACACAGAGGCGTGTGCGTATCTTGGCTGCAACAAGATAATGGTCCGAGTCGATATTGGGACCACGAAGGGTACGCACGTCCAGAACGGTGGAGCTATGTCTGCCGTCGATCATGACATGATCAATCTTCACCCTGTCGCCGAAAGTAATATCTACTTTATCCTTGTGTTTCGTTGGATTGGATAGAGCTTTGACCGTAGTCCATAATTTGCCAACACCATCAGAGAGGTTGCATTGCTCTAGGTGTTGTTTCCATTTGGCCAGTTTATGTTTATCGAATTTCCGTTCACCTACGAATTTCCGCGTTGAGATCCCTTATGCGGGGGTCTGCGGAATTGAGACTTCGCACTTCATCTCTTTTTCTAGCCATGGCCGCTGCCTCCGCGGGGAAATTTGGTCTTATTTGAGATATTCGACCCGCAGGATTGAAGTGTTTAGAGGCCGAGTCAATGATGTTGCGGAAGTACAACGTACCCTGAGAAGAGCTTGATGAAGATCTTCGGAATGATCATACACTCTAGACAGGGCAATGCATTGTTAACAACAACAACAACAACATGTTGCGGAAGTCTCGTTCGCCTTTGCGTACGTCCGTAGGTTAGGTTAGGTTAGGTTGCGAGGACAGGACAGAGTGCAGGACCCTGCCCACCACTTAGGCCAGTCAAGTTGGCCCATTGTGATACCCTATGCGGTCTTGAGACCCACCCCATATCTGTGAATCAAACATCAACAATCTCACACTCTCACACTTGGATTAGAGAATCAAACCAGAGCCCTAATATCCATTTTTGAAACCTCCGTGAGGTCGTCGATGAACGGTGGCCGAGAATAGCCAGTCGTCTTCTGCTGAGTGCAGGACATTGACAGAGCAGATGTTGAACACTCTCATCCTCTTCAATAAATCTGCAACTGCGACAGTAATCGTGAGTTATTACGCCCATCCTAGCACCATGTGTGCCTATTAAGCAGTGCCCTGTTAACACCCTTATCAGAGATGAGACACCGGATTTATTACGGGACAGCAGACAGTTAGTGCGTCCTTTGTACGAAGGCCAAGTTAGCCTTGATATCTCGCACGTCGAGAGACCTGACCAGAGCTCATTTGCCCTTTGTAAGGTATTTGTGCTAGCTCGGAGTTTGAAAGAGGCCATGGGAATGCCTACCAGATCATTTCCTGGAAGGAGATGAGTGGTGGTACCTCTTATGGCCAGCTCATCCGCTATACAGTTGCCTTCAATATCCCTGTGACCAGGTACCCAAATAAGGCTGCTACTGAAGTGTGAGCCATCTCGTTAAGAGATCTGCGGCATTCAGTTAGCGACTTTGTGTTGTCGACACATGAGTTCAGTGCCTTGAGCGCGGCCTGACTGTCTGAGAAGATAAATATCCGTTTGCCGTTTTGGGGCGTAGACGCTAGGCTTTTCACTACACCGTGTCTTGCCAGCATTTCTGCTTGGTACACGCTGCAGTGGTCGGGAAGACGAAAGGAGATCTCTAGTCTCAGGTCCGGTGAAAAGATACATCCACCCACCTTCCCTTCAAGCTTAGAGCATCGGTGAATATGTTCATGGCATTCCGAACAGTATGAGGTCTGTTATCCCATTCTTGTCTTGTGGGTATTTTCACCTCGTAGTTCCTAACAAACACGTTGCTTGGCGTGCAATAGTCAGTATGTAATGGTATGCTCACAAGTGCATGGGAGCCTAAAATTGTGGCGTGACCACATGTGCCGCCCTTCCATACGTCAGTCTCCCTTAATCGCAGAGATGTGATCACAGCTATTTCTTTAGCCACCAGATCGAGTGGTGGAAGATTCAGCATGTTGTTGTTGTTGTTAACAGCAAAAGCGATTTGGTATGACCAGTGGAACCTTCTAGGTCATGTCATCCCTCCATCCGTGAGGAAGGAGAAGATGGGTAATGAGAGGTGAGAGGCATCATATGTGCATATTAGTCGCCTCTTACCACCGGTATGCCTACCTCGGGCATATTCTAAACCCCTAACCCGCAGGGGGTGAAGATTCAGCATCGTGTTGAGTGCTTCTGTTGGAGTGGAGCCGAGGGCCCCGGCTATGCAGAGTTCTGAACTCCTTTGGACTTTTTGTAGCTGCTTAAGGTACGTGTTCTTGGTTAGTGCCGGCCACCAGACCAGCACACCGTAGAGTAGAATTGGGCGAACAATAGCTGTGTATATCCAGTGCACCACTTTGGGAGAGAACCCCCACGATATACCAATTGCTCTCTTGCAAGTAAACAACGCGCATGTTGCTTTTTTAACTCGTTCCGCTATATTGTCGCTTCAGAGTAGTTTCCTGTCTAGAATAACTCCTAGATATTTGACTTTGTCGCTGAGTACTAAAGTTGTGTTCCCAATTTTTGGTAGTATTAAGTTCGGTATTTTGTACCTCCTAGTGAAGAGGACAAGCTCGGTTTTCTCGGGATTAACCTCCAAACCTGAAGCGTTCGCCCATTCGCATACTTTACGCAACCATCTTGTTTGGCTTTGTTAAAGGCCGACCTACATGTCCTTCTGAGATTATCTAGATCGGACGACCACCAGGGTGGTCTGTGGGTTTCAGCTAACTTTTTAGGCGGGCACGCCTTATCCAGAGCAATCTTGCAGTGTTGATTGAAGGAGCTGACGAGATCGTCTAGCTCCTCATCATTTCTAGGTGTTACCAGCTGATTTTACAAATGTTTGCGAATAAGTTTTGGTAGTAACCCCAATTTGTTTTCCTAATATTTTGTATATATTTCGGACTTGTATGTGTATCTACTAAGGAGAAGCTAATGTACCTATGGTCTGAGAGCCGATGCCCAGGGGGCCGATGCCCAGAAAAGGTTCTGGACCAATGGGTTTCGTTGCTGCCGCTGCACGAGCAAGCTGGTCGGCTCGTTCGTTGCCTTCCACCCCGACATGGCCCGGGACCCAGGCTAGTCGGACCCTGTTGCGTGATGCCAGATCATTTAGTCTGTCCACGCACTCCAGTACCAGAAGAGATATTTTTTCACATGCCGAGATGGCCTTCAGTTCCGCCTGACTATCGCTTAGTATTGTTATATTCTCATGGAAGTAACCGCGCTGCAGATTTATGTCTGCGCATATGCTTATCGCAGCTACTTCCGCCTGAAAAATGCTCGGGTATTCTCCAAGGGGTATGGACACGTTGGAGTGGGGGCCTGTTAAACCGGCTCCGGTCCCTGCGGGGGTCTTTGACCCATCTGTGTACCATACCAGTGCCCTGTCCTGGTGGAATCTTTCCACTTTGGAAGCGTCCCAGGTGATCTTGTCACCTAGTTCTATCCTGAATCTTTTCTCGAATCTCATGGTTTTCGTGATGTCGTCCCTGGGTAGTTGGCAGATCGGTAGTTGTCTTATCAGTCTGTCTGCTCCCGTGGACGAGATTACTTTTCCTCTGCCAGTTCCCTCCCTTGCTATATTCAGCATGGTACGTTTGGCCGCCTGTTCGATCACTATGTGCAGGGGACTCAGATCTAGCAGCACCTCCAATGCCGCAGTAGGGCATGTACGCATGGCTCCTGTTATACATAAGCAGGCCAAACGCTGGAGTTTGGTGAGTGATTTCCGCACCGTGCTTAGGGCTGATCTGGGTGCCCATGCCACCGCTCCGTATATTATTATGGGTCTAACTATAATGGTGTACATCCACGTCAGCACCTTGGGGCTGCATCCCCAAGACTTGCCCGCGATTCTTCTGCACACCATAATTGCACTGGTGGCCTTGGAATTCGTATTATCGACATGTTTCCTCCACGTTAGCTTGGAGTCGAATGTAACCCCCAAGTATTTCACTTCAGAAACGGCCACCAGGTGTTCCCCACCTAGTGTAATGGTCCTCAGTCCCGGAAGAGATCTTCTCTTCGTAAAGGGAATTATAGCTGTTTTGCTGACGTTTAGGTTAAGTCCCACTCCAGCACACCACTCTTTTGTTAGATTTAATGCCCTCTGCACTATATCGCATAGGGTGCTCTCAAATTTGCCCCTTGCTATGATTACTATGTCGTCTGCATAACCTTGGCATCTGATGCCATTACCGGTTAGTATCTCCAACAGTTCATCTACCACTATGCTCCATAGGAGGGGTGATAAGACCCCCCCTTGTGGACAACCCCTCGTAGTTCGAATTTGAACCGTGCGGTTTTCAACTTGAGTTTCCGCCAGCCTTGTTTTGAGCAGGGCGTTTGATCCATCGTATGATGGTTCCCTGTACTCCTTTCCTCTCCAATGCACGACCTACACTGGCATGACACGTTATCGAAGGCCCCCTCTATGTCAAGGAAGGCGCATATCACTACCTCTCCACATTCGAACGCGCTACTGATTTCTGAGGTCAGCTGGTACAGGGCTGTATCCGTCGATCTCCCCGACCTGTAGGCATGCTGCCCTACATGCAGAGGCCTGTTCCTCAGAGCGTTCGATCTAATCTCATGGTCAACTATTTTCTCCATTGTCTTAAGGACAAAAGAGGTTAGACTGATCGGTCTGAAGGATTTTGCTAATGAGTAATCCTTTTTCCCCACTTTTGGTAGGAATACGACTCTGGCTCGTCTCCAAATTGTCGGTATAAAGGCTAGAGCTAGACTATCCCTCATGATACCCGACAAGTAGGGGAGGAGCATATCCCCCTGCTGCAGGAATACCGGATATATACCGTCAACCCCAGGGGATTTATAGCTCTCAAAGGTAGATATGGCCCACTTGACTGAGTCCTGGGAGAACATAGTCTTTGACAGGTGCCAGTCTTGTCGCGTGGGTCGTACCCAATGAGATTCGGTCTCCTCTGGGTCCGTGGATGATTCCGGGAAATGAGCGTCTAGCAGGGCCTTTGCTCTTTCTTCCTCAGTGCACGCGAATCCCCCAGAGGGGAGTTTCAGCGCCATCTTGGTGTCTCCTTGCTCCTTGGCCATGGCTTTATGAAGCCTAGCGGCCTCTGGAGTGGATTCTATTTTCTAACAGAAGGTCCTGAAGCTGCTTCTTTTGGATCTCCTAATTTCTTTGTTATACTCAGTTAGATGTATCGAGTATTCCTGTTGTTGTTGTTGTTGTTGTTGTTGTTAACAGCAAAACACTCCCCGAAGGTTTTGAGGAGTGATGCCGAAGTTGACAGTCCTTGGCCGGATATGACCCCGGTACGCTGCGGTACTCCCTTGCGGTACTGCCCGACTGTCGTGGTAGCGATTTGGTATGACCAGTGGAACCTTCTAGGTCATGTCATCCCTCCATCCGTGAGGAAGAAGAAGATGGGTAATGAGAGGTGAGAGGAATCATATCCGTAGATCAACCATCGAGTATTCCTCCCAGTGGCCAGTGCGTCTTGACCTATTGCACAGCTTCCGCACTTTGCTCCTCATTTCTGAGAGCTTTTTAGACCACCCCGGGGTCTTGTACTTCGTGCCCCTAGGTTCCCGGCAATTGGAGTTGAAGGCCTCCAGCATAATGCTGTTGAGCCCATTTACTCTATCATCTAACTACAAACCACTTTTTAACCCTTCTCTCCCCCCCAGACTTGGAAGGTTACTCTCAATTACTCGTTTAAAGTACTCCCAGTCCGTTTTCCTGGGATTCTTTATTGGTGCTCTTGGTACCACGTTTGCCCCTACTTCGAACTGTATGATGCGATGATCCGAGAGGGAGGGTTCTGCCGAAACCCTCCATCTCGATATCATATCATCAGACAGGTTGTTACCCTGGGTAATATCTAAGACTTCCGCTCGTGCCCTAGTTACAAAGGTGGGTTTGTTCCCCACGTTGAAGATGCTAAGGTCATTGCTTAATATAAATTCAAGAAGGTACTCACCCCTTAGGTTTGTGTCTGTACTTCCCCAGATTTCGTTATGTGCATTGGCATCGCACCCTATGACCAGTGGGAGCCGAGCCCCACGTTCGAAGTTGGGATGTCTCCGTCCCGCAAAATAAGCCGCCGCAAAGACAATGTGAACGGTTCTTCCACCCGTTACCAATGTTGCCTGCAGAGCCACCAAGTCTCTACTCATATAATCTGTAATGCAGAAATAGTTAATACCCTTCTTTAGCAATATGCACGCTCTGGGTCTATCCTGAGATAGATCCCATATTACCTCACTGTTGCGGTCTTTGAGTCCTCTGACTTGCCCCTTCACTACATACGGCTCTTGAATGAGCGCAATGCCCAGATCCTCCGTAGCGAACTTGTGCGCTAGGACAGCCGAGGCTGCCCTGGCATGGTGGAGGTTGATCTGGGCTGCTTTCATGGTGTTGGGGCTCATCATTACTTCTCACCCATCGGCTCATCCTCGTCGGACAGCCGGACGTCTTCTGCCTCCCCACTGCTCTCTAGGTCCAGATTCTGGAAGTCCATACCATCCAGCATGTCCTGCGTATCTGGGCCCGCGTTGGCCACCTCAGTGCCTGTGTTGGTGCCCTCAGTGGCCTCAGCAGGCGTTCCGTCCCGCATAGTGTCGAGGGGCGGTGCCGTCCAGCCCCGTAGGTTGGGGATAGTCCTGGCTACCCACGCTGCGGTGTACTCGTCGTAGCAGTCTACTAAGAGCAGTCCCGGTCTGAAGAACACACCCATGAATGACACTGGGTTGCTCATCCCCTCTCTCCTCTCCCGCACTAGCACGACGATATCGTCCCGTTGTTTTGTGGAACTCACGAACTCTCTGAAATTGTTTGATGGTAGTGGATCTTGGTGATCGTGAGCCAGATAGAATGGTGGTTTCCTCCAGCGATCGGTTTCGCTTAGCGGTTTCCCCCTGTTGTTGTTGTTGTTAACAATGCATTGCCCTGTCTAGAGTGTATGATCATTCCGAAGATCTTCATCAAGCTCTTCTAAGGGGAGTCCAAGGAAACGTGCAGTTTCAACAGGGTTTGTCCAGAGGGACAGAGGGGTTAGAAGAGTAGGTTCAAATGAACAATTGAAGAGATGTAGAGTATCATGGGGGGTCCTACCACATGCAGGGCATGTGTTTGAGATTGTGTCATTAAGTCTGGACAAGTAGGAGTTTAACCTTACACTATATCCAGACCTAAGCTGTGCCAGGGTAACTCTTGTCTCCCTTGGTAAGGTGCGTTCTTCTTCAGCAATATCCGGTGGAGGACCGTTCAGAACGGGGTTCACAGGTAGAGATCCGACAAAAGTATCTACCGACTCGGTGTGGATGTCGGTTAGAGCCCGCTTATGATTCTACAGATCAAACGGCAAGGTAATATGATGCCGGATCTCATCATAATGTTTACGGAGATGTTTCCTTATGTCTCTCGGGGGCGGATCTATGTCCAAAAGATGACGGTTTGGATGTGCTGGCTTGTGGCAGTTCAGAAGGAATTGCTTGCTCAGCATTTCCGCATGCTCTTTTACATTGAGCAGTTTTGCCTCCTGATGGAGGTGAGACTCGGAAGACATGAGGAGACATCCCGTAGCAGTTCTGATGGCAGTATTTTGGCAGACTTGTAACTTCGTCCAGTTGGTGTTATGTACATTAGGCGACCATATGGGTGCAGCATAGTCAAAGACTGGTCGGCCAATGGCCTTATATGTAGTCAACAACGTTTCTTTGTCTTTTCCCCAAGTACTGCCGGCAAGTGACTTGAGGATCTTGTTGCGACCACGTACCTTTGAGACCATTGCAGGCACATGACCAGCAAATGAGAAAGTATTATCCAATGTCATCCCTAATAACTTTGGGTGGCTGACAGTTGGTAGCTTAGTGCCGTCAACGAAAATGTCTAATTCATTTCTCACCTGGTGCGTCCACGTCGTAAAAAGCGTCGCCGTTGATTTAGTCGGAGATATCGTCAGATCTCGCTCTGTGAAAAACCTGGAAAGGTCGCAGAGGTAACCGTTGATTTTATTACAGAGTTCATCAGTATAGGGGCCCTTCCCCGTCGCCATTATTGTACAGTCGTCAGCATAAGAAACGACGGAGACACCCTCTGGTGGTGGGGGCATCTTCGATAGATAGAAATTAAACAGTGTCGGGGATAGGACACCACCCTGTGGCACCCCCTGTCTAATTCGTCTTGGTTTTGATGTTGCGTTTCTAAAGTTGACCGACGCCTGCCGCCCATTCAAGTAATTAGCGGTCCATCTCTTTAACCCATCAGGTATTTGTGTTTCTAATAGATCTTGTATGAGAGTGGCATGGTTGACTGTGTCAAAAGCTTTCGACAAGTCAAGTGCCACTAACACAGTCCTGTGATTTGGTTGGTTTTGATTTAGACCTCTATTTATTTGCGTTGTAATGGCATTGAGTGCGGTGGTGGTGCTGTGCAGCTTACGGAAGCCATGTTGATGATTAGCCAGGTGCAGATTTGCGGTGTAATACGGGAGCAAAATGGACTCTAGCGTCTTCACTACCGGCGACAAAAGTGATATAGGGCGATATGAATCGCCTATGTTTGCCGGCTTTCTAGGTTTTAATAATGGAACCACTCTCGCCTTTTTCCATATTTCAGGAATGACGAAAGTGTTCAGTGAAAGATTGAATAGAGCCGCTAAGTATTTGTGTCCCTCCTGGCCTAGATGTTTCAGCATCTTCATGGCAATGCCGTCGGGGCCGATGGGTTTTGAGGGCTTAGCCTGTCTGATGGCTTCCTTGACCTCTGAGGCAGTGATGACAATGGGCGTGTTTTGGTTTTTGTATTTACGCGCCTGTCGCATGGTTCTACGTTTAGCTCTATCGGGTGGGGAATGTAGTACAAATTGTCTACAGAAGGAGTTCGCACATCCCCTAGGGTCCTTCTTCACCCTGTCACCGAAAGTAATATCAACTTTATCCTTGTGTTGTGTTGGATTAGATAGAGCTTTGACCGTAGTCCATAATTTGCCAACACCGTCAGAGAGGTTGCATTGCTCTAGGTGTTGTTTCCATTTGGCCAGTTTGTGTTTATCGACCAACCTACGAATTTCCGCGTTGAGATCCCTTATACGGGGGTCTGCGGGATTGAGACTTCGCACTTCATCTCTTTCTCTAGCCATGGCCGCTGCCTCCGCGGGGAAATTTGGTCTTATTCGGGATATTCGACCCGCAGGAATGAAGCGTCTAGAGGCCAAGTCAATGATGTTGCGGAAGTCTCGTTCGCCTTTGCGTACGTCCGTAGGAATGGATAGAGCAGCCAAGGATTCGTCCGTATATGTCTGAAAACTGTCCCAGTCCGCCTTGGTAAAGTTGATGTATGTACCATGCTCAGGTGTTATAAAGTCCGTCGGTCGTTCGATGGTAATGACTATTGGGAGATGGTCAGACGCCAACGTGAGTATGGGTCGCCAATTGGTGTTGTTCAATAGTCCTGCACTTACGATAGAAATATCTGGCGAACTATAGCAGTTACCCGATACTCTCGTTGGGGCGTCTCCGTTCAATGTACAGAAAGCCGTATCATCTATTTGTTCTGCGAGTACATGCCCCCTACTGTCTGCTGGCAAGTTTGAGTGCCACATATCGTGGTGCGCATTGAAGTCGCCCAGGATCACGCGGTTATCTCCTCGTAATAGCAAGCTAATGTCGGGGTGATAACCGGTGGGGCAACTTGAGACAGGGGGTATGTAGATGTTTATGATTTGCAGATCGACATCTCCTGTACGGATGGTAATACCTTGGCTTTCTAAGATATCATCCGTTCCTTCGATGTCGGTATCAAATAGATGATACTGTACAGAGTTGTGCGTTATGAACGCTAGACCACCTCCCAGACCTCCTGTTACTCTATGACGGTCTTTCCGGTGAATGTTATATCCGCCATAGGTAATGAGGTCCGACCTTGGACTGAGCTTGGTTTCTTGGATTGCGGCAAGTTTTATGTCATATTGCATCATCAAATTGGTTATCTCTGCGATCTTACCAGTTAATCCGTTACAGTTGTGCTGTAAGATTTGGAAGTGCGCCGGTGGGGTCGATGTCGAGTTAACCAAAGGCGTGAGACACGGATGTGTTCGCCCAGGTGTTGGTAGGCGAAGACCAAGGCTGTGCCTCAGCCTAGTTAGCTGTGGACCTGGTGTAACCGGGTTGGCTGGCGTCGTAGGCTGAGGCGTGTTACAGCATGGTGCGATGAACGCATCCGTCCAAAGATTCCTGTTCGCGAGCCCAGAGCATAGATGCACGTGGCATTGGCCTAAGCAGTTATTGCATTTGACCGATGACGCGAGCGTGTATAATCTTTGCCGACAAACAGTACACGTCGAGACAGGTGCAAGAAGATGTTGATCCTGACTCACGTGTAAACGTGCGTGCCATAAGGCACGAGCAACAGTCTGGAATTTGTGTGGCGGGTATAGCAGAAATGCTGCTAGTCGTTAAGACATTATTATTATTATTATTAGTATTGCTACTAGAAAGTGGCGGTAGGGGTGCGCTTGAACGGCGCTTACCGCGGGACGCCCGACGGCGCAAACAACAAGGGGCCACGAAAGTACTAAAGAAAGTACGGGGTCTGTGGATGTTAAGGTTAAGCCCTGAACATCCAGATTTATGGAGCCATCTCTTACACGAGAAGCATTGCACAGAATGCGACCGTTTAATATATATTTTTTTGCAACAGACACTGCATATCCATTCTTTTGGTCCGGGGTTCGGCTCAACGCCCGCCCGTAACAAAAGAATATCTTGCAGCCCTGCTGCAAGGGGGGAGGATGATAGTTTCGGAATGGGACAAAACATACTAAACAGGGTTACATTGAAAGTGACAGTCCTTGGCCGAGGTAAAACCCCGGGTGGTTCCACTGCGCAGAGATCCATGGCGATGTCCTGGGTTTTCTGCTCTGAGAAGTGACTGTACATAGGGTTTCCCCCTTGTTGTTAGCGCCATACAGCTCAACCTTAAAATCCGGCACTATCCGCCGAGCCCACGCAAGATCGCGCTGGAGCTTCGCTCAGGCCTCTGCCGAAACGTCTTCCTTCCTGATCGGTGAGGTCGCGTTCTTGAACAGGATCCGGGCTGCCGACCGCTTATCATTGCGGTTGGGCTGGGTGGATTGCCTGCGCGCTAAGTCCTCGACCCTAACGTCAGCACCCACATTCCTGGAGCCTCCAGCCAAGGGCTCACCAGGCGCTTTACGCTGAAAGGCAAGACCACTTGTGGAGGCTACAAGGTTGATAGCCTCGTCTTTGGCCTCCCCATCGGAGCCCCTGGAGGAGGCACCGATCATCGGACTACTCAGACCGGTTTTACACTCGGCCCTACTACGTCGAGCTGCAGCAGCAGCAATGAAACGCTGGGGAGTTCTCTCAGCTTTCGTCACTTTGCTAAGGTCCGGCTTGGCCGTGACCTTTTTAACGGAGCGAGCTCCTGTTGGCTTTTTTTGAGGAGACCCAGACTCCTTATTTTTGTTGTTGTTGTTGGTACAGTTGTTCATGTTTGAACCCACGAGTGGCGGAGAAAGCGGAAGGTCCACCCTGGACAGAAATCCGCATACCCAGGGTAAGGCTAATTAGAATCGGAGGTCGCCAGGTATCCGAAGCACTCCGTTAGCGACTGGGCTATTTTAGGGCCCCCAGCCAGGCTGATCCTCGGCACGGGTCGTATGACACCTTGATCCAGCCCATTTCAAGGAAGGAAGACAGGAAAGGGGAGAAGAGGGGGTGATAGAGGCTACGAGTAGCGGAAGGAAAATCAGGTAAGAGGGGGGGGGGGGGGGGGGGGGGAGAGAGGTCGCCGCTCCAATTAGCGGCCGAAGCGTTACCGGGTGTCACCACGTGGAGGCTCCACCCCCGCTTGGAGGAGGAGGGTGCATGCACCTAGGAGTCGACGGTTTGAGGTGGCGCTGGTGTGTGCAAGGCGTCTCCGTTCAATGTACAGAAAGCCGTATCATCTATTTGTTCTGCAAGTACATGCCCCCTTTTGTCTGCTGGCAGGTTTGAGTGCCACATGTCGTGGTGCGCATTGAAGTCGCCCAGGATCACGCGGTTATCTCCTCGTAGTAGGGGGTATGTAGATGTTAATGATTTGCAGGTTATACCTTGGCTTTCTAAGAAATCATCCGTTCCTTCGATGTCGGTATCAAATAGATCATACTGTACAGAGTTGTGTGTTAAGAATGCTAGACCACCTCCCAGACCTCCTGTTACTCTATGACGGTCTTTCCGATGGATGTTATATCCGCCATAGGTAATGAGTTTCGACCTAGGACTGAGCTTGGTTTCTTGGACCGCGGCAAGTTTTGTGTCATATTGCGTCATCAAATTAGTTATCTCTGCGGTCTTACCAGTTAATCCGTTACAGTTGTGCTGTAAGATTTGGAAGTGCGCCGGTGGGGTCGATGTCGAGTTAACCATAGGGTTAATAAATCATACATTGAATGAAAGGTATTCTGAAGAGAAAATTTAGGAACAAACACTTAAAAATCCGTTCACCAGTTTGCAACATTAATTGAATTGAAAAAATTATTTTTTGACCTTTGACCTTGAATATCTTTATAACCCTTTGAGTGCACCAAAAAAGAAAAGTACCGTTAAATTCAGCGTAAAACCCTCTTTCAAGCCCAACTTTATTTTTGGACAAATGTATGTATTCTGCACTTGTTCCCCTTAATTCAACACATCTTTAATAGGTTTGTTTATTGAGCTGCTCTAGCTTACCTCAGGTTTTAGTATACGTGTACTTCCATTAATTTTGAGGATTTAAATAAAACAACCAAATAAATAGAAACTATCGAGATTCAATTGTTTCATGGCATTTCTGCTCTGAGTTGCTCTAAGTTGCTCTATTTCTATTTTGACAGCTGCCCTGCTCTGCTCTGCTCTAACCTGCTCTGAACCATTTTTTGTTCAGTAAACAGACCTCATATGTTGAATTTATTATTTTTACATTTCAGAATATTGAATTTGAGTGGGTTATGCGCGAGGGAGTCCATGCGATACTTAAAAAGCTGCGCGAAATATTAGTGGTGAGTGGATATGAAATAAGTGCATACTATTCAGTGACTAGTCCTATTCGTTGGTTTGACTACTCACGGAATTAAATGCTGGTCTTTGTGCTCATTAATTAAATTAGACACCGACTCAAGCTGTTAGCATTCGTTAACATTATTTATATATATCTGTATAATTACAGGAATGTGCTCGTCGATTCCCGGTGCCATGCTTTCCCGACAATGAGGGTAAACGCACCGAAAAGTTTGTATTAATGGGTGCACAGGATCAACTAAAATGTTCACTTACACTTACAGGCGATAGTATTACTCAAGCTGTAAATCAAGCACTTTATCTATTAGCTAACATTTTAATTATAATTTTTTTTAAATATAATTTTAGGATATTAGCTTTAAGTTAAAACGTTCATCTAGCCAAGTACAGCGTACCTCGATTACAGCGGATGCACCATGGAAATTGCAGCAGGTGCAAGACGCAGCAAATCATTTACAACAAGCAATACATAATATTGATAATGTTGGTGGCGATTATACGTTCAAGTATGTACAAACCAAATCTATATACATGTTTTTTTTTTGTAAGTAATTGACTCAAAACTACCGAACGGAGTTTTGCCAAATTTTGACAGTTTATAGTCCAAGGAGTGACAATATTGGAGGGTTCCCTATATACAGTCACTTCTCAGAGCAGAAAACCCAGGACATCGCCATGGATCTCTGCGCAGTGGAACCACCCGGGGTTTTACCTCGGCCAAGGACTGTCACTTTCAATGTAACCCTGTCTAGTATGTTTTGTCCCATTCCGAAGCTATCATCCTCCCCCCTTGCAGCAGGGTTGCAAGATATTCTATTGTTATGGGCGGGCGTTGAGCCGAACCCCGGACCAAAAGAATGGATATGCAGTGTCTGTTGCAAAAAGATATATATTAAACGGTCGCATTCTGTGCAATGCTTCTCGTGTAAGAGATGGCTCCATAAATCTGGATGTTCAGGGCTTAACCTTGACATCCACAGCCCCGTACTTTCTTTAGTACTTTCGTGGCCCCTTGTTGTTTGCGCCCTCGGTAAGCGCCGTTCAAGCGCACCCCTACCGCCACTTTCTAGTAGCAATACTAATAGTAATAATAATAATGTCTTAACGACTAGCAGCACTTCTGCTATACCCGCCACACAAACTCCATTCACTTTTGTCGCCGGTAGTGAAGACGCTAGAGTCCATTTTTCTCCCGTATTATACTGCAAATCTGCACCTGGCTAGTCATCAATATGGCTTCCGTAAGCTGCACAGCACCACCACCGCACTCAATGCCATTACAACGCAAATAAATAGCGGCCTAAATCAAAACCAAGCAAATCACAGGACTGTGTTAGTGGCACTTGACCTGTCGAAAGCTTTTGACACAGTCAACCATGCTACTCTCATACAAGATCTGTTTGAGACACAGATACCTGATGGTTTAAAGAGATGGACCGCTAATTATTTGAATGGACGGCAGGCGTCGGTTAATTTTAGAAACGCAACATCAAAACCTAGACGTATTAGACAGGGGGTGCCACAGGGTAGTGTCCTATCCCCGACACTGTTTAATTTCTATCTATCGAAGATGCCCCCACCATCAGAGGGCGTCTCCGTCGTTTCATATGCCGACGACTGCACAATAATGGCGACGGGGAAGGGCCCCTATACTGATGAACTCTGTACGAGAATCAATGGTTACCTCTGCGACCTTTCCAGGTTTTTCACTGAGCAAGATCTGACAATATCTCCGACAAAATCAACGGCGATGCTTTTTACGACATGGACGCACCAGGTGAGAAATGAATTAGACATTTTTGTTGATGGCACTAAGCTACCAACTGTCAGCCACCCAAAGTTATTAGGGATGACACTGGATAATACTTTCTCATTTGCTGGTCATGTGTCTGCAATGGTCTCAAAGGTACGTGGTCGCAACAAGATCCTCAAGTCACTTGCCGGCAGTACTTGGGGAAAAGACAAAGAAACGTTGCTGACTACATATTAGGCCATTGGCCGACCAGTCTTTGACTATGCTGCACCCATATGGTCGCCTAATGTACATAACACCAACTGGACGAAGTTACAAGTCTGCCAAAATACTGCCATCAGAACTGCTACGGGATGTCTCCTCATGCCTTCCGAGTCTCACCTCCATCAGGAGGCAAAACTGCTCAATGTAAAAGAGCATGCGCAAATGCTGAGCAGGCAATTCCTTCTGAACTGCCACAAGCCAGCACATCCAAACCGTCATCTTTTGGACATAGATCCGCCCCCGAGAGACATCAGGAGACATCTCCGTAAGCATTATGATGAGATCCGGTATCATATTACCTTGCCGTTTGATCTGCAGAATCATAAGCGGACTCCAACCGACATCCACACCGAGTCGGTAGACACTTTTGTCGGATCTCTACCTGTGAATCCCGTTCTGAACAGTCCTCCACCGGATATTGCTGAAGAAGAACGCACCTTACCAAGGGAGACAAGAGTGACCTTGGCACAGCTTAGGTCTGGATATAGTGTAAGGTTAAACTCCTACTTATCCAGACTTAATGATACAATCTTAAATACATGCCCTGCATGTGGTAGGACCCCCCATGATACTCTACATCTCTTCAATTGTTCATCTGAACCTACTCTTCTAACCCCTCTGTCCCTCTGGACAAACCCTGTCGAAACTGCACGTTTCCTTGGACTCCCCTTAGAAGAGCTTGATGAAGATCTTCGGAATGATCATACACTCTAGACAGGGCAATGCATTGTTAACAACAACAACAACAAGGTGATATCCATCTTGACAGATGTCAAATGAACGGTCTTAACTTGAACGGTTGTATTTAGGAAGTACAAGAGAAAGGAAAGCTCAAAGAAAAACGCATACCTATCCAACAATTGCTGGTTTCATAAAAGTTTATTTGTGCTTTCTCAAACATTTGAACTATGTACAATATAAAAAATTAAATCACTTCGTACTTACTATTTCTAATTAATTATTTAATATTTATTTTGCCTTTATACATATTTATTTATACATATTTATTTTATTAATTGTTATTTTGTTTTGTTTTTTTTTTCTTTATCATTTTTTTAAATTTAATTTAATTTAATTTAATTTTTTTATTTTGTTTTTTAACGATTTTTTAAATGTTATTTTTATTTGATTTCAATTTTTTATTTTTTTTTATTTTTTTATTTTTTTTTTATTTTACTTTTTAATTTTATTTTGTTTTAATTTTTTTATTATTATTTTCTTAAAACGAGATAATAAAAACAAAAAGTATTTTCCATGCACATTAAAACATAGAATTAAAAAAAATTTAAATAAAATAACAAGAACAAAAATTATTAAATTATTTTTTAATTCAATTTAATTTTTATTTTATTTTTTTATTTATTTTTATTTACCTTTATTTTTTTATTGTTTTATTTCATTTTTATTTTTTTTTAATTTCTTTATATTTTTTTAAATTTTATTTTATTTCTTATTATTTTTTTCTAATTTTATTTATTTATTTTTTTTAATGCATTAGTGAATTATTCACGCAACATACGCAGAAAATACTTTTAGTTTTTTATTATCTTGTTTTTATTTTATTTTTTAATTATATTTTATTATTTTTTATTTTATTTAATTTTTTATTTCGTTTTTTATTATTTTCTTTATTTTATTTTTATTTTTTTTATTTGATTTTTTTTTATTTTTTTTCTATTGTATTTTTTATTATATTTTTTTTATTTTATTTTTACTTGATTTTTTATTTTGTTTTTTTATTATTTTATTTTTTTAATATGATTTTATTTTTTAATTTTTTATTTTTTTTTTATTATTTACTCTTAATTTTTTTTAATTTTATTTTTTTATTCTATTTTAATTATTATTTTTTTAATTTTTATTTTTATTTTATTTTTTTAATTTATTTTTTTATTTGTTTACCTTATTTTATTTTAGTTTATTTTATTTTATTTAATTTAGACGTTCTTAAATGCATTCGTGAATTATTCACGCAACATATGCATACGTATATGAAGATAAACGACAAGGAAGAAAAATTTAAATTAAAATAAAATGACGTAAGGGCTTCTTGGGTTTGGCTTATGTTCCTTCGAGGAAACCGTTGCGGAAACGGCGACGTACGACTTTCAGATAACGCATGCGATCCGTGTCAGTGGTCTTCCTCCTCTTGGCATTCACGGACCAGTTGTATGAGCGCAGCTTAGCAGCGGGGTAACCACATTGGGAGCATGTTGACTTTTGTACGATGAGCATCCACAGCGCCAGTAAAAGGTGCGTCTTATTGTGACATTTGCCAAAACTTGATGTACCTTCCTTTGGTCATCTTGGATGGCGAAGAGCCGTGCTCCTGGAAAAGCGCCAAGGTAGTGTTTCTAAAGCTTGGAATGCCTCCTACTACAAGCCTAAGGACACACGGGGTAAATCAACGGAAACTGCGCTCCTCGCAACTTAACAGCAGTAGCCAGTTTTCTGCATCTGGAAATATATTTAATACATGAAATCAATAATATTTAAAAGATCTTTTAGCAAATCTTGCCCTTAATTGTCTACAAAACACAAAATTCCAGCAATTTTCCAAAAAAAAATTGCTATTTGTTGGTTTTGAATAATTTGAAAGATATAAGTGTCAGAACAAAAGGAAATTGGTAACAAAGGTGTTGCCAACACAAGCGTTTTTAACTAAATTATGAATCGTATGGTTTTCATTCCGCAATTTGCTCTGGAGCAAAAAGTAGTTTTCTGAAGAGACAACATTGCAAAAAAATCCTATGTATATTTTACTGAAGCAAAGGATGAATGCTTTCACCCCAAAAAGTAAAAACTTCCAAGCCGAGGTAAAAGACCCAACCTTAATTTTAAAATTGTTCCATCATTTTTGGATTTGAAGCTAGACATAAAAATAAACATACATAGCTAGAATATTTATATTCGGTCTTATTGTTTTACACATTGCTGTAGTATTAAAACTTTGAAAAAAGTTACTAGCGTATTTGTCAGTGCAGCTGATACTTTTTCGAAACAAATTTTTGTTCAAGTTTTGTATCAGGTTCACAAAATTTACATGTAATAATAATAGGCTGCTACAAAAACAAAAATTCAATTGAAATTAAAATTTCTGCTGCAAACTGGTGTGTACAAATTGGGTGCCGAAGGGGGGCAAGTTCCCCTCCTCCACTCAACGTACTATATACATTGCATCGTTATTTTTGTTGTGCTATTATTTTTAGTGTTAAAAATAATGATTTTCCAACAGTCATATAACAGTAATAAAATGTAACTGCCCAGCAGGTTGCGCTGGCATTTACCTTTACCTTTTATATCTTACGATAATACATTTTTATACCTTTCATGAACATGAAATGGTATTATAACTTTGGTCCGATGTTTGTAAATATGAGAAGAAGAAGAGATAGACCCATCAATAAGTATACCGAAATGATCAGGATGACGAGATGAGTTGATTTAGCCATGTCCGTCTGTCCGTCTGTCTGTCTGTCTGTTTGAACGCAAACTAGTCCCTCAGTTTTTGAGATATTTGGCTGAAGTTTGGTATGCGGCCACCATTTTCCAATATAGGAATCATTTGTCGGAACCAGCAAGATCGGACCAATATAACATATAGCTCCCATACAACCGATTATTCCGATAAACGGATTTTGGGCTATAACTCCTGTAATTAAACACGAAGGAACGTGAAATTTTATAAGTAATGCTATTTTTATATGTGAAATATCGATGCTGAAAATCATAGAGTTGGGATAAATATTTCACATAGCTCCCATACAATCGATTATTCCGATAAACGGATTTTGGGCTATAACTCCTGTAATTAAACACGTAGGAACGTGAAATTTTGTAAGTATTGCTATTTTTATATGTGAAATATCGATGTTGAAACTCATAGAGATGGGATAAATATTTCACATAGCTCCCATACAATCGATTATTCCGATAAACGGATTTTGGGCTATAACTCCTGTAATTAAACGCGTAGGAACGTGAAATTTTGGACGTATTGCTATTTTTATATGTGAAATATCGATGTTGAAAATTATCGAGATTGGATAAATATTTCACATAGCCCCCATACAATCGATTGTTCCGATAAACGGATTTTGATAGATAACTCCTGTAATTATATAGGTAGGAACGTGAAATTTTGGAAGTATCGCTATTTTTATATGCGAAATATCGGTGTTGAAAATCATTGAGATGGCATAAATATTTCACATAGCTCCCATACAATCGATTATTCCGATAAGCGGATTTTGGGCTATAAGTCCTGTAATTAAACACATAGGAACGCGAAATTTTGGAAGCTTCGCTATTTTTATATGTAAAATATCGATGCTGAAAATCATTGAAATGGGATAAATATTTCACATAGCCCCCATACAATCGACTGTTCCGATAAACGGATTTTGGTAGATAACTCCTGTAATTATATCGGTAGGAACGTGAAATTTCGTAAATGTTGCTATTTTAGAATGTGGAATGTCGATGTTAAAAATCAATGAGATTGGACCAATATAACACATCGTCCCCATATAATCGATAGCTTCGATAATTTCGGTATGAGCTAAAGTTAAATTCACACAGGCTGTACTGGGGATCAAACAGTGAAAATCGTGACGCTTATTCATGAAAGGTATTTAGCCTTCGGCACAGCCGAAGACAGCTTTCCTTACTTGTTTTCTTTGGGTTTGGCGGCTGTTACAGCAATCACATGATGGGTAAGTTTTGGAACGGTCTTCCGATGTAGGGTAATCTTCAACTCTTTCTTCGACGTAAACTATATGTTCACTATAATAATGTTTTTATAAATTTTTAAGAGAAAAACATAAACTTTTTAAATTGTTTTAAAAATGGGTACCAGCTTTTTTTTCAATCCTCAACGGGAATTAAAAAAAAAAAAAATTGAACTATTGTAAGATCATCATCATCATCATTTATTGGCGCTTAACCGCCTAAGCGATTTTGGCCGTTGCATATCAAAGCACGCCAGTCATTCCTTTTTAGCGATAACTGACGCCAATTGGAAACCCCAAGGGAGTTCAAGTCATCCTCCACCTGATGTTTCCATCTCAGTCGAGGCCTCCCCCTTCCTCTGCTGCCGAATTCAGGCGACGATAGGAAAACCTTCTGTGCTGGAGCTTCTTTGTCCATTCGCATAACATGGCCCAGCCAGCGGAGTCTTTGGGCTTTAATTCGCTGGACTATGGTCAGATCTGCGTAGAGCTCGTACAGCTCATCGTTAAATTTCCTTCGATACTCGCCGTTGGCATCACGGGAAGGACCATAAATCTTCCGGAGAACTTTTCTCTCAAATACTCCAAGGGCCATCTCATCTTCTCTTGACATTGTCCATGAATCTGAGCCATACATCAGGACAGGTATGATGAGAGACTTATAGAGCGTGATCTTTGTTCTTCGAGAGAGGACTTTACTTCTCAATTGCCTACTCAGTCCAAAGTAGCACTTGTTGGCAAGAGTGATTCTCCGCTGGATTTCTAGACTGATATTATTTTCGGTGTTGATACTGGTTCCCAAATAGACGAAGTCCCTCACAGTTTCAAATTTGTAACTATCAACAGTGACATGGCTGCCAAGGCGCAGGTGCGCCGATTCTTTCTTTGATGACAGCAAATACTTCGTCTTGTCCTCGTTCACGGCAAGACCCACTTTTTTCGCTTCCTTATCCAGTCCAGAGAAGGCAGCGCTTACGGCGCGGTTGTTAAGGCCAATGATATCAATATCATCGGCATACGCCAGCAATTGCACGCTCTTGTAAAAGATTGTACCATTGCGGTTTAGCTCTGCTGCTCGAATTATCTTCTCCAGCATCAGATTGAAGAAATCGCACGAAAGGGAGTCGCCCTGTCTGAAGCCTCGTTTGGTTTCAAATGGCTCAGAGAGGTCCTTCCCGATTCTGACGGAGCTGTTGGTATTGCTCAACGTCATTTGGCAAAGCCGTATAAGCTTTGCAGGGAAGTGTAAGATCAGTATACTTATTATCCATCAAAATTAATGTAACGACCCTGTGGTTATAACATACCTGTATAAATACGATGTAAATGTAATATAAATGCAACACTGTATAAAGAAAAGAATAGAAGAAAATAGAAGAACCAAGCACTTTCCGGTTTGATAGAAAAAGAACAACTCGTGTTTTATTTAAACCAAAGAAAATCCAAAGCGTTACACCCGAAATATACATTTTGCAACTTCAGGTGTGGGTCGAAGACCATTAACAAGTAAAATTTGATAAAATATATTGATTTTTTCCACCATGGTTGACACTAAGGAGGAAATTATGCATTCGCTATTCGGATTGGGCGTGGAATTCCCACCATCGGCCACACTTTCTCAACTACGACGCCTCCTGCAAGGCGTTATTGGTGATAATAACCGTTATGAACATATCACCGCCGACTCCGGTGGTGCTGATGCTACTAACACCACCACCACTGTTCATGACTTTGCTATTACCACTGCCGTCGTTACTGAATCCTACACCATCACTACTGCTGCATCCACAAATACTGCTGTAATAACCACCAATGCCGATATGACCGCTGCTGCCGTAATAACCACCACTGCCGATATGACCGATGCTGCCGTAATAACCACCACTGCCGATATAACAGCCGCTACTGATATGCCAACTACTGCCGATATAACTACTATTGCCAACACAGGTGCCTCTGCCGGTATGGCCGCCACTGCCGATATGACTGCAATTGTCAACACAGGTGCCTCTGCCGATATGGCTGCAATTGCCAACACAGGTGCCTTTGCCGGTATGGCCGCCACTGCCGATATGACTGCAATTACCAACACAGGTACCTCTGCCGATATGGCTGCAATTGCCAACACAGGTGCCTCTGCCGGTATGGCCGCCACTGCTGATATGACTGCAATTTTCAACACAAGTGCCTCTGCTGCTATGGGTACGAATCTTACTCCAACAATTTTGCCCAATAACTATGCCGCTCCTAATATCACTAACATTTCCAATATTGACGAAGAACTAGTCGCTCTACGAAAGAAAGTGGAGATGCTGAAACTTAGAAAAGAAATTGAAGAGCTCAAAACAAACGCACTACAACAGCGTCGGTTGGATTTTGGGGATATCGAGCATGCCCTCCCCAAATTTAGCGGGGATGATATCTCGATGACAGTAGAACATTTCCTTAAGGATTTCGAAGATATAACAGAGTCGTCGGGAGCGGATGACCGCTTAAAATTACTAGCTCTCCGTCGCTGCCTGACCGGTACGGTCAACAACAGCACTAAATTACAAAGCTTTGAAGAAAGCACTTGAAATAGAGTTTAGCGTACCCATCACCAGGCATGAGGTATATAAAATTTTGACAAATCGACGTTGGGACAAAAAAAAGGAGTCCCTGCATTGCTATGTGCCAGGCATGCAGGCTATACCAAAACGAGCCAACATAAGCGAATCTGAAATAATCGAATTTATTATCGACGGAATCGGTAATGCCGTCTCTAACGTGCACCTGCTGTTGCCAGCTAGGTCTCTAGAAGAACTAAAAACGTTAATTGGACGATACGAAAGGAGATATTTAACGGCTGATGTAGTGGTCACGGCAGGTCGTCGGCAAACAACTGGCGATCAAAAAACAACAAAAACTCCAGATGACACCAAGCCGAGAGGTTTCAATTGCTCAAAGATCGGGCACCTCAAACCAAACTGTTGAGACCAGAAGGGTCGTGCTTCAGGTGTTGGCGGATGGGCCATGACCACCGTTCATGCCCCAACCCGGCCAAAGTTTTAAAACCAAAAAACCAAATCGCTTCAGTGGTAGAATATGAAGATGATTCTGACACAGTCAGTGCATTTAACTTTGTGAGTATAGACTTTAAGGTATTTAATGAAATATTTTCTGACGTAGTGCTTTCTTTATTTGACACCGGTAGTCCGGTTAGTTTTATCCAAGTATCACGGGTCCCAAAACAATTGGTCCATTTATATAAGTCCGGAAATAAGCCTAAATACAGAGGAATTGGAGGCAAATGCATAAATATTATTACAAAAATATGTTGTAACATAAAGTTTAATAAATATGAAAATAAAATTGAATTGAACGTTATTGCAGAGCATGATGTAATAAAATAAGGTGATTTTTAAATACACTCTCTCGCTCTTACACCGCCATCTTGAACGCCATTAGCGTCTGCAATGTTGTCTCTTCAGAAAACTACTTTTTGTTCCAGAGCAAATTGTGGAATGAAAACCATACGATTTATAATTTAGTTAAAAACGCTTGTGTTGGCAACACCTTTGTTACCAATTTCCTTTTGTTCTGACACTTATATCTTTCAAATTATTAAAAACTAAAAAATAACAATTATAGCACTTACAAACACGTCCTTTTTCTTTATTTGTCAAATAGCAAGTGAAGTCTCCAACCAAAGCAGCACTGCCATATACCATTCTTTTTGCTATTTTTCTTTGTATAACATTTCGATACTCGTTCAGCGAGTGCTGCCAGATTGTATCTTATTTTAGTACATTTTGTATACTATTATTTTAGATTATATTACATACTATTACTTTAGAATATACTACAGCTCGGCCAACCTGACTTATATGATCGGCCCGATCATATGCTACATACTGATTATGTATAAGTACATGTTTACAATTTATTTCTAAGTGCCGCCTTCAGTCGATGTTTGAATCTCCCTTTCTTTGCTCTTCCATAGCCTGTTGTTGTTGTTGTTAACAATGCATTGCCCTGTCTAGAGTGTATGATCATTCCGAAGATCTTCATCAAGCTCTTCTAAGGGGAGTCCAAGGAAACGTGCAGTTTCAACAGGGTTTGTCCAGAGGGACAGAGGGGTTAGAAGAGTAGGTTCAGATGAACAATTGAAGAGATGTAGAGTATCATGGGGGGTCCTACCACATGCAGGGCATGTATTTAAGATTGTATCATTAAGTCTGGATAAGTAGGAGTATAACCTTACACTATGTCCAGACCTAAGCTGTGCCAAGGTCACTCTTGTCTCCCTTGGTAAGGTGCGTTCTTCTTCAGCAATATCCGGTGGAGGACTGTTCAGAACGGGATTCACAGGTAGAGATCCGACAAAAGTGTCTACCGACTCGGTGTGGATGTCGGTTAGAGCCCGCTTATGATTCTGCAGATCAAACGGCAAGGTAATATGATGCCGGATCTCATCATAATGCTTACGGAGATGTCTCCTTATGTCTCTCGGGGGCGGATCTATGTCCAAAAGATGACGGTTTGGATGTGCTGGCTTGTGGCAGTTCAGAAGGAATTGCCTGCTCAGCATTTCCGCATGCTCTTTTCCATAGCCTCATGTTACACGCTTCTATTACACTATTATACGGCATTTGTGTGATTTGTCCATTTTCAATGTCTCTTACGACATACCGGTCGTTCGGAAGTTTCTTATGAATGACGTAGGGTCGCTTAAACTTGGGCAGAAGCTTCTTGTTAGTGCCAACTGTTGTGTCTATGTTCTTAATCACAACAAAATCACCTTCCTCAAATGAGTTAACCCTTACTTTCTTCTGTTCACTTCCACTCAAGTTATAATTTTGTACTTTGCGTATGCCGTACGGCACTTCATCACGAGAGCAGCCTAGCCTCTCTGGCGCGACGACAAAGATCTTCCCCCTCCCAATCCAGGGTGTTATGCGAAACCGTGCCCATTGGACGTTTGCAGCCGGGAGGCAAATCGTGGCTGTATTTGAACGGAGCCTCTCTGATACCGGGTCGCCTCAGAGAGTAAGCATGGCCTTACCGCGGTACGGGGCTCTGCCGCGGCGGACGACACATTTTCCCCTACTCTTCCCTTGACCCTAAGCTGGCCGTGTCCGGCGATGGGTCGTACGAACAAGATGAACTCAAATTATCCAAATAAAAACGATAAACCTAAAAAACAAACAACGCCAAATTTCACTCCTCAGCAAAGGAGAGCTATGGAGGAACAGGCGAGAAAGCAACAACAACGCCGGAGGACAACCTCCGTTCCACAATCAAGGGGGGGATCGACAGCGATGGCAACTACGAGTCGGTCAACCAACCCTCTATCGACTAAGATTGACTTGATGGGAGCTAGCACCAGTGCGGTTGCCAACGCAACTAAGCGGACAACGGCAGATGCTAAACTCCCATCAACCGCTGATATGAAAACCAGTATCTTTACGTCTGTGGCAGCGGTCTCACGACCTGGCCTCGGAGTTTCGAAGGAGAAGGAAGCTGCAACTGAGATTTCGCCAAGGAGAGCGACCGCGATGGCAACTACGGGTCCGCACTCCCAGGAGACATCTCCCCGCCGCTTCACATACCACGAGAAAAGATTGGCTGCAAAGATCCTGAAGAGGTATGAAGGGGTACCGCAGGAATCGCTGTCGCCGAATTCCAGTAAATCGGTAGAGCTAGCGAAAGCTGTGATACCGGATTTCCAAAATTCTTACATGCCAAAGAGGTTAAAAGTTAACCCTTTCAAGCGCCAGAGATCGGACCTGGAGTTGAATCCCCCTCCCAAGCGGCATCAGAATACCCCTGGAGCGGGCAAACTAAGCTTTGCTGAGGTAACCAAGGACAGGATCCTTATAGGCGTCCTGGACCGAGGCAATGACCGCCTGGCCATCCCTAAGGACCGGTGGCGTTACGTGCGAAATGAACTCGGCAACATTCTTCTCAATGTTGCTCCAGAGTTTCCGGGTAGTTCGGCGCGAGTAACGGATGCGGGTTGGCACCAGGGTCAGATTAAATTACTCGCATGCGAGGATGCAAAAACCGTAGCACTGTACAAGGCAGCAGCTGCTAAGCTGGGTGAAGTCTACAAGGGCGCAAAGATAGAGGTCGTCGACTGGAAGGACATTCCAGCTCGTCCAAGGGCAAGGGCGTGGATTCCGGCCATCCCTGACGAACCCGAGAGACTGGAGTGTCAATCTGGTCGGGGATGCGGTAGGGCCCGACAGACAGGTGGTGTTCACCATGAATAAAGAGTCAATCGAGCCCCTCAAAAGGTGCAATGGCCTAGTACACTACAGCGTAGGCCAGATCGTTATCCACGTATATCGTGGTGATGCTCAGCGCGCTGCCTTCTCGGCTGCTCCGGGGGAACCGGAAAACGAATTACCAGAAGAGGAAGTGGAGGATTCCGATGCGGAAAGCATGTTATCCGCCACGTCCCTTGGCGATAGTGCTGTGAACAACTCGGAGATGGAGGACAGCCTACAGGACGAGGAAGCCCTCGACGTCACGGTGGTAGCAGCCAACGCTGAGCGATTAACATCTAACGCTGCAGACAGCAAGACTCCTGCAACGCCATATCGGGCAGTTAATCGGAACAACTCGTCGTTGATAGGCAACCTCCGGGATGGGGCAAACCTCGACGATATGGGGACGGCAGGGAAGTCTGTGCGCTCTCATGTTGGTGGTGCTTCAGATTAATCTGCACAAATCTAAAGTAGCTTCGGCTGCTTTAAGTAGTCGTCTTTCTAAAGGCGACGTGGATGTGGTCCTCATCCAAGAACCCTGGGTCAATAGCTCGAGAATCTGCGGATTGGGGACTAAGGGCTTCAAGCTCATTCGAGCCAGCGAGGAGAGCAAAGTCAGAACGTGTATTTTGGTCAAGTCTGAGTTGAACTCCTTTCTCCTACCTAACTACACCAATGGTGATATTACCGCTATCAGTCTAACGGTCGACAGCACCCGCCTGACGGTGGCGTCGGTCTATATGCCCTACGACGCCGAAGAACCCCCACCACAAATGGAGGTGAAAGACCTGGTGTCAAATTTCTGCACGGGTAATCTTATTATTGGAGCGGACGCTAATGCTCACCATGTCCAATGGGGGAGCTCCGACATCAATGCCAGGGGCGAGTCTCTGTTTGATTACCTCTTAACAACCAACCTGGTGATTTGCAACGTGGGTAATGAGCCTGCTTTTATCACTAAGACCCGCAGGGAGGTCATAGACCTCACTCTCTGTAGTGAAGGCGCTTATGAGTGGGTCAGAAAATGGCGGGTTCTGGAAGAACATTCTTTCTCCGACCACCGTTACATAGAAATGGTTTTAGACTTTATTGTAGAACAACCAATCATGAAACGCAATCCACGTAACACTGATTGGCAGTTACACAATGAAATATTAGACAGAGACCTCCCAGTACTGCCCTCACAAGCCCCCTCATCAGTAGAGGAGCTGGAGGATCTTGTTACTACATTTACATCGGCGCTCTCAAATGCTCTAGGACAGGCTTGTCCAGTGCCAAAACCACGCGGTAAACACAGGCCACATTGGTGGTCCTACGATTTGGACTCGCTCCGAATATCATGCCGGAAACAATTTAACAAGGCCAAGAGCTTCGGCTCTGAGCCTCATTGGCACGAATATAAAGCTAAACTAAGGGCCTACAAAAAAGCTCTGAGACAGGCGAAGAGAACCTCGTGGAGAAATTTCTGCACTGGCGTCGAAAAGGTCGACGACACAGCGAGACTTAGACGAGTCCTCTCGAAAAGTCAAACAACCATCAGCTATTTGCGAAAGCCTGACGGATCCTGGACCAGCACGGAAGAGGAAACCCTTGAGCTGCTCTTGAATACACATTTTCCGGGGAATCTGCATGATGCACCACTAGCACCTGCAACAAACCTGGCAGTAAATATACCCATCACTGAGGAAAGAGTAAGGTGGGCAGTTAAGAGCTTTGAACCGTATAAGGCTGCCGGGCCGGACGGGATTATCCCCGCGCAGCTTATAAACACGTTGGAGACATCAGCTAAATGGCTGGTATTTCTCTTCACAGCCTGCCTGGCTCTCAACCACATTCCGGGCTCCTGGAGAAGCGCCACGGGAGTGTTTATCCCTAAGGCTGGGAAGGCATCCCACTACGAGCCAAAAGACTACAGACCGATCAGTCTCTCGTCCTTTGTACTAAAAACCTTTGAGAGGATATTAAGCGACTACCTCTTAACGACTATTGATAGCAACCTTATCTCTAGCTATCAGCATGCATACACCAAGGGTAAATCAACAGAAACCGCTCTGCACAGCCTAGTGTCTGTCATTGAGAAATCGCTGTGTGAAAAGGACTACTGTCTCGTGGCCCTCCTAGACATTGAGGGGGCTTTCAACAATATAAGCCCGGAGGCTATCAACTCCGCTCTAACTAATCTGGGAGTAGATAGACCTCTAACTGGTTTAATTGACCAACTTTTAATGGGAAGGAAAATAGCTTCTTCACTTGGTACGGTTGAGTTATCACGCTATGTCACAAGGGGAACACCCCAGGGTGGTGTTCTTTCCCCGCTTTTATGGAACCTCACAGTCAACTCGTTGCTACGTGACACAAGCTGGGGGGGCGGGAAGATAGTGGCATACGCAGACGATTTAGCTATTGCATTCAGAGGCAAGTTCCCACAAACTCTGTGTGACCTGATGCAAGTAGCACTGCGAGAAGTTTCGACGTGGTCCTCTCGCTGCGGACTTAGTATCAACCCAGGGAAGGTGGAACTTGTCCTCTTCACCAACCGGTACAAAATACCGCCACTAAGCCTACCAGAACTAGATGGCACGCGCCTGGGCTTGTCGGATAAGGCCAAGTTTCTAGGCATAGTTCTGGACAGGAAATTGAATTGGAAGGAGAATGTTCTTCAGCGCCAGAAGAAAGCTTGCCTCGCTCTTTACACCTGCAAAAGAGCCATTGGCAAAAAATGGGGGCTCAGCCCTAGAGTATGCAGTTGGATCTACACGGCCATCATTCGCCCAATCATGCTTTATGGAGTCGTCGTATGGTGGCCTGCGCTGAGCAAGGCAACATACCTGAATCTGTTGCGGAAAGTCCATAGATCCAATATGATCTGTATAAGCGGTGCGCTAAGGACAACGCCCAACGAAGCCCTCCAGGTCATTCTGGGCATTTTGCCACTTGATCTGGAAGGGTTTCGGTCAGCGGCGGCATCAGCTCTGCGCCTAAGAGAAACCTCCAGTTGGGCTGCGGGTACTATTGGACACTCCAGTATTCTGGAATCTTACAGCTTTCTCCCTCTAAGCACAGATCGTTGTGCGACTACTACAGTCGGGGATAGCTGTTTCAAAATAAACATTCCCAGCAGAGAAGACTGGGAGAGGACGGATTGGTGTCCCGAAACAAATGGTGGCACTTCCATATACACCGACGGCTCGAAGTTGGACGGCAGAGTTGGAGGAGGCGTTTATTCAAGGGATTTGGACCTTGAGCTCTCCTTCAGACTACCTGATCATTGTAGCGTCTTCCAGGCGGAAGTCTCGGCAATCCTGGACGCCGCGGCCTGGTTAAGCAAACGTGTTATCGGAGAAGATATCGCTATTTTCAGCGATAGCCAAGCGGCCATCAAATCCCTTGGCTCATACACGTTCAACTCTGAACTGACGCTCAGCTGTCGTCGATCTCTTCAGGAGATGGCCCAACAGAACCGCGTAAACCTCATATGGGTCCCGGGACATAGGGACATTGAGGGAAACTGTAAGGCAGACGAGCTTGCCAGGCAGGGCACGACCAAGCAGGTTCTTCAGGATAAAGAGCGCTTAGGTATGCCGTTTGCCACATGCAAACTAATGCTGAAGGAGCACACACTCCGTCAAGCCAACGAAAGATGGCTGCAATCCCCAGGGTGTCGCATATCGAAACAAACCTGGCCAAAATGGGATCTTAAAAGGTCTAGACGCATTTATGCCCTAACTAGGAGGGAAATCTGCATATTGATAGGGGTATTAACCGGTCACTGCCTCATTGGTAGGCATGCAGAAAGGCTAGGTGTGCCCTACCGACGATGCTGCAGGAGTTGCAAAGATGATGAGGAGGAGGAAACAGTGGATCACCTCATCTGCAACTGTCCGGCTTTAAGCGGCGCGAGAACGCGCTTTTTGGGAGTTCCGTTCCTGGATAGCCTAAGCCAGATCGCGGAACTGGACATAAAGGACTTGATGGGCTTCATAAAGTCATCTAAGTGGTTCGAGGAGGAGTAACGGTGTCGGTTTAGGAGTGTCAGTCCCGGGATTCTGCTATGTGGAAAATCCCAACTACTCAGGGATTTTCCATATGGCTGGGTCCCGGGACTGACTTTCCTTGTGTTGGTGGTATCACAACGGGCCTTTCAAAACTGGCCTAAGTGTGCCTCTGCGGCAGCCACTTGAACCTAACCTAACCTATGCTTTGTTCTGCTCTGTCACGTATTTCTTCTAAATCCCTCCCCTCCGGGCCCGAACTGTACTCGTCCAGATATTCTGAAAGTTTGTCAACAATTTCACCGCGTTGATTAACACCAAATAAGGCCTGGCTTGGTGTTGTTCCTATCGATCTATTAATAGAGTTGTTCAATGCGAATTCTATTTTTGATAACTGTTTCACCCAATCTGCATGAGACACGGAATCGCTAAGTTTCGCTAGCATACCAATTAAACTTCGGTTTATCCTTTCCACTTGCCCGTTTGCTTGTGGGGAGTGGACTGCTACTTTTATATGGCTAATGTTTTTGCTTTCTATGTATTCTTCGAACTCTTTCGATGTAAAGCAACTACCTCTGTCAGTTATGCACCTCTTTGGTCGGCTATAATATTCTTGTCGTTAAAACTGGGTAAAGCTTTACGTATTTCGTAAAAGCGTCGATTATAACCAAAAGATGCTTTCGTTTCGATTGTAAAGAGGGAAGAGGGCCTAAATGGTCTAAATGTCTTGTGTGGAACGGCTTGGGATGCTTTGGTATGTTGTGGAGATGCCTAGCATTAGGATTATTGGGCGCAGAGTACATAATGCACTTTATACAATTTTGCTTGAATGTATTAATTTTATCTTTCATATTAGGGAACCAATAGCTCATCTTAATTTTTTGGTAGCATTTATCCACGCCTTGGTGGACTAATTGCTCGTGAATGTTTCTTATTACATCCTTTTCAAGTTCCTTAGGAACGTATAACTGTAAGATATCGTTGTCTTTTTTGAATACAACACCGTTTTCCATAACAAAGTCTTTCATGTTTTCAGTCTCTAACTTATTTTTTAAGGCTGCTATATCTTCGTCTCGCGCTTGCATAATTTGTACCTGGAAGTCTAAATCTTCACAGTCAATGGCCCCAATTACAGTTTCGCAGTCGGATATATTTCTGCTAGGTGCATCTACATGAGGCATTTTGGTACCTGCTCTGTGCGATATTGAGTAGTTGTAATTTTCTAATTCAAGAGCCCATCTAGCTATGCGACTATTGACTAATTTCTTATTAAGTGTTAAGGTAAGAGAGTTGCAATCTGTTAATATTTTAAACTTAATACCCTCTAGGTAGACTCGAAATCGACGTAGAGCGTAAATTATAGCTAATGTCTCTAGCTCGAAACTGTGGTATCTACTTTCTGCATCGGAAGTCCGTTTTGAAAAAAAAAGCTACGGGATGTAGGTGCTTATCGTCCTGTCTTTGCAGCAGTATTGCCCCAAAGCCATGAGCACTAGCGTCGCAGTGTAGTTCTGTTTCCCTTTTATGGTTATATATGGCTAGTACGGGGCGTGATACCAATTTTTCCTTTAGCAGGCGGAAGCAATTGACACATTCTTCATTGAAACTAAAAGTTTTGTTCTTCTTGAGTAAATCATACAAAGGGCGAGCTAATACCGAAAAGGATTGAACAAATTTTCTAAAATATGAGCAAAGTCCAACAAATGCCTGGAGCTCTCGTGCGTTCTTAGGTGTTGGGTAGTTTGTTATGGAATTAATGTGAGATTCGGATGGTCGTATGCCATGGTTTGATACGTTATAGCCCAGATATTCGATTTCACTATATGCAAATTTGCATTTGCTTATTTTTATCTGAAGGCCGTGCTCTACCAGCTTCCCTAATACTCTTTTAACTAAATTATAATGCTCATCTATTGTTTTACTCCCTATGATTATATCGTCCATATAAACCATTACTTCATTTTTCTCGATAAAATCTTTTAAAACTTTGGTTATAAACCTTTGAAAAATCGCTGGTCCATTTTTCAGCCCAAAAGGCATTCTTAGAAATTCATACTGACCATTTGGAACTACAAATGAGGTATACTTCATGGATTCCTCTGCCATCTTAATTTGGTAAAACCCTGACTTTAGGTCTAATAAAGTAAATAATTTGTTTTCACCTAAATATTCCAAACAGTCTTCTATTAGCGGTAGAGGATAGTTATCTCTTACAATTGACTTGTTTAAATTTCTATAGTCAATGCACATTCTAGTTTCGCCTGACTTCTTCTTTGTAAGGACAATTGGTGACGCATAAGGGGATTCACTATGCCTAATAATATTTTTCCTAAGCAAATCTTCTATAATTCGATTAACTTCGGTTTTCTCTGCGAATGATAAGCGTCGTGGTGAACAGAAGGTCGGAATATTTGAGGTAAGCAAAATTTTGGCTTCATAATTTATATTCGGAAGGTATTCACTATGGCTTTGGTCGTAAGAATTTTTTACCATTGCTCTGAAGGTTTCTGCCCAATCTGAAGGTATCTGAAGGCTTATGTCAATCACATCTTTATCATTCTCTATTTGTATATTGAAAATATCACAAAGTCTTTATTCGAATTTGCTACCTCTGTAACGGAGGTATTATTGATGTGTTCTTTATAAGGTTCCTTCACACTTTCCTTCTCGTCATTCAAAATAAAAAGAGGATCTTTATTCAACTTGGGTGTGGTTTTATTCATTTCAAAAATCTCTTCCTAACAACAACGAAAATGGTAATTCATTATCAGAAAGTACATAAATTTTTAGTAATTTTGAAATATTTTTAAATTGTATTGATACAGTGATGCTTCCGCGAGATTTCACATTAACTTTTCCGAAGCAAAGAAAAAAAACAAACATAATGAGGACGATCACAATTTGGACTGACGGCAACACTTACCATTTCTATAGATTGTACTGAGCTATACTCGGTTTCGTCTTCTAATGCTGCTACCACCTTGTGTGGACAATTTCTGTATAGATGCTCCTTAGATCCGCACTTAAAACAGGATCCCCGCTCTCTCTTTTTCTCCTTGCACTCACTTTCATAATGGCCGTATCGCGAACAGTTGAAGCATCTTACTTGAATCTGACTATTGCTTGTTGATGGAGCAGTGCGTTTATCACTCGTCCGTCTTAGCCGGTCATATTGTGGAATTCGTTTTTTAAGTTGTTCCACTGTTCTAACGCCACTGAAGATAAGGGTACTGGCTGACTTATCCCCTAGTCCGTCGATTATGAACTCAACAAGTTCATACTCCTCAATTGGTGCGGATTGGGCCAGCTCTTGCATCGACAGAATGTAGTGCCCCAGCGTCTCAGTGTTTTCCCATTTACGTCTTTCCAGTTGGCGAAACACATCCATTACACTAAGTGGCTTTTTAAATTCCGTGAGCAACTTTATTTTTAGGTCGCTCCAATTGTTTATACGGTTTAGACGCCATAGAATTTGGGCACTACCCCTTAGCAAACGTCGTGCAATCATAATTTTTGCTTCGTCACCGCAACCATAAGAATTGGTTGTGTCTTCAAATTCCTGCAACCATTTTTCGACACTCGCATTATTGTCGCCGCTGAACGTTGGAATTGTTTTTTTCCATTTCGCTGATTGGAGCGGACTGTAAGCCCCTAGCTGCTTCTAATTTCTCGATTTCGGCCTGCATTTGCAAAATTCTTAATTTTTTCTCTAACCGTTCTTCCATAACGGTTATGTCGCTGTCATCTGAGCTGATGCTGTAAGCAGCGGTGTCTGCGTTGGCGTTCGCACCCACCGCCGCAGTTGCTATTTCGCGCTGACCATGCGCTACTGACGTTGCTGCTTCACGGTTTTCGCTGTCTAGTGGTGCTACCAGCACGTATGGTTGGCGTGTCTCTGCTGGCGACTCCTCTGCTTCTGCTGCCTCGTTTTGCTCGCTGCTATCGTCAGTTCTGCCTGCGTCAAGCGGTTCTAGTGCCTTTGCGCTTTTGTCGGATTTTCCCGTTATGGTTGATGATAGCAAATTGCGGAGTTGCGTTAATGTTGCCGTTTGTGGAAATTCCACACCAATATCAGCTAGGACTGCTGCTATCTCTTTACGCTCCGACATATTAAAGAAATGTTTGGTTCGCTTTCGCCAAGTTGTGCAGATTAAAAAATTTAGAGCGCGGTCACACCTGATGCTATAGCACTTACAAACACGTCCTTTTTCTTTATTTGTCAAATAGCAAGTGAAGTCTCCAACCAAAGCAGCACTGCCATATACCATTCTTTTTGCTATTTTTCTTTGTATAACATTTCGATACTCGTTCAGCGAGTGCTGCCAGATTGTATCTTATTTTAGTACATTTTGTATACTATTATTTTAGATTATATTACATACTATTACTTTAGAATATACTACACAATTTTTTTTGTTGAAAATTGCTGGAATTTTGTGTTTTGTAGACAATTAAGGGTAAGATTTGCTAAAAAATCTTTTAAATATTATTGATTTCATGTATTAAATATATTTCCAGATGCAGAAAACTGGCTACTGCTGTTAAGTTGCGAGGAGCGCAGTTTCCGTTGATTTACCCCGTGTGTCCTTAGGCTTGTAGTAGGAGGCATTCCAAGCTTTAGAAACACTACCTTGGCACTTTTCCAGGAGCACGGCTCTTCGCCATCCAAGATGACCCAAGGTAGGTACATCAAGTTTTGGCAAATGTCACAATAAGACGCACCTTTTACTGTCGCTGTGGATGTTCATCGTACAAAAGTCAACATGCTCCCAATGTGGTTACGCCGCTGCTAAGCTGCGCTCATACAACTGGTCGTGAATGCCAAGAGGAGGAAGACCACTGACACGGGTCGCATGCGTTATCTGAAAGTCGTACCTCGCCGTTTCCGCAACGGTTTCCTCGAAGAAACATAAGCCAAACCCAAGAAGGCCCTTGTGTCATTTTATTTTAATTTTAATTTTTCTTCCTTGTCGTTTATCTTCATATACGTATGCATATGTTGCGTGAATAATTCACGAATGCATTTAAGAACGTTTCAATTAAATAAAATTAAAAAAACTAAAATAAAATAAATTAAACAAATAAAAAAATAAATAAAAAATAAAAATAAAAATTAAAAAAATAATAATTAAAATAGAATAAAAAAAATATAATTAAAAAAAATTAAGAGTAAATAATAATAAAAAAAAAACAAAAAAAAATAAAATTAAAAAATAAAATCATATTAAAAAAATAAAATAATAAAAAATAAAATAAAATAAAAAAATCAAGTAAAAATAAAATGAAAAAATTATAATAAAAAATACAATAGGCTCATTCCATTTCAAGACAACCGGTCCGCGCGGGACATGATTTTTGATTTCGATGAAATTTTAATATGTTGTTCTTTGGTCAAAATAAAGAAACACTTGTCTTTTTTTTCCTGAAAAAAATTTTTTTTCGGATTCATCGGCCGTTGAAATCGGCCGTTGAATCATTGCATATGAACATTTTTTTCGCCCATTTTTTCAACTCGCAATAACTTTGTCAAAAATTAACCGATTCTCCTAATTTTTTTTTTAAAATGTTCGTTATTACTATTACTTTTACATAAATTTATAAAAAATATTATATAGTTTAAAAATTTATTTTTTTTTTAAGTATTTAGTAAAAATTTATGACTTTTTTCAAAAATTAATATCTCAAAAAACCTAATTTTTTTTGTTTTGAAATTTTTTCTATACTGAGTCAACAGTTTATATTTCAACTTGTATTAACGCCTATTAGCCAAAATTCGTGGTTTTCGAGATATGAATATTTACATTTTTTCCACCCATATTTTGATGAAATGCATATTATATTTGTCAAAAATTAACCGATTCTCATGATTTTTTCTTTGAAATGTTCGTTTTTACTTTTACTTGAATAGAAATTTATAAACAATAGCATATAGTTAAAAAAGACAGTTTTTTTTTAGTATTTAGTAAAAATTTATGACTTTTTTCAAAAATTAATATCTCGGAAACTGTTATCTTTTTACTTATTCTTTTAAACTTTTCTATATTGAGTGAACTGTTTATATTTTAACTTGGCTAAATATCAACTAGCCAAAATTCGTTGTTTTCGAGATACGCATTTTTGAGTATTCAACTTTTTTCCATATAATTTGCATCAATATATGCAGAGGAAAATGTTAAATATTCAAAAATTCATATCTCGAAAACAACGAATTTAGGCTAATAGGGATTTAGCCAAGTTGAATTATAAACTGGTCACTCAATATAGAAAAAGTTGAAACAAACAAAAAATTACAGTTTCCGAGATATTAATTTTTGAAAAAAGTCATAAATTTTTGCTAAATACAAAATATATTGTCTTTTTTTTAACTATATGCTATTGTTTATGAATTTCTATTCAAGTAAAAGTAAAAACGAACATTTCAAAGAAAAAATCATGAGAATCGGTTAATTTTTGACTAAGATAATATGCATTTCATCAATATATGGGTGGAAAAAATGTTTAATATTCAAAAATTCATATCTCGAAAACAACGAATTTTGGCTAATAGGCATTTAGCGAAGTTGAAATATAAACTGTTGGCTCAATATAGAAAAAAATTTCAAAACAAAAAAAATAACCTTTTTTGAGATATTAATTTTTGAAAAAAGTCATAAATTTTTACTAAATACTGAAAAAAAAAATAAATTTTTAAACTAGATAATATTTTTTATAAATTTATATAAAAGTAATAGTAATAACGAACATTTAAAAAAAAAAATTAGGAGAATCGGTTAATTTTTGACAAAGTTATTGCGAGTTGAAAAAATGGGCGAAAAAAATGTTCATTGCATTTTAACGATTTCAACGGCCGATAAATCCGAAAAAAAAATTTTTTCAGCAAAAAAAAAAAAGACACGTGTTTCTTTATTTTGACCAAAGAACAACATATTAAAATTTCATCGAAATCAAAAATCATGTCCCGCGCGGACCGGTTGTCTTGAAATGGAATGAGCCAATAGAAAAAATTAATAAAAAAAATAAAATAAAATTAAATTAACAAAAATAAAGAAAATAATAAAAAACGAAATAAAAAATTAAATAAAATAAAAAATAATAAAAAATAAAATAAAATATAATTAAAAAATAAAATAAAAACAAGATAATAAACTAAAAGTAATTTCTGCATATGTTGCGTGAATAATTCAATAATGCATTAAAAAAAAATAAATAAATAAAATTTGAAAAAAATAATAAGAAACAAAATAAAATAAAAAAAAAATAAAATAAAATTTAAAAAATATAAAGAAATTAAAAAAAATAAAAATGAAATAAAACAATAAAACAAAATAAAGGTAAATAAAAATAAATAAAAAAATAAAATAAAAATTAAATTAAATTAAAAAATAATTTAATAATTTTTATTCTTGTTATTTTAATTAAATTTTTTTTAATTCTATCTTTTAATGTTCATGGAAAATACTTTTTGTTTTTATTATCTCGTTTTAGAAAATAATAATAAAAAAATGAAAACAAAATAAAATAAAAAAGTAAAATTAAAAAAAAATAAAAAAATAAAATAAAATAAAAAATTGAAATCAAATAAAAATAACTTTTAAAAAATCGTTAAAACAAAATAAAAAATAAAATAAAATTAAATAAAATTTAAATAAAATGATAAAGAAAAAAATAAAAAATAAAATAACAATTAATAAAATAAATATGTATAAGGCAAAATAAATATTAAATAATTAATTAGAAATAGTAAGTACGAAGTGATTTAATTTTTTATATTGTACATAGTTCAAATGTTTGAGAAAGCACAAATAAACTTTTATGAAACCAGCAATTGTTGGTTAGGTATGCGTTTTTCTTTGAGCTTTCCAATGAATTCTTGTCAAAATTACAAAATAGGTCTCCATCATATTATTAGAACTTTCCCTTTTCGTTGAAAACTTTGTTTCATACACTACTTCAAATGCTTCTAATAAAAAATAGCTAGAGAAAATTTCAAACTTTGATTTAATGGCTGAAGAGACCTTAAAAATGCTAAAATTACATTTTCTTGCACTGAATCCCTTGAAAAATTCAATACTATTTTACAAACGGTCCTTCTTTTATGCCCCTTTCTCTTGTACTTCCTAAATACAACCGTTCAAGTTAAGACATCTATCAAGATGGATATCACCTTTGTGGTTACGTCCTGATTGCAGACGAAGATATGATAGTGTCTGTTATTTTCAAACTTAAAAATGTCAGAACAGAATATTCGAAAAAGAATTTATTAGATATAAGAGACAAAATTAAACTAAGTACAGTTCAAGATACAATTTTTTTAACTGATTCGGATACACTCTCGGCTATTATAAGATCACCTCCGGATCAGAATAGTTGCTTTAGTCCTGCCGATAAATCTACCGCTTGTTTGCATGATATTGTAAGATCGCCTTTGGATGGGGTTAGGTAGGTTAGGTTCAAGTGGCTGCCGCAGAGGCACACCTAGGCCAGTATTAAAAGGCCCGTTGTGATACCACCAACACTAGGAAAGTCAGTTCCGGGACCCTGCCATATGGAAAATCCCGGTATTAACGGAATTCTCCACATAGCAGAATCCCGGGACTGACTTTCCTATACCGACACCGTTACTCCTCCTCGAACTATTTAGATGACTTGATGAAGGCCATCAGGTCATTTATGTCCAGCTCCGTGACCTGGCGTAGGCTGACCAGGAAGGGAACTCCCAAAAAGCGCATTCTCGCGCCACTTAAAGCCGGGCAGTTGCAGATGAGGTGCTCCACCGCTTCCTCCTCCGCATCATCCTTACAACTCATACAGCATCGTCGGTAGGGCACACCAAGTCTTTCTGCGTGCCTACCAATGAGGCAGTGCCCAGTTAATACGCCTATTAATATGGAGATTTCTCTTCTCCTTAGGGCATAAATTTGTCTTGATCTTCTATGATCCCATTTCGGCCAGGTTTCTTTGGATATCCGGCATCCTGGAGATTGCAGCCATCTTTCGTTGGCTTGGCGGAGTGTGTACTCCTTCAGCATAAGCTTGCATGTGGCAAACGGCATACCTAAGCGCTCTTTATCGCGAAGAACCTTCTTGGTCGTGCCCTGCCTCGCAAGTTCGTCTGCCCTACAATTTCCCTCAATGTCCCTATGCCCCGGGACCCATGTGAGGTTAACGCGATTCTGTTGGGCCATCTCTTGTAGAGATCGACGACAGCTGAGCGTCAGTTCAGAGTTGAACGAGTAAGAGCCAAGGGATTTGATGGCCGCCTGGCTGTCGCTGAATATAAAAATGTCCTGTCTGATAGTGTGTTGGCCTATCCAAGCCGCGGCGTCCATGATTGTTGAAACTTCAGCCTGGAAGACACTGCAGTGATCAGGTAGTCTGAAGGAGAGCTCAAGGTTCAGATCCTTTGAATAAACCCCTCCCCCAACTCTGCCGACTAACTTCGAGCCATCAGTATAAATTGAAGTGCCGCCATGAGTGACGGGACTCCGATCCGTGCTCTCCCATTCTTCCCTGCTGGGAATGTTGATTTTAAAACCGCTATCTCCGACTGTTGTGGTCGCACAGCGATCTGTGCTCAGCGGGGATCCTATAGCCCAAAATACAGGCGTGTCCAGTAGTGCTTGCGCCCCAGCCGGACGTTTCCCTTAGACGCAGAGCCGATGCTGCTGCTACTCGGTGCCCTTCCAGATCGAGTGGAAAAATGCCAAGAATGGAGTGCTTCATTGGGCGTTGTTCTTAACGCACCGCTTATACAGATCATGCAAGATCTGTGTACTTTACCTAGCAGATTAAGGTTTGTTGCCTTGCTCAGCGCAGGCCACCATACCACAACTCCATAGAGCATGATTGGTCGAATGATTGCAGTGTAGATCCATTTGCATATTTTGGGGCTGAGCCCCCATTTCTTTCCAATGGCTCTTTTGCACGTGTAGAGTGCAATACACGCTTTCTTCTGGCGCTGCAGAACATTCTCCTTCCAGGTTAGTTTCCTATCCAGAACTGTGCCCAAGAACTTGGTTTTGTCAGCCAAGTTCAGGTGCACGTTATTCAGTTTTGGTAGTATTAGCGGTGGTATCTTATAGCGGTTGGTGAAAAGGACCAGTTCTACTTTTCCCGAGTTGATGCTCAGTCCGCAGCGCGAGCACTATGAGGAAACCTCTCTCAGTGCTACTTGCATCAAGTCGCACAGGGTTTGCGGGAATTTGACCGATTTTTCAATAACAGAAACTAGGCTGTGAAGCGCAGTTTCTGTAGATTTCCCTTTGGTGTATGCATGCTGATAGCTACAGATCAGGTTGCTATCAATAGTAGAGGAGAGGTAGTAATTTATTATCCTCTCGAAGGTCTTGAGCACAAAGGATGAGAGACTGATCGGCCTATAGTCCTTGGGCTCGTAATGAGACGCCTTCGCCGCCTTAGGAATAAACACTACCGTGGCTCTTCTTGTGGCTGTTTGAGTTTTTGAGAGCACTCGTCTAAGTCTCGCTGTATCGTCGACATTTTCGACCCCAGTGCAGAAATTTCTCCACGATACTCTCTTCGCCTGCCTCAGAGCTTTTTTGTAGGCCCTGAGTTTAACTTTATATTCGAGCCATCGAGTCTCCGTGCCAAGGCTCTTGGCCTTATTAAATTGTGTCCTACATGATTTACGGAGCGAGTCCAGGTCGTAGGACCGCCAATGCGGCCTATGTTTACCGCGTGGTTTTGGCACTGGGCAAGCCTGCTCTAGGGCATTCGAGAGCGCCGTTGTAAAGGTCTTTACCAGATCCTCCAACTCCCCTACTGATGAGGGGACTTGTGGGGGCAGCGCTGGCAAGTCCCTAGATAGTATTTCATTGTGTAGCTGCCAGTTAGTGTTACGTGGGTTGCGTTTCATAACCGGCTGCTCAACAGAAAAGTCTAGAACTAATTCTACGTACCGGTGGTCGGAGAATGAGTGTTCATAAAGAACGCGCCATTTTCTGACCCACTCTTAAGCGCCTTCGCTGCAAATAGTGAGATCTATGACCTCCCTACGGGTTTTAGTAATAAACGTTGGTTCGTTACCCACGTTGCAAACTACCAGGTTAGTTGTTAACAAATAATCAAACAACGACTCTCCTCTAGCATTGATATCGGAGCTTCCCCACTGGACGTGATGAGCATTGGCGTCAGTTCCGATAATAAGATGACCCATGGAAAAATTTGCCACCAGGTCTTTTACCTCCCTCTGTGGCGGATGTTCTTCGGCGTCGTAGGGCATATAGACCGATGCCATCGTCAGACTGGTACTGTCGACTGTTAAACTGGCAGCTGTAACGTCACCATTGGTATAGTTGGGCAAGAGAAAGGCATTCAGCTCAGACTTAACCAAAATACAGGCTCTAAACCTGCCCCCCTTGGATTAGCTTAAAACCCTTAGTCCCCAAACCGCAAATCCTTGAGCTGTTGACCCAGGGTTCTTGGATGAGGACCACATCTATGTCGCCTTTAGAGAGACGACGGATTAAAGCAGCCGAGGCTGCTTTAGATTTGTACAGGTTTATCTGAATCACCACCAACATGAGAGCGCTCAGACTTCCCTGCCACCGCCGTATCGTCGAGTTCCACCTCGTCTGGAGGCTTATCTTTCAACGACGATTTGTTCAGACCACGATTTGGCGTAGCTGAGATCCTTCTAACTGTGGCAGCATTGACATTGGTGCGCTCAGGACTAGCTGCTATCACTGTGACGTTGAGGTCTTCCCCGTCCAGCAGGCTGTCTCCCATCTCCGAGCTGTTCACTGCTCCTTCGCCATTTGACGTGGCAGATACCATACTTTCCGAGTCGGACATCTCCGACTCCTCTACCGGCACTGCGATGTCCGAGCCCTCCGGTGCAGCCGAAATAGCAGCGCGCTGTGCATCGCCGCGGTATACGTGGATCACGATCTGACCCATGCCGTAGTGCACTCGTCCATTGCACCGTTTAAGGGGCTCGAGTGCTTCCTTAGTCAAGGTGAAGACCACTTGCCTGTCAGTCACCTATGGATAATAATAGTTGTTTTACTCCTGCCGATAAATCTGCCGTTTGTTTACCTGATGTTTTTTGTATCGACGTTTCTTGTAATGATGATGACATAGATATAGACGGTGTACTTGTAGCAAGTAACTAGACTTAAACAAATTATCGACGACAATTCCCTCGCGACTGGACTGAAGACTGAACCACTTAGGTACGAGATGAAGATACATCTGACGACGGACGTTCCTTTTCACCATGGCCCTCGCCGTTTATCCTATGCGGAACGCAAGGAAGTACAAATAATTATAGACGAATTACCTAAAGAAGGAATAATACGACCAAGTAATTCCCCTTATGCTTCGACAATTGTATTAGTAAAGAAGAAGAACGGAAAAACTCGTATGTGTGTGGATTATAGGGCGTTAAACAAATTGACGACAAGGGACAATTATCCGCTTCCGTTAATTGAAGATTGTATCGAATATTTGCAAGATAAAGGTTTTTTTTTCTGTACTGGACCTGAAGAGTGGATTCCATCAAGTTGATATGTCGTCTGAATCGATACCTTTCACTGCTTTTGTAACTCCGCATGGGCAATTTGAATACACGAAAATGCCATTTGGGTTGAAGAATGCCCCTGCGGTGTTCCAACGTTTTATTAACACTATTTTTCGAGACATGATAGAGGAGAGGAAAATTATAATTTATATGGACGATATTATTATTGCAACAGAGAATTTTGAAGACCATATCGTGTTGCTAAAGCGTGTGTTACAGCGAGTCACTTTACGCACTTTAACCCTTAATTAAAAAAAAATGCAGGTTGGGTACCGTGAGATTGATTATTTGGGATACAAAGTCAATCAAGCTGGAATTACGCTTAATGACTCCCACATAAAAAGTATTAAAAACTTCCCTATTCCCACGAACCATAAGCAATTACAATCTCATACTTCCGTAGATTTGCGCCCTCATTTTCACGAATTGCCAAACCTTTACAAAACCTACTGAAGAGAAATATACCATTTGATTTTGACGGTAAAATGTCAAGACGCCTTTTCGGAATTAAAATCTAGACTGGTTAACCTTCATGTGCCCAGCTTACTACATTTGTAGTAATTTGTGAAAAAAAGTGAGAAAAAAAAAAATTCCGAAACAACAATGCTGAGTTTTTCAGTAGCTTCCTGATTATCAAATCAAAGTCAATTAGGAGTATAATATTATTAGAACTATTATTTGCCTGACCCCTAGACCCTACTTGAAAAAACCATAATATTGCGGCCGGCTTACTACATTTGTAGTAACCATAGAAAATGTATGCAGAATAGTATTATATAGTTGACTTCAGCTTGTCGTAACATGCAATTTTGCACGTAGTTTTTGCTGGATCCCGACAGGGTTATAGCAAAGAAAAAATTTAATAATCCGGGAAGGTTATGGAGATATCCTGCAAAATGTGGACCAGGGTAACCTTATAACTGGTTCATATAATATGGGTATCAAATGAAAGGTGTTGACGAGTGATTTAACATGATGTAGGTATTAGTCCCACACGAGACCCCGTTTTCGAGATATTGACCAAAGTATGGACCAGGTGCGGCCGCCGTGGTGTAGCGGTTAAGTGTTCGGCCTTCTACACCAAGTCGTGGCGGTTCGATGCCCGGCAAAAGTAACATCAAAAATTATTTAGAAAAACAATTTTTCTAAGCGGGGTCGCCCCTCGGCAGTAGTTTGGCAAACTCTCCGGGTGTATTTCTGCCATGAGAAGCTTCTCAGCAAAAAATACATTTGCTTTGCAGGTGCCGTTCGGAGTCGGCAAAACCCTGTAGGTCCCGCCAACTTGTAGGAAAAACTCAAAAGCAACACACCACAAATTGGAAAGAGAAGCTCGGCTAAAAATCTCGTTAGAGGTTATGATAACCTGTTGGTATATCGCCGCCATTAGTTTTTTTTTTTTATGGACCAGGTGCGGCCCTGGACGGTGTTTCTACAAAATGGGTGTAAACTGAAAGATTTTGATTGGAGTTTTAACAAGTTATAGTTCTCAGTCCCATGTGAACTATTATTTTCGAGATAAACACTAAAATGTGGACCATGTGTAGACCAAGAAGATGTTTGTGGTGTGGACGAATACTTTAACAAGGTGTAGTTATTGGTCCCATACGAAACCCCGTTTTCGAGGTATTGATCAAAATATGGACCAGGTGCGGTCATAGAAGGTTTTCCTAAAATATGGCTGTAAATTTAAACATTTTAATGGATGTTTTAATAAATAAGTCCATTTTAATACCCTGTTTTCGAGATGTCCACCAAAATTTGGACCATTTGTGGACCTAGAATATGTTTGTATGCAAACCCGTTTCTGATAAAACTTGAACTAAGTGTGATCATAGAAAAATATTTATTTGATATTGGCATCATATTTAACGTGCCTATAAGGGTATTAGCAGACAATGGCTTTTATGTGAATATTTCTCCCCCTTTTCGAGATATCAACCTAAATATGGACCACAGATAGCAATAGGATGTAATATTTTTAAAATAAAAACGTTATTACGCACGTATATGTCAAATAATTACAATAGAAGTCTTTCTTTCTTAACATTAAAATCGTTTTGCATGCCAGTTACGTAGTTACTACAAATGTAGTAATCCGACCGGGTACGTTAGTTTTATATCCCGGGCACATGAAGGTTAAGAGCCCAGTCTTAGCCATTTACAGTCCAGAAAAAAAACCGAAGTACATTGTGATGCCAGTAGTATCGGCTTTGGAGCTTTGCTATTACAACGTCAAGAGGACGGTAAGCTTCATCCAATTTTCTACTTTTCTAAGACTGCCTCAAGCGCTGAGGCGAAATACCACAGTTTTGAGTTAGAAACTCTATCAATCATATATGCACTGAGAAGATTTCGAACTTATTTAGAGGGAATACCTTTTACAATAGTTACAGATTGTAACTCTCTAACCATGACCCTCGATAGAAGGCAGTTAAATCCCCGAATAGCGAGATGGGCCCTTGAGTTAGAAAATTATAATTATAAAACTCAACACCGGCGGGGTGTTTCTATGGGCCATGTTGACGCATTAAGTAGAAGACAAATTGCCTTAATTACAGACACTGACGACGTAGAGTTCCGAATTGGGGTTGCTCAAGAGCGGGATCAAAACATTAAGGCCCTGCGTAATAGGCTTGAAAATGAGCAAATATCTGATTTTGATTTGGTTGATGGACTTGTATATAAGAAGAAGACGGAAGATAGAAGTGCATTGTACGTGCCTAGGGAAATGGAATACCAATGTAATACAGATAATACATGAAAAGTTAGGTCATCTATCCGTTGAAAAAACGCTGCAAAAACTTAGCCTCTATTATTGGTTCCCAGAGATGAGAACTAAGGTGGAGAAATTCATTAGAAATTGTCTAAAATGTATTATGTACGCTAGCCCTCCCCGATCAGGAGAAAGAAATTTATACCCAATCCCGAAGACGCCTCTACCGTTCGACACTATCCATATTGACCATTTTGGACCACTGCCGGCGCTAAGATCAAAGCGAAAACATATTTTGGTAGTTGTCGACGCTTTTACAAAATTTGTTAAATTGTACCCAACCAATTCCACCAGCACCCGCGAAGTTATTGCTGCCCTAGAGAAATATTTTTTTTACTATAGTAGATCATGATGACTGGACTAAGAAAATAACCGAAATTGAATATGCTATAAACAATTCAGTTCATAGTACGTGTCGAGATACGCCAAGTCGGTTACTTTTTGGGGTCGAACAGAGAGGAACGATAATTGACGAATTCACCGAACATTTTCAAGACAAAATATGCCCTGATAGGAATCGGAATTTAGATCAAATACGTAAAGACGCGTCTAATCTAATATTGGCGAAACAAAGTTATGACATCAAACGTTCTCTACAAAACAATACCGCACCCAAAACGTACCAAGTAGGTGAATATGTCGTTATAAGAAACGTGGATACTAATCCTGGGACAAATAAAAAGCTTATCCCAGTTTACAAAGGCCACTATGTGATATATAAAGAACTTGGAAATGATAGATACGTCGTACGTGACATTGATAACTGTCAAATTACACAGTTACCCTATGACGGAGTGATAGAAGCTCACCGAATCAAGAGGTGGCAGCAACCAATTGCCCAGAGTGAATCTGAATCAGAAAAGGATGTAATGATCGAGGCCGATCATATTGTCAGGTCGGCCGAGCTGTAAGATCAGTACAATTATTATCCATCAAAATTAATGTAACGACCCTGTGGTTATAACATAACTGTATAAATACGATCAAAATGTAATATAAATGCAACACTGTATAAAGAAAAGAATAGAAGAAAATAGAAGAACCAAGCACTTTCCGGTTTGATAGAAAAAGAACAACTCGTGTTTTATTTAAACCAAAGAAAATCCACTTAAATCCAAAGCGTTACACCCGAAATATACATTTTGCAAATTAGTGGCTTGTCTAAGAAAACACCACACATATTTTTGTTTTTGATGGCTTACTTCTTTTAGTTTGCTAATATTTTTCTAATAGAAAAAGTAAAGTTGGTTTTTGGTCACCCTTGGTCTACATAATGGTCGATATCTCTGAAACCGGTCGAGTTATCGAAATAAGGGATATCATAAATTTTAAGTTGAACGTCCACTATAGTACCATTATAATTCAAACAGGTTTCGAGTGATACTACCATAAACATACAGACAGAAAGACAGACAAAAATTATAAAAACGGTTGATTGGGATTCTGTTGGCTTAATTTAATAATGATAAATTTTTTTTTTAATATCTGCAATGTACAGACATCAACCTGTTACAATTTTAGTATATGCAGAGAGGAAGAGGTTATATTGGAGAAAAAGCCATCATGCCCGCAGGAAAAAGGTATAACAATTCAGACCTATTTTGAGCTATATAATTGAGTTTTGTAGTAGTAAAATCTTGCTGTCTTCGTTTTTTGGAAATAAATAAATGAAAATGGGAATTTCCGCAGCAGAAAGGCGAAAATCCAGATATTTTTTTATATTGGATTTGATTTCTATTATATACAGGTTATTATGAAAACATGCAATCTTCATGAAGTTGTGGCTAAGTTAAGAGCATTACCACAGGAAAACAGCTTTAAAATAGTGAATACATTTAAAAATAAATAAGTGAAATTGTATACCTCTTTTGGGAAGATGACAATGGCATTGCATTTGACTCGTATCAACTTATTAGTACGTAGTATTCACTAATGACATTTTGAACCATTAATTTGACAAGTGTTGATCAACAGTCTACTTTTACTTCTGAAGCTATTCATAAAAATATAAGGCAATTTTTTTATGTAACGCGAGTGACGAAAATACATGTTTTTACTCATAAAATCGGATATCTTAATGAGAATAACATAAAAATCCATATGTTCTAATTTACGGGTCTGCCCTTTCATCTCGATGTTTCCTTTTTACTCCAGCTCATAAGGGTTTGCATTCAAGTTTTTCAAAATAAGAGTTAAATGCCAAATTTTCACTAATATTCACTAAATTTGATAATTATATGGTCTTCATAACACTTAACTTGCACCAGAAGGTCAAAAACCACTTTTTGGTAAATATTTAAGGTAACGGCGATTCTGCAAATCAGGGGCGCAACCAGAAGTAAATGTTTGGGGTGGTTTTTAGTTTTTTCTTTTTAGTATTTTCCTAGCACAACTATTCAAAAAATTATTTTATAGCGCCAGTCAAGAGTACCGCAAGGAAAGTATTTAAAAAAGATAATTATACACATACACATTAGACTGGGCCAAAAATTCAAAATTTCTTTTTTTTTTTTAAATTATATTGATTTTCTTTTTAAGAAAGGTGAAAAAAACTGTAATTTTTTCAGATTTTTAAATTTAAGTCTAGAGGTCTGTCATCGCTACAGACTTTACCTCATATTTGGTATGAAAACGACAATCCATGTTGTAAAACACATATTTTTGAAGGAAATCGAATTCCCTACACAATTTGCATTGCCCTAAATTTTCTCAGACTAGCCGTTTTCTAGTATTTTAGCTTAAAAAATTAGCATGTTCTTTCGATTTCCCATTTTTTCTTTCAAAAATTGTCAAAAATGCAAATATCCATGAACAACAAAGATAGATTAAAGGAAATTCAGTGGGCTACAAAAAAGGTTAAACAACTTTTTTTTGTAAAGTTACCTACTTTTTCAAAACTTTTTAGCATTAAATTAAAAAAAAAATCTTATTTCCGTTTTTTGGTGTTTTTGATCCAATTTTTATACCCAGCGTACTAGTACTAGTACAAGGGTATATTAATTTTGTTCACATAACGGTAGTATGTAACGGCACAAAATAATCGAGATAGATATAGGCTGAAAAGAGGAGTTCAATAAGCCATGTCCGTCGGTCTGTCCGTGAGATATTTGCATGAAATTTTGTATACAGGTTAATTTCTGGACAAGGTAGGTTGCTATTGAAAATGGGCGAAATCGGATGATAACCACGCCCCCATTTTCGATATCGAAAATTTCGAAAATCACACAAATTGACATATGTCGGCAGCTGAAATGTCTAAAATGATATAATTTTATAGGTGAATCTCCCTGGTGATTCTCTTAGGTTAGGTTAGGTTCAAGTGGCTGCCGCAGAGGCACACTTAGGCCAGTTTTGAAAGGCCCGTTGTGATACCACCAACACAAGGAAAGTCAGTCCCGGGACCCAGCTATATGGAAAATCCCTGAGTTGTTGGGATTTTCCACATAGCAGAATCCCGGGACTGACACTCCTAAACCGACACCGTTACTCCTCCTCGAACCACTTAGATGACTTTATGAAGCCCATCAAGTCCTTTATGTCCAGTTCCGCGATCTGGCTTAGACTATCCAGGAACGGAACTCCCAAAAAGCGCGTTCTCGCGCCGCTTAAAGCCGGACAGTTGCAGATGAGGTGATCCACTGTTTCCTCCTCCTCATCATCTTTGCAACTCCTGCAGCATCGTCGGTAGGGCACACCTAGCCTTTCTGCATGCCTACCAATGAGGCAGTGACCGGTTAATACCCCTATCAATATGCAGATTTCCCTCCTAGTTAGGGCATAAATGCGTCTAGACCTTTTAAGATCCCATTTTGGCCAGGTTTGTTTCGATATGCGACACCCTGGGGATTGCAGCCATCTTTCGTTGGCTTGACGGAGTGTGTGCTCCTTCAGCATTAGTTTGCATGTGGCAAACGGCATACCTTAGCGCTCTTTATCCTGAAGAACCTGCTTGGTCGTGCCCTGCCTGGCAAGCTCGTCTGCCTTACAGTTTCCCTCAATGTCCCTATGTCCCGGGACCCATATGAGGTTTACGCGGTTCTGTTGGGCCATCTCCTGAAGAGATCGACGACAGCTGAGCGTCAGTTCAGAGTTGAACGTGTATGAGCCAAGGGATTTGATGGCCGCTTGGCTATCGCTGAAAATAGCGATATCTTCTCCGATAACACGTTTGCTTAACCAGGCCGCGGCGTCCAGGATTGCCGAGACTTCCGCCTGGAAGACGCTACAATGATCAGGTAGTCTGAAGGAGAGCTCAAGGTCCAAATCCCTTGAATAAACGCCTCCTCCAACTCTGCCGTCCAACTTCGAGCCGTCGGTGTATATGGAAGTGCCACCATTTGTTTCGGGACACCAATCCGTCCTCTCCCAGTCTTCTCTGCTGGGAATGTTTATTTTGAAACAGCTATCCCCGACTGTAGTAGTCGCACAACGATCTGTGCTTAGAGGGAGAAAGCTGTAAGATTCCAGAATACTGGAGTGTCCAATAGTACCCGCAGCCCAACTGGAGGTTTCTCTTAGGCGCAGAGCTGATGCCGCCGCTGACCGAAACCCTTCCAGATCAAGTGGCAAAATGCCCAGAATGACCTGGAGGGCTTCGTTGGGCGTTGTCCTTAGCGCACCGCTTATACAGATCATATTGGATCTATGGACTTTCCGCAACAGATTCAGGTATGTTGCCTTGCTCAGCGCAGGCCACCATACGACGACTCCATAAAGCATGATTGGGCGAATGATGGCCGTGTAGATCCAACTGCATACTCTAGGGCTGAGCCCCCATTTTTTGCCAATGGCTCTTTTGCAGGTGTAAAGAGCGAGGCAAGCTTTCTTCTGGCGCTGAAGAACATTCTCCTTCCAATTCAATTTCCTGTCCAGAACTATGCCTAGAAACTTGGCCTTATCCGACAAGCCCAGGCGCGTGCCATCTAGTTCTGGTAGGCTTAGTGGCGGTATTTTGTACCGGTTGGTGAAGAGGACAAGTTCCACCTTCCCTGGGTTGATACTAAGTCCGCAGCGAGAGGACCACGTCGAAACTTCTCGCAGTGCTACTTGCATCAGGTCACACAGAGTTTGTGGGAACTTGCCTCTGAATGCAATAGCTAAATCGTCTGCGTATGCCACTATCTTCCCGCCCCCCCAGCTTGTGTCACGTAGCAACGAGTTGACTGTGAGGTTCCATAAAAGCGGGGAAAGAACACCACCCTGGGGTGTTCCCCTTGTGACATAGCGTGATAACTCAACCGTACCAAGTGAAGAAGCTATTTTCCTTCCCATTAAAAGTTGGTCAATTAAACCAGTTAGAGGTCTATCTACTCCCAGATTAGTTAGAGCGGAGTTGATAGCCTCCGGGCTTATATTGTTGAAAGCCCCCTCAATGTCTAGGAGGGCCACGAGACAGTAGTCCTTTTCACACAGCGATTTCTCAATGACAGACACTAGGCTGTGCAGAGCGGTTTCTGTTGATTTACCCTTGGTGTATGCATGCTGATAGCTAGAGATAAGGTTGCTATCAATAGTCGTTAAGAGGTAGTCGCTTAATATCCTCTCAAAGGTTTTTAGTACAAAGGACGAGAGACTGATCGGTCTGTAGTCTTTTGGCTCGTAGTGGGATGCCTTCCCAGCCTTAGGGATAAACACTACCGTGGCGCTTCTCCAGGAGCCCGGAATGTGGTTGAGAGCCAGGCAGGCTGTGAAGAGAAATACCAGCCATTTAGCTGATGTCTCCAACGTGTTTATAAGCTGCGCGGGGATAATCCCGTCCGGCCCGGCAGCCTTATACGGTTCAAAGCTCTTAACTGCCCACCTTACTCTTTCCTCAGTGATGGGTATATTTACTGCCAGGTTTGTTGCAGGTGCTAGTGGTGCATCATGCAGATTCCCCGGAAAATGTGTATTCAAGAGCAGCTCAAGGGTTTCCTCTTCCGTGCTGGTCCAGGATCCGTCAGGCTTTCGCAAATAGCTGATGGTTGTTTGACTTTTCGAGAGGACTCGTCTAAGTCTCGCTGTGTCGTCGACCTTTTCGACGCCAGTGCAGAAATTTCTCCACGAGGTTCTCTTCGCCTGTCTCAGAGCTTTTTTGTAGGCCCTTAGTTTAGCTTTATATTCGTGCCAATGAGGCTCAGAGCCGAAGCTCTTGGCCTTGTTAAATTGTTTCCGGCATGATATTCGGAGCGAGTCCAAATCGTAGGACCACCAATGTGGCCTGTGTTTACCGCGTGGTTTTGGCACTGGACAAGCCTGTCCTAGAGCATTTGAGAGCGCCGATGTAAATGTAGTAACAAGAACCTCCAGCTCCTCTACTGATGAGGGGGCTTGTGAGGGCAGTACTGCGAGGTCTCTGTCTAATATTTCATTGTGTAACTGCCAATCAGTGTTACGTGGATTGCGTTTCATGATTGGTTGTTCTACAATAAAGTCTAAAACCATCTCTATGTAACGGTGGTCGGAGAAAGAATGTTCTTCCAGAACCCGCCATTTTCTGACCCACTCATAAGCGCCTTCACTACAGAGAGTGAGGTCTATGACCTCCCTGCGGGTCTTAGTGATAAAAGTAGGCTCATTACCCACGTTGCAAATCACCAGGTTGGTTGTTAAGAGGTAATCAAACAGAGACTCGCCCCTGGCATTGATGTCGGAGCTCCCCCATTGGACATGGTGAGCATTAGCGTCCGCTCCAATAATAAGATTACCCGTGCAGAAATTTGACACCAGGTCTTTCACCTCCATTTGTGGTGGGGGTTCTTCGGCGTCGTAGGGCATATAGACCGACGCCACCGTCAGGCGGGTGCTGTCGACCGTTAGACTGATAGCGATAATATCACCATTGGTGTAGTTAGGTAGGAGAAAGGAGTTCAACTCAGACTTGACCAAAATACACGTTCTGACTTTGCTCTCCTCGCTGGCTCGAATGAGCTTGAAGCCCTCTTTCTCTTATGATTTTTTATAAATTTTTTATAGTGGGCGTGGCACCGCCCACTTTTAAGGGAGGCATATTTGAAAATTGGACTGGTCGTAACTTTTAAACTGATTACGACAGAACGATGGAATCTGGCACAAAGCATACTAGTATCATTGGGAGTATACCTGATGAAATTGGATATTATTATTATTATTATAAGGCCTTATTACACCGCGACCATTAATACGATCTATTGTGTGACCTATCAGCTTATTGCTGTATGTGGAGGCTCTTTATAAATTTGAGCACCTCAGGTTTTTTATTCCATATCACGAACGGATTGAGAGTGACACCACCTAGGTAGCAAACTCTCTTTCTTGCTAACGCAATGCATTCGCAGAGTATGTGTCCAGTTCGCAAAACCGACAAATTGTTGTATCTGACAGATTCAATTTACTCAGGTGATATCGTAGACTACAATGTCCCGTATAATACCCAGTGAGGGTTCTTAGATCTACCCTTCTTAGATTTATGAGCCTGGCCGATGATCTTTGCGATGGTTCTATAAAGAGTTTGGCCTGCCTCGGTCCTAGGCTGCTAAGCCAATGCTGCCTAAACTGTTTGTGTTCCCAGTTGCTTATGGTCTCCTTTACGTGGGCCTTGGTGAGCCCACAGAAGGGTTCCGGACCATAAAATGCTGTTAGAGCACCTTGTTTTGCAAGCTGGTCCGCTTTTTCGTTGCCGTCATGTCCTTCATGCCCTGGGACCCAACCTAACAACACTTTCTTTTTTGGCCCCCAGATCATTTAGGACTGTGACGCACTCAACAACAAGCTTCGAAGTAATTGTGTGCGACTGCAAGGCACGTAGGGCGGCCTGACTGTCCGACATAATGTAAATTCGCTTAGGGGATAGTCCTCTTCGGAGGTATTCTCTGCCACAGATTTCTATTGCATGGATTTCCGCTTGGAAAATAGTGGGGTAGCTACCCATTGGTATCGATTTTTTGTAGTTTGGTCCATAGATACCAGCTCCCGTTTTACCATCTTCCAGCTTCGATCCATCCGTATACCAAGTCTCCGAATCAGATTCAGCATATGGGTTCCCTGTTTCCCAGAGCACTCGATCAACGATTGAAACCTCAAATTTTCGCGTGATCCGGAGCGTAGGAGTTGTTGCATCATTTACTTGCAATATAGGATCGTTTATGAAGTTCTTGACTATCTTCATATATCCTGTCATATTTCCGATTTTTAGATCAGAAACATTTTGAAGTCTCAATGCAGCGAATGTGGCTTCCTTCTCTATCAGAATAGGGAAGGGAGGTATTCCTCCAAGCGCACTTAGAGCATCAGCAGGGCACGTTCTCATTGCACCTGTTATGCCGACACAGACCAGCCGATGCAGCTAACTTAATTTAGTTGCTGCTGTTCTCTGAGCAGTCTTAGGCCACCAGACCAGGGAAGCGTAGGTGACTATTGGCTTCACAACTGTATTAAATGACCAATACGTCATTTTGGGAGACAGCCCCCATGTTTTGCCATAAAGTCTAGTGCACGCGAAAAAGGCCCTCGTTGCTTTATTTATCGTAGCTTCCAGGTGAGCATTCCATGTGAGGGTCTTGTCCAATGTTACTCCTAGGTATTTTGCCTCCGTTGAAAAACTTATCGGCTGCCTCCTAGGGACGGCTCTAACAAGGACAGCTTTCTTCGCCGCGTAAAAGGCACCGAGATTGTTTTGTTTGGGTTAATAGATAGCCCGTTGCTAGCACACCATCTTTCAATGATGCGAAGGGCTTGTTGCATGCGATCGGATATTGTTTCGCCATGTATTCCTGTTACGCAGATGACCAAGTCATCTGCATAGCCCTGAACGTCAAAACCATTGCCCTTCAAAAGGTAAAGAAGTTCGTCTATGACAAGGGTCCAAAGTAGAGGAGAAAGTACACCTCCTTGAGGGCATCCTCTTGTGGCCACGATTGAGCCAGTACTTCCTCCTAGCTCAAAGCTGATTTTTCTTTGCATTAGCATTGCCAGCACCCAGCGAGTAATCATTGGCCTTAGGTCCTTGCTAATCATGGCTTCCTCAATGGCCTGATACGTCGTATTATCGAAAGCGCTTGATATATCGATAAATGCACACTATGCTATGTTTTTAGACTCTATGGCCTTTTAAATTTTTTCCGTAAGGCAATGGATAGCAGTCTCTATAGATTTTCCGGGTTGGTACACGAATTGGGGTTTACACAGAGGATGTTTCTTTAAGTTCTCTTCTCTAATGTGCTGATCCAAAATTTTATCCATTCCTTTTAGGAGAAAGGAACTGAGACCTATTGGTCGATATGACGATGGCAGATTTTCCGGTTTCCCTGGTTTCGGTATAAAAACAACCTTAACCTCTGTCCACCTGTTAGGAATACATCCTAGCAGCAGGGATGCTCTATATAAATTTGATAGGACTGGAGCTGTATAGTGTTCCACCAAGGCACATCCCGTTGTACACGTTTTTTAGCCTGGGGACAACTCTCATTAAAAGCAGTTATAATATCTGACTGAAATTGTTCAGCTTCTGCCTCAATCTCACGCACCGTAGTTATCGGTTTTTGTAAACAATTGCCACTTTCTTCCATGGTGAAGCGATATAGTTCCCATTTCGTCTTCCTTGGATTTCTGAAAACGGACTCATGCTCAGAGAAGTGACCCATGTCGAACACAATATGTTTGTGGTCCGACATTGATTCCTCCCCCGAGACGTGCCAATTTGTGACAGCGAAGGCCAGGTTTTGGCTACATAGAGTAAGCCAAGAACCTCCCCTCTAATAGCATTAACAAAAGTCGGTTCATTACCACGATTTATGACATTGATGTTATGACTACTAATAAACTCCAGGAGGTGCTCACCCCTGTTATTTATGTTCGTACTACCCCAAGCTGTTGACAATACGCAATGAGGGATTTGGATTCAGCAGTAGGGGCTGTTTCCTCCTCACCGGGAAAGTAAGCTGATGCCAAAATGGCCTCTTTTTCACCTCTTGGGGTTGGAATTTTTGCCCAAACTGCAACCAAATCAGCCGTCATAAACTGTAGGAGCAGGATAAGCGACAGTTTCTTGTTTAGAAGCATCGCCGCCCTGGGAAGGGAACCGGTGGCATATATTAATTTACAGTCAGTACTGCTTAAACCTTTTACAGAACCATGTAAAATCCATGGAGTCTCGATAATCGTAGCTTCTGCTGTGGACTCCAGCTGAATCTTAGTTTGTACATCCTCCAAGCCTTGCGTCACCTCTGCCGATTTTGTGCTGCAGGCTGTTTGTTCTACAGCTTTCTTTTCTACCGCAACATTTTCATCATTGCCGCTGGCTTCATCAGCTACCCGGGGCAGAGACGGTTTGGCTTTAAGCCGAAGTTTCACTTTGGCATACGCCAAACTGATTGTATTATTATGGTGACGGATTGTTTCAGCTGACACCGGATCTACAGCTATTGCAATTTCCGCCACTGTGGCCCTACTTGTCCGATTGAGGATTCTCCAGTATCTGGTGTCTAGGGCCGGGGTTTGAACAGAAATAACTCTGAGGATATGCTCGTTTGAGGGGCAATCGTCCTCTTTAAAATACCCGACAAAGATAATGCGACGGGGTACTTCCGCATCCGAGACTACCTTCAGTTTCGCCCCCCTCCCAAGGAACTAGTTTTGGGACGATGTGTTTTAACCACTCTGCAGTATTCGAATCATCGCAGACAATTGAAAGCCATCCTTGGCGAATCACGCAGCCCGTGAAGCGAGGACTAATAGTGCCAACTTGAAGTTTAAACACTTCATTCAAGATGGCCCTTCTTATGATTTTCAGTTGTTCAGAAAACCAGATGGTACTAGTATAATCCTGTGGGATTATGCCCAGCTTAATAGTGGTCAGGGCATCTCTAAAAGATCCCGATGACACACCGTCAGGATGAGCCACGGTTACTAAGGCACTGGCTGCCTCTCCAATAAGAGGAGGCATCTGCCTTTTCCTCCTATGGAAATTTGGTAGAGTCGTACTATTGGATCGTCCCCTTTTATTGGTTGTTGTTGTTGTTGTTGTTGTAACGAGGTGTAGTCCTGCCCAACGCGTATTTTTCCTTAACCTAAATTGTCATCAATATCTTCTAACGGGAGTCCAAGGAAACTAGCAGTTTCAATAGGGTTGGACCAAAGAGAGATGGGTGTTAGAAGAGTGGGCTCAAATGAGCAAGAAAATAAGTGATTGGTATTGTGGGGGGACGAGCCGCATGCCGGACATACATTCGGCACATCAGGGTTCAGTCTAGATATATAGGAGTTTAACCTGCTACAATATCCAGAGCGTAATTCAGCCAGAGTGACCCTTGTCTCTCGAGGAAGATGACGCTCCTCTTCAGAAATGCCAGGTGTTGCGGCATGTAAGACATTGTTTAGCGGACAGAGCGCAGAATACGTTTCAGGTATTGCCGGTTCTACGTTTCACGTATTGCCGGTTCGTTTCACGTATTGCCGGTTCTGCGAGAACGGTATTTGTACTTGTACATTACCCTTCGTACCGAAACGACCCGGGTTGTTTTTTTTTTTTTTTATAATGACCCGGCTAAGAGCAATACATTTCGAAGTGACCCTGTCTAACGCGTCACGATTCCCTCACCTTTTATTGGTCGCCTCCCCTTGTACCGGCCCCTGGGGCTGTTTGGCAATTTCTAAGGCGGTTTCGTATCTGACACCCTTAGCTAGGAGTTTCTTAAGACGCTTACGAGCGGCACCATTCAAGTGGTTACGTTTTCCAACATTTTCAGTATCATGGGGGCCTATTCAGCCCCACCATGCCTGCGGTTTTAGCTTTTGATTCGGTATCAACCGAAAGGCCAGATCTGGCCTGATCAATTGAAAGCAATTCAACTTTATCATGATCTAAAGTATGGGTTTTCTCATTTAATCGGTACATATAATTCCCACGAGTGTAGGGGAAAGGTCAGCTAAGACATAGCCCCCGATATCCCAGTAAGACTAATTACAACCAGAGGGCGCCAGGTATCTGGAGGCCACCGTTATAAGACACAATAACGTAGTGACATGCATCCCATGAGCACGGTACGGATCACGCTCGGGATTACGGGTTTTATTGAGTTGTCCTCTCTTTGGATTTTAGTCGCCTTTTACGACAGGCATGCCTAACGCGGGCATATTCTAGAACCCCAACCCGCAGGGGTGATGAAATTGGATAAAATCGCCCTCCAACCACGCCCACTTTCGATATCGAAAATTTCGAAAATCACACAAATTGGCATATCTCGGCAGCTGAAATGGCTAAAATGTGTGCACCGCCCACTTTTAAGGGCGGCATATTTGAAAATTTGACTGGTCGTAACTTTTAAACTGTTTACGACAGAACGATGGAATTTGGCACAAACATACTGGTATCGTTGGGAGTATAACTGATGAAATTGGATAAAATCGCCCTCCAATAACGCCCACTTTCGATGTCGAAAATCACACAAATTGACATATCTCGGCAGCTGAAATGGCTAAAATGATATAATTTTATAGGTGAGTCCCCCTGTCATTCTCTTATGATTTTTTCATAAATTTTTATAGTGGGCGGTGCCACGCATTTTTGAAAATTTGACTGGTCTTAACTTTTAAACTGATTACGATAGAACGATGGAATTTGGCACAAAGCATACTATTATCGTTGGGAGTATACCTGATGAAACTGGAAAAAATCGCTCTCCAACCATGCCCATTTTCGATATAGAAAATTTCGAATATCACATAAATTGACATCATTCGTTAACGGAAATGGCTAGACATTCTATTATGATTTTTTTTATAAATTTTCAAAAGTAGGCGTGGCATCGCCCACTTTTCAGGGAGGCATATGTGAAAATTTCACATGTCATATTTTTTAACCTGGGGGGTCACTCTGTATTGCGATGCGAATGACATTTTTTTCGCATTTGCCTTATCGACACTCTGTAACTCAACTATCGCAACGGAAATTGACATTTTCGGATTTGCTTTTACCCTTTCGAATTCATTTTTTCCCTCTCGAATTGCGTACATGTGCATATATGCAAAAATCATCCGTATAAACATAATTTTATTAGTTTACTTGAAGTTTTCTTACAAATTTTTGGTAATTATTTTGTAAATTCCAAATTTAAAAGTTAAACTACATCAATATTTTTCAAAATATAACATTTTTTTGAATTAATTTTGCGAAATAAGTGCCAAAATAATCATGTTTTTCGATAAGAAAGTTAAGTATATTAATAGCTCTGCAATAATTTATAAGAATATGTTTAAACATTTTAATTTATTCCAAATTTTTCAGCGATGCGATAGCGGTGCGACTGCGTTTTGTTGTAGGAAGACAAATCCGAATGTACAAAGCAATTAGACCAAGATCCCAGAGCCTAAAAGCGTCACTTATTTTATAATGGATGAAACCAATACCGATCGATAGTCCTCCCCGAATCTAGAAAGAATGTGAAAATTTTAAAGCTGTACCTATGACAAGGGCCTAGGAATCGGGGGTCAAAGTCGCCAAAAAATGACCCTAACTTCACTTATTTTATAATGGATGATTTTCACATATTTGACGTAGATTACCACCCCGCGTCAGTATCAAGTGTTGTTAGACCCGTACCAGTGACAAGGCTCCAGCCAGACACCCCCAGTTCGCGGATTTTCCTATGGAAATTTATTCTGTTTTACTAATTTCACGCATTTGGGCCACTTTGGCTGCTTTTAACTACCCAATATTTTCCCATTTTTTGTAGAACACTACCCTCAAGTAGTATCAGGAATTTTTAGACTTCGTCCCATGGAAAAAACTTCAGCCAGACACCTCAAAACTCGGGAAATTTCACTAATTTTTACTGCGCTTTCACATGTTTAAGCGGATTTGACCAACTTTGGCCTCTTTTAAATAACAGATCTTTACACATGTGTCGTAAAATGCTACCCTTAAGTAGAATCAAGCATTTCTAGACATCATCCCATGGAAAAAACTTCAGCCAGACACCTGTAAGTTCGAGAACTTTTATTTTCCTATTAATTTGCTTTCTCTTGTTTGTCCCACTTTTACTAATTTTAAATGATAGATCTTTTCACATGTGTCGTAGGACACTACCCTTAAGTAGTTTCAGTAATTTTTAGACCTCGTCCCATGTCAAAAACTTCAGCCAGACACCTCAAAACTCGGGAAATTTCACTAATTTTTACTGCGCTTTCACATTTTTAAGTGGATTTGACAAACTTTGACTACTTTTAAATAGCAGATCTTCACACATGTGTCGTAAAATGCTATCCTTAAGTAGAATCAAGCATTTCCAGACATCATCCCATGGCAAAAACTTCAGCTAGACACCTAAAAGTTCGGGAACTTTTATTTTCCTATTAATTTGCTTTCTCTTGTTTGTCCCACTTTTACAACTTCTAAACGACGGATCTTTTCAGATGTTTCGTAGGACACTACCCTTAAGTAGTTTCAGTCATTTCTATACTTCGCCCCATGGCAAAAACTTCAGCCAGACACCTCAAAGCTCGGGATTTTCACTAATTTTTACAGAGATTTCACTTGTTTCAGCAGGTTTCTCCAACTTTGTCCACGTTTAAACGGCGGATCTTTACACACGTGTCGTATAACACTACCCTTAAACAGTATCAGGCATTTCTGGACTTCATTCCATGAAAAAAACTTAAGCCAAACAACCCAAAGCACGGGGACTTTTCATCATTTTTAATGTGCTTTCACATGGTCAAATGGGTTTACTCAACTTTGGCTGCTTTTAAATGGCGGATCGTTACAAATGTATCGTATAACACTACTATTAACTAATATTAGGCATTTTTAGACTTCGCCCCATGACAAAAACTTCAGCCAGACACCTCAAAGCTGAGGAATTTTCATAGTTCTTACTGCTTTTTCACATGTTTAATCGGGTTGGTCCAACTTCGGCTGCTCTTAGAGAGCGGATCTTTTCACATGTGTCATAGAAGACCACCCTTAAGTGGTATCAGTTACTTTTAGATTTCGCCTCATGTCAAACACTTCAGCCAGACACCTCAAAACTGAGGAATTTTTATAATTCTTACTGCACTTTCACATGTTTAAGCGAGTTTGTCCAACTTTGGCTGTTTTTGAAAGGCAGATCTTTGCACATGTGTCGTGGAACACTATCTCCAAGTAGTATCAGGCATTTTTATACTTCATCCCATGGAAAAAACCTCAGCCAGACACATCAAGCCTGAGGAATTTTCATAGTTCTTACTGCTTTTTCACATGTTTAATCGGGTTGGTCCAACTTCGGCTGCTCTTAGAGAGCGGATCTTTTCACATGTGTCATAGAAGACCACCCTTAAGTGGTATCAGTTACTTTTAGATTTCGCCTCATGTCAAACACTTCAGCCAGACACCTCAAAACTGAGGAATTTTTATAATTCTTACTGCACTTTCACATGTTTAACCGAGTTTGTCCAACTTTGGCTATTTTTGAAAGGCAGATCTTTACTCATGTGTCGTGGAACACTATCTCCAAGTAGTATCAGGTATTTTTAGACTTCATCCCATGGAAAAAACTGCAGGCAGACACCTCAAGGCTGAGGAATTTTCATAGTTCTTACTGCTTGTTCACATGTTTAATCGGGTTGGTCCAACTTCGGCTGCTTTTAAAGAGCAGATCTTTTCACATGTGTCATAGAAGACCCCCTTAAAGAAGTAGCGGGTATTTTTATACTTCGCCCCATGTCAAAAACTAAAGTCAGACACCTCAAAACTGAGGAATTTTCATAATTCTTACTGCGATTTCACAGGTTTAAGCGAGTTGGTCCAACTTTTGCTGTTCGTAAAGGGCATATCTACACACATGTGTCATAGAAGACCACCTTAAAGAAGCATCGGGTATTTTTATACTTCGCCCCATGTCAAAAACTACAGCCAGACACCTCAAAACTGAGGAATTTTCATAATTCTTACTGCGATTTCACAGGTTTAAGCGAGTTCCCTGCAGCGAAACCTCAAACTAATCAGAAAAATACTAGTATACAACTATAATTTTCTGGCAGAACTCATACTAGTCAGGAAATATCCATTTCATACCAGTATACAAATAGAATTTTCCGGCTGACCCATACTAGTCAGGAAATATCCATTCCATACTAGTATACAACTAGATTTTTCTGGATGAAATTATACCAGTTGAAAAAAACAAAATTCATTCGTTTCGTTTTCTCTTATAATTCATAGATGCTTTTTCGTGATTGGGTAAATACAAATAGCCGCGGCTTTCTTAAGAATAAACATGAAAATAAAGTCAAATGATAAAATAAAGGGTAAGCCAGGAAAATTCTGGTTGAAATCATACTAGTCCAGGTTAAAAGCCTTTTTGACTAGTATATTCCATACTGGTCCTTTTTGGACTAGTTCATTTTATGGAAATTATACTAGTCCAGGATGAACTAGTATGGAACTGGTATCTTACAACTAGCATGAAACTGGTATTTCCTGACTAGTAAATAACTGGTATATTCTGGTCGAAATCTGACAATTGACATCTTGTAGGACATCAACACGTAAAAAATACCAGTTGCTTATATGGAAAAAAGACAGAACACCGGGCCCAACTAGTCAGTGTTCTGTCTTTGTTCCATATAAGCTCGGTGCACCAACTAGTTGTAAAGTAGTTTTCAACTAGTTGCTTTCGCTGCAGGGTAGCGACATAAGAGTGACATTGTCTGAAATGCAACAAATTCCACATCTGAACACTTTGTATGGGCTGAACTGTTCTAATTTGCTTGATCATGTCCTATGGAGAGATCAATTGCGAAAAAAAACTCGAGCTTTGAGGTGTTTGGATGTAGTTTTTGTCATGGGAAGATCTCCAAAAATGCCTGATACCACTTAAGAGTTGAGTTCTACGACACATGTGTAAATATTCGCCTTTTAAAAATAGTCAAAGTTGGACAAACCTGCTTAAACAATCGAAAGCACAGTAAGAATTATGAAAACTACCCAGATTTAAGGTGTCTGGTTAAAGTATTTGTCATAAGGCGAAGTCTAAAAGTACCTGGTACCACGTAAGGGTGGTCCTCTATGACACATTGAAAATATCTGCCCTTTAAAAGCAGCCAGAGGTAGACGAACCATCTCAAACATGTGAAAACGCAGTAAGAATTATAAAAATTTCTCAGTTTTGAGGTGTCTGGCTGTAGTTTTTGACATGGGCGAAGTATAAAAATACCCGATACTTCTTTAAGGTGGTCTTCTATGACACATGTGTGAAATTATGCCCTTTACGAATTATGAAAATTCCTCAGTTTTGAGGTGTCTGACTGTAGTTTTTGACATGGGGCGAAGTATAAAAATAGCCGATCCTTCTTTAAGGGGGTCTTCTATGACACATGTGAAAATATCTGCTCTTTAAAAGCAGCCGAAGTTGGACGAACTCGCTTAAACCTTTGAAATCGCAGTAAGAATTATGAAAATTCCTCAGTTTTGAGGTGTCTGGCTGAAATTTTTGACATGGGGCAAAGTATAAAAAATACCCGATACTTCTTTAAGGTGGTCTTCTATGACACATGTGTGAAGATATGCCCTTTACGAACAGCAAAAGTTGGACCAACTCGCTTAAACCTGTGAAATCGCAGTAATAATTATGAAAATTCCTCAGTTTTGAGGTGTCTGACTGTAGTTTTTGACATGAGGCGAAGTATAATAATAGCCGATCCTTCTTTAAGGGGGTCTTCTATGACACATGTGAAAAGATCTGCTCTTTAAAAGCAGCCGAAGTTGGACCAACCCGATTAAACATGTGAAAAAGCAGTAAGAACTATGAAAATTCCTCAGGTTTGAGGTGTCTGGCTGAAGTTTTTTCCATGGGATGAAGTATAAAAATGCCTGATGCTACTTGGAGATAGTGTTCCACGACACATGTGCAAAGATCTGCCTTTCAAAAACAGCCAAAGTTGGACAAATTCGCTTAAACATGTGAAAGTGCAGTAAGAATTATAAAAAAATCTCAGTTTTGAGGTGTCTGGCTGAAGTTTTTGACATGGGGCGAAGTCAAAAAGTACCTGATACCACTTAAGGGTAGTCTTCTATGACACATGTGAAATTATCTGCCCTTTAAAAGCAGCCAAAGTTAGAGCAACGCAGTTAAACATGTGAATTCGCAGCAAGAATTATGAAATTTCCTCAGCTTTGAGGTGTCTGGCTGAAGTTTTTGTCATGGGGCGAAGTCTAAAAATGCCTAATATTAGTTAATAGTAGTGTTATACGATACATTTGTAGCGATCCGCCATTTAAAAGCAGCCAAAGTTGGGTAAACCCATTTGACCATGTGAAAGCACAGTAAAAATGATGAAAAGTTCCCGTGCTTTGGGTTGTTTGGCTTAAGTTTTTTTCATGGAATGAAGTCCGGAAATGCCTGACACCGTTTAAGGGTAGTGTTATACGACACATGTGTAAAGATCCGCCGTTTAAACGTGGACAAAGTTGGAGAAACCTGCTGAAACAAGTGAAATCTCTGTAAAAATTAGTGATAATCCCGAGCTTTGAGGTGTCTGGCTGAAGTTTTTGCCATGGGGCGAAGTCTAGAAATGACTGAAACTACTTAAGGGTAGTGTCCTACGAAACATCTGAAAAGATCCGTCGTTTAGAAGTTGTAAAAGTGGGACAAACAAGAGAAAGCAAATTAATAGGAAAATAAAAGTTCCCGAACTTTGAGGTGTCTGGCTGAAGTTTTTGCCATGGGATGATGTCTGGAAATGCTTGATTCTACTTAAGGGTAGCATTTTACGACACATGTGTGAAGATCTGCTATTTAAAAGTAGTCAAAGTTTGTCAAATCCACTTAAACATGTGAAAGCGCAGTAAAAATGAGTGAAATTTCCCGAGTTTTGAAGTGTCTGGCTGAAGTTTTTGCCATGGGACGAGGTCTAAAAATTACTGAAACTACTTAAGGGTAGTGTCCTACGACACATGTGAAAAGATCTATCATTTAAAATTAGTAAAAGTGGGACAAACAAGAGAAAGCAAATTAATAGGAAAATAAAAGTTCTCGAACTTTCAGGTGTCTGGCTGAAGTTTTTTCCATGGGATCATGTCTGGAAATACTTCATTCTACTTAAGGGTAGCATTTTACGACACATGTGTAAAGATCTGTTATTTAAAAGAGGCCAAAGTTGGTCAAATCCGCCTAAACATGTGAAAGCGCAGTAAAAATTAGTGAAATTTCCCGAGTTTTGAGGTGTCTGGCTGAAGTTTTTGCCATGGGACGAAGTCTAAAAATTACTGAAACTACTTGAGGGTAGTGTTCTACAAAAAATGGGAAAATATTGGGTAGTTAAAAGCAGCCAAAGTGGCCCAAATGCGTCAAATTGGTAAAACAGAAAAAATTTCTATAGGAAAATCCGCGAACTGGGGGTGTCTGGCTGGAGCCTTGTCACTGGTACGGGTCTAACAACACTTGATACTGACGCGGGGTGATAATCTACGTCTAATATGTGAAAATCATCCATTATAAAATAAGTGAAGTTAGGGTCATTTTTTGGCGACTTTGACCCCCGATTCCTAGGCCTTTGTCATAGGTACAGCTTTAAAATTTTCACATTCTTTCTAGATTTGGGGAGGACTATCGATCGGTATTGGTTTCATCCATTATAAAATAAGTGACGCTTTTAGGCTCTGGGATCTCGCTCTAAATTGACACTAGCTTTCGCGATACAGCGTGTTGTACGTACATATATTTCAATACACATAAACATTTTTTGCAAGTACGTCCTCTGTTTGTATAGTATACAGTTGGGCGCTAAATGAAAGAAAATGGTATGGTACAAGCATAAGAATGAGTTGGGAACGGGTAGAAGCAGGTACAAGCAGAGGATAAGCCTCGAAGTATGCAATGAAAATTGTCAACTTCCGGTTAATTTTACAACAGTGATGCCAACCAAAACAAGAAAATAACCAAACGCCGCAGAATAGCAATGCTATAGCAATACAGAGTAGCTTTTGCTTGTCGCATCGCATTTCATTTTCGAATCGCATTGACTTTCGAATCGCAATACAGAGTGACCCCCCTGATTACGGTAGAACGATCAAATTGGTAAAAGGTATACTAGCATAACAGGGGTGCATATTTGATGTAATTTGACGAAATCGCTTCCCGACCACGCCTACTTTCGATATGGAAAATTTCGAAAATCACATAAATTGACATAATTCGGTAACGAAAATAGCTAAATGATATAGTTTGGTAGGATGAACCCCCCAATCATTATATTATGATTTTTTTATAAATGGTTAGATAAGGGCGTGGCAAGGCCCACCTTTAAGAGAGGCAGTTTAAAATATTCGACTTACTTCAGACTAATGAAATTTGGCGCAAATATACTAGCAATATAGGTGATGAGATTGGACTAGATCGCTTCCCGATCACGCCCACTTTCGATATGGAAAATTTCGAAAATCACATAAATTGACATAATTCGGTAAGAGAAATAGCTAAGATAGTGAAAACTTTAGGTAAATCCTCCTAGGGCCTATATCATTGTTATCCCGTTCTGAAAATTACCGCTGGCTATTTAATGTTCGGTTCACACGAACTTAGACTTCCTAGCATAACAAAAAATATACATTTCTCATATTCGTTCAAAAATATTTTTGCTTAATATATGCTTTCTCTGCGAGGGTGTAGTTCTACAGTCTTCAAATGCCGCAGCCACAAAAAAACAAAAAGTTTACGGATCTGTGAACTCAATACATTAATTTTCATGTATTTTGGCGAGCTAAATCCAAATCCGTGATCGGAATTAGCCTAACAGGTCGCAGTTCTTCTCTAACCTAACAAAACCATCACAAAATAATATTGGACTTTTTTGCAAGGTTAGGGCCGAACCTCGGGCCCGTTGTAAAATTCTGATATCGAATTCGGATTCAGCATTCAATTTCCCTTAAGAATATGTATGTATTTAGCTTTATTCGATGTTGATTTTTTAATGTTTTGCAAATTTACAAACCAAAATCGGGAATTCTGAGAAAATTTTAGTCTAGACAGCTTTTGTAGGGAATTCAATTTCCTACAAAAATATGTTCAGGTAAATGGTGTTTTTCAACAATGATTTGTCGTTTTTATACCAAATTGGAGGTTAAGTCTGTAAAATCTAAAATAGCGATGATTTTAATATAAAAATCTGAAAAAATTACAGTAAATTTTTCCACCTTTCTTAAAAAGAAAATTATTATAATTTTCGAGAAAAAAAAAATTAAATTTTGAATTTTTGGCCCTGTCTAATATACATACATACATAGATACCTGCCAATAAATGGAACTTTATATTGACTTATATAACAAGGCCTTGTGTTATTTTATTTTCATTCATTGTTCACAAAATTCCGACTCGACGTGGGTAAATTAGATTAGGTTGGTTGGCATGCTACACGTTCAGTATGGATATAACAGCCATGGATCGCGCCAATATGGATGTAATATGCAAACGGCCCAAAAGCTTAGGCCCCTGTTAAGGAATGGAGGTTTTTCGATTTTCATGCAATCGAAAATTTTACAAACATGTCATGAAAACTAGTTTTCACATATACAGTTTTATATCTCAGTGGTGGTTTAAACCCCTGAAACCACCCCCTGGCTGCGTCCCTGCTGCAAATTATATATTTTTTTAAGTTCTAACATCTATTTCATCGATGAAGATCGATGTATGATAATCAGAATCAACCTATCTCAATTTCCGCGAGATTTGCAAAGTTTATTTGGACGCTTTTGATAAAACATCAGAGATTAAATTGGGTTCTTCCAAAAAAGGCGAGGAACATTTTAAATATATACGATGGACATTATTGTAAGGGCATGCCAAATGCATATAGTTAAATAAGCTTGTGAAAATTTAAAGCAAGACTACCTTTAAAACAAATTTAAAGTACTAAATACATACAATAAAAAAATGAAATTTTTCATACTGAAAAATACGTATATTTAAGAAGTAACGATTGTATATATTAAAAAGTTGCAATAAATAGGCATTCCAGGCCGAGTAAATGATATTTCAACCGGTTCCTCACTTTAAAATGGGCTTTCCAAACATTTACTTTGGTATGGTCCAGAAGTAACGCGAGTGACGAATTTCTTGTAACGCGAGTGACGGAGCTTTTTTATAAGCTTTTATTTAGTTTCACCTGACGGCTGTCTGTTATCAAATCTTGCAAGCTAAATTTGATACACTTCCCGGTGTCCGATTGATTTGAAATTCTGCACCCATGTATAACCCTGATGACAATGCAATATTATAAAAAAAAAATTTCGATAGGTGGCGCGTGGGTCGCTATATTTTCAAAATTCGCATTTATGGTCCGATTTTGCTGAAATTCGTAACATGAATTACTACCATGAAAAGAAATATTTTTGTAAAAAAAAATTCCGCTAGGTGGGCCTGAGATAGCGGTAATAAAAACTCGAAATCGTAATTATGGACCGATTTGGCTGATATTTTACGTGTGTGTTACTTAATTAATTTCTAAATGTTAAAAAAAAATTGGACCCGCTAGGTGGCGCGTGAGTCGCTTTATTTGATAATTACGAAGGTCTGTTTTCAGTGTCGATTAATTCGTTTTTCAACGAACTTCCCGTTGAGGTAGGATCTTGAAATTTTCATCATCGCTTAGTTTTATACCCCAATGCACTATAATAAAAAAATAATTCCGAAAGGTGGCGCATGGGTAGAGATATTTGAAAAATTTAATTTACAGAGATTTTGCTTTCGATTTTGAACTAACTCCCCGTTGAGCTGGGGTTTTGAAATTTTCACCATCGATCAGGTTTTACTGACAATGCATTATACAAAAAAAAAATCTAAAATATTGCTTTATTTGCAAAAATCCAATCATCACCCAAGTTTAGTCGTTTTTCCCTATTGCCATAGAAAGAAGAATGGAATTCGCCGCGTGGTGTATTCCAAAAGTACTTTTACTTACCACGCGGCGAATTCCTTTACTCTTATGAGCATTGTCTATTGATATGCAGATGGCGCTGAAGAATGCAAAAATCGGCTAATTCCTTCACTCTTTTGAGCAATTATGCATAAAAAGTTGGCTCTGCTGATTTTGAATTATTAAATTGAAGAAAAAAGGAAACAGCTAATTATTATTGAAACGCAGTTCTAATTAATTTATTATTATTATAAGCTTTTATTTAGTTTCACCTGACGGCTGTCTGTAATCAAATCTTGCAAGCTAAATTTGATACACCTCCCGGTGTCCGATTGATCTGAAATTCTGCACCCATGTATAACCCCGATGTCAATGCAATATTATATAAAAAAAAATTTCGATAGGTGGCGCGTGGGTCGCTATATTTTCAGAATTCGCATTTATGGTCCGATTTAGCTGAATTACGTAACATGTATTACTACCATGAAAATAAATATTTTTGTAAAAAAAAAATTCCGCTAGGTGGGGCTGAGATAGCGGTAATAAAAACTTAAAATCGTAATTATGGACCGACTTGGCTGATATTTTAAGTGTGTGTTACTTAATTAATTTCTAAATATTAAAAAAAAATTGGACCCGCTAGGTGGCGCGTGAGTCGCTTCACTCAGAGAAAAAACAAGAATTTTGTACTTAAATCAAGCCCAAATCAAGAATTTTGGTCACGAAAGTAGGGTAATTCCGAATATTCTTATACGAAGTACAAAATTCTTATATCAAGAATTTTTTTCTTACTTCGAAAATTCTTCTTTCAAGAATAATTTTGTCCGAATTTAAGAACGCCCGGGGTTGTTTCAAGAACAATATATTCTTAGGGTTAGTTTGTTATTCTTAATTTTAAACTGAACAAATCTTTTTTCAATCCCAATTGTTTCTTAAACTAATACTAAAATTCTCAAAACAAGATTTAAGTTTAAGGGGTTGTGAGTTCGATTCTCGGTGAAGTCAGTATAATTTTTTTTTATATAAAAAAAATAAAAAATAAAATTATTTTTTCAGAGTTCTTATATTGACTTCATTGAGAATCGAACTCAGGTCCCTCCTTACGCTTAACCAGGGTGCTTACTATGCCATCGTTTACTTTTTCTTGCCACTTTCTAATTATGTTTGTTCTAAATGACACGTTGCTTTTTGTTGCCTCCACCGGGAATCGAGCTCACACGCTTTGACTGCTGCACGGACGTCTCTACCACGAGGCTATCGCGTATTCATGTTTGCTGTCGTCTCATTGCAGCCATGTTCTATTGTTATTTTGAGACAGGGTAGTATATTTTCAAGAAAAAGTGTTCTTGTTTTAAGACCACAAAGTGTTTGATTATTTCGTTCATTTCATATCATCTGCATTACAAACCAATGTAATTCGCAGATAGTTTATGGAATTTTCTTAATATAAGTAAAATTTTCTAATTTATTGATTTGAGTATGTAATAGTTTTGTTTTAAGAACACTTTTTCTTAATTTAAGTACTTTATTCCTGTTTGAAGCTTTTTGCATCTTATTTATTGATTTGAGTACATAATGGTTTTGTTTTAAGAATAAAATTCTTAATATAAGTACTTTATTCTTATTTAAAGCTTTTTGCATCTCAATTTCAAAAACAAGAACGAAAAATTCTTATTCTAAGAATATTTAAGTACGAAAAATTCTTGAAATTTTAAGAATGGAAAAAGATAAATTTAATTCCGGTCGGACTTAATTTTAGAATTCCATTTTTCTCTGAGTGTTTATTTGAGAATTACGAAGGTCTGTTTTCAGTGTCGATTAATTCGTTTTTCAACGAACTTCCCGTTGAGGTAGAATCTTGAAATTTTCATCATCGTTTAGTTTTCTGCCTCCACGCAAAATAACAAAAAAATAATTCCGATAAGTGGCGCACGAGAAGAGATATTCGAAAGTTTTCATTCCAGGAAATTTTGCTTTTGATATTGTACTAACTTGCAGTTAAGATGGGATTTTGCAAATTTTCATCATCGTTCAGGCTTCGCTAACAGTAAATAAAAAATTAGCTTAATTTCAAAAATCCCATTTATCGTTTAGTTTAGTCTTTATTCCAATATCCCAAAAGTAACTTTATTAACCACGCGGCTTTATTGTAAAAGATTCTATGGTTTCTGTTGCTGCTAGCAGCCGATTGATGTCGCTGCGACATTATTGCCTCTTGTTGATAAACCGAACTAAAAAGTAAAAAATAAAATTAAAGAAAAAAAAATTTTTTTAAAAATAAGCTTTTATTATTGGTTTATAAATTTAACTAAAAAGTAAAAAATAAATTCACTGTAAAGGAATATAACACTTTATAAGTTCATTGTAACCTTTAAAGATAATTTGGCTTCTTCGTCTGCCACAAAATAATTCCATATTGTACATAATTATATATTTCTAACATTACTTTACACCTAAATTATTAAATCTTCCAGTATATATCACATTCCTAATTTTATTAATAATAAAAGCGTGTTAAATTTTCATGGTATAATTAAGAAAATTTAGGACCTTCTTTTCTATTTGACGGCCGCCGTGGTGTAGCGGTTAAGTGTTCGGCCTTCTACACCAAGTCGTGTCGGTTCGATGCCCGGCAAAAGTAACATCCAAAATGATTTAGAAAAATAATTTTTCTAAACGGGGTCGCCCCTCGGCAGTAGTTTGGCAAACTCTCCGGGTGTATTTCTGCCATGAGAAGCTTCTCAGCAAAAAATTCATTTGCTTTGCAAGTGCCGTTCGGAGTCGGCAGAAAACTGTAGGTCCCGCCAACTTGTAGGAAAAACTCAAAAGCAACACACCACAAGTTGGAAAGAGAAGCTCGGCTAAAAATCTCGTTAGATGTTATGATATGGTATATCGCCGCCATTAGTTTTTTTTTATTTTTTTTTTATTTGATGGTATAATTAAGAACATTCAGGACCTTCTTTTCTTGCTATCGAAATTTAACACGCTTTTATATTATTAATAAAATTAGGAATGTGATATATACTGGAAGATTTAATAATTTAGGTGTAAAGTTTTAATGTTAGAAATATATAATTATGTACAATATGGAATTATTTTGTGGCAGACGAAGAAGCCAAATTATCTTTAAAGGTTAGAATGAACTTATAAAGTGTTATATTCTTTTATAGTGAATTTATTTTTTACTTTTTAGTTAAATTTATAAACCAATAATAAAAGCTTATTTTTAAAAGTTTTTTTTTCTATAATTTTATTATTCTTTATACCTAGGGTTGCCATCAACCCGTTCGACTGATGCAGTTGCCACAGTAATTAAAAGAAAAAATTAAGAAAAACTGTCCGTCACTCGCGCTACAATTTTTAGCTCAGAGTTTTTGGAGCATTTTTTGAATCTTAAACTCTCTAAAATGGTGTTTACGCGGCATAAGCTATGATTATTTCGTTCATTTCATATCTTCTGCATTACATACCAATGTAATTCGCAGATAGTTTATGGAATTTTCGGAATACATAATTTATAGCCGCTCCAACAAATTATGGTTTTAGCACTGCGCTAGCCTCCTATGCATACGATTAGAAGGGGATCTACGCCCCTAATGACAACGATGCATATAAAACTATTTGGAAGGGATTTACGTCCCTAAATAAGCAGCTTTTGTTGCTAACTGTCTCGTTAGGCCTAGCGCTCACCCTCATTAAATAACACCAATCAAATTAAATGAAAGGATTTTACAGTCCACTAAACTAAATAGAAAATTAGAATAATCAAAAAATAAAATAAAAAGTCTTTGGTTGGGGTGAGATTCAAACCGGCACCCCCGGCCAACTCCCTCAACCACATAATACAATAATAACAATAATAATGAACTGCTCGCCGCCCAGCAACGAACTCCAGCTTAGACAAAAGGCTTCCTTGAACCAATTTTTTGTTAATGGGACTTTGTTATGAATTGATGTAAGTGTGACATGAAAAAAATTTTAAAGCCTACCTTAATTATTTTAAAATATATAACAAGGCATTCACGTTGACAATGATCTCGAGTTTATTGACAACAACAATATTAATAAACTCAAAAATCCCCTTTAACTCGAGTTTATGGCCCAGCGTGAACGCCATATTAGAAATAAAATTAAAGAAAAAAAAACTTTTTTAAAAATAAGCTTTTATTATTGGTTTATAAATTTAACTAAAAAGTAAAAAATAAATTCACTGTAAAAGAATATAACACTTTATAAGTTCATTCTAACCTTTAAAGATAATTTGGTTTCTTCGTCTGCCACAAAATAATTCCATATTGTACATAATTATATATTTCTAACATTAAAACTTTACACCTAAATTATTAAATGTTCCAGTATATATCACATTCCTAATTTTATTAATAATAAAAGCGTGTTAAATTTCGATAGCAAGAAAAGAAGGTCCTGAATGTTCTTAATTATACCATCAAATAGAAAAGAAGGCCCTAAATGTTCTTAATTATACCATCAAAATTTAACACGCTTTTATTATTAACTAGTATGTAACCCCCGATAATCGGGTGTGTTTGCTTATTACCCCTGCATTGCTTTTGTAGTCAAAGTAGCGCAAAATCAGATGTACTTACATACATACATATTTACATTTTTTTCAATGTTTGTCTATTTCGACTGAAATCCATGCGAGCATTGTATGTACATATGTATGGATATATGTATGTACATTTACAAAGCATGTTAATAGTGCCATATAAAGAGCTTGGGTACAAACTTTAAACGCTAATTTCTCATGAACAAATTAACCTATTGGAATTGTTATAATTTTTTGCAAACATGCTCATGATAAGCTTTCATCTGATATACATTTCTTTTATATACGTATTGTAGTTTAGTTTAGCTAAGCGCCGTGGTTTAGAATAATAATATAGATAAAATTAGGAATGTGATATATACTGGAAGATTTATTTATTTTTTTATTTATTTATTCACTTCAAATCTACAGTACAAAGTACCTTACAGACTAACGATACATTAACAAAAAATGCTTATTGAATAATAGAATTTAAAATTAACACAAAAGTAGATCTCGAAAAAGAAAAGTCAATTAACTTATAAGAAGATAAGTCATTAAATTCACATAAGGCCCGCGTAATAGGAGCATTTCTTTCAAAATTTGTTCTGCAACTTTCAACATAGAAAGGAAAAGAGTTACGGAGACTTCTTATCGGAACATTAAAGTTTATGCGCTCTAGAAGAATTGGGCAATCAATCATGCCATAGATTATATTGAAAATAAAAGAAAGGGAGAGAATAGGCCTTCTTTTATCTAAGGAGCAGAGATCAATAAGCAACAACCGCGAATGGTACGAAGGCACAGGATCCTCGAAACGCAAGGAATGTAAAGCATATTTTAGAAAAATTTTTTGAACCCTTTCGATCCTTTTTATTGATTGTTGATCGTATGGTCTCCAAATAATAACCGCATATTCTAATTTAGATCGAACGAGGGACGTGAAAAGAAGCTTAAATGTGTAAGGGTCTGAAAACTCTGTGGAATTACGTCGTATAAAGCCCAATACCGAGTATGCCTTAGAAAGAATGAAATTAATATGATTATTAAAAGACAACTTCGCCTCAAAAATTACTCCTAGATCTTTAGTTTCAATAACCTTGTTTAAAACACAATTGGCGATATAGTACAGCGAGGGAGTAGGATTCTGACGCCTAGTGTAAGTAAGGTGAAAACACTTATCAATGTTTAAGGATAACCGCGATTTTAAACACCATAAATGGAGATTATTTAAATCACTTTGAAGTCTACTTACATCATCAGCATCCTTCACCACCTTGAATACCTTCAAATCATCAGCATAAAGAAGGTAATTCGAAAATGAGAAACAACTGCCAATGTCGTTAATGAAAAGAACGAATAAAAGAGGGCCTAAAATGCTTCCCTGGGGAACACCAGAAGAAGCAACAAAAAATTCTGAAATCGAGCCATCAAGAGACTACACAACGCCGATTAGACAAATATGAGGTTATCCAATTCAGAAGAGAGGAGTGGAATCCGAGACAAGCTAACTTAGTAATCAGAATCCTGTGAGAAACTCTATCGAAGGCTTTAGAAAAGTCAGTATAAATGCAGTCAACTTGCGAACCAGTCGAAAACGAAGATATGCAAAAATCGCTGAACACCATTAAATTGGAGACTGTCGAGCGTCCGGAAATAAATCCATGCTGGTTAGGACTGATTACAGACTTTACAGTAAAATGTATTTTATCTTTAACAATACTTTCAAAAAGTTTTGAAAAGCTTGATAGCTTTGAAATAGGCCTGTAGTTACGAACATTACATTTACTCCCACTTTTGAAAAGAGGCGTAATTGTTGTTACCTTCCAGTCATTTATGAAGATTCCTGACGAAAGAGATTTATTAAAAAGTAATTGTAACGGGTATGACAGCGCTGGACAGCCCTTAAGTAAAAGAGCTGGCAGTCCGTCTGCTTCTGATTGTGACGAAAGCTTGAGGGATAGAATCGCACTCAAAACTTCGTCAGACGAAATATGCAAGGTCCCTAGATTAACAGACGGGTATATTTCAGAAGAAAAATCGGGAGAACTCTCGTCATCAATAACAAAATTTGACTTAAAGAACTCCGCGAACAGATTAACGGCCTCAGCGGGAGTGTTGGCAGACTTACTATCCAGGAAAACTGAGCTAGGTACGCCAGAGCTTAACTTTTTGGATTTCACAAAGGACCAAAAAGATTTCGGATTAGATTTAATGTTCCGCTCCGTATTTCGAATATAATTTTTATAAAGGAAGTTATTTAATGACTTAAATTCCTTGTGGTATTGTTGATATTGTATAAAGAATGTTTGGATTCGAGTTAACTTGAACTTTTTAAGATATTTGTTTTTAATGTTTTTCAATTTCATTAATTCTCTATTATACCAAGGTGATTTGTAAGACCGCTTCCGTTTAAATGGTATATTACTTAAACAGAATTCATTAAGTATTGATTTAAAAGTAGCAAAGCACCTATGAATATCCAAGTCAGTAAGAAGTTTATCCCATTCTATTTCCGACAGGGATTTATTTAGACTTGGAAAATCACAAGATGCATAATTGAAAACTTTTCTCCCATTACGTAAAATTTCAGAAAAGACATAGAAATTTAGGTCAATTTCTAAAGGAACATGGTGCATACTAGCATCTGAAATTGGCGAAAAGCATGTTGATGTACGATAGTCAACATTGTCACTAACATAAATTAGATCTAATAATCTATTTAAATCATTAAATATACAATTAATTTGTTTTAGATTAGCACTAAAAAAATTATCAATAAAGTAGGATTCTCGATCGGTGGTAATGTTGTTTGGTACAAGACAAGAATCAGCAGAATCAGCAGAATTCCTGCACCATTTTAGGTCACTGAGGTTGAAATCACCCAGAACACAGATATGATTATCGTTTAGATCCAGAGCTAGCGCAATAACATTATCCACGTGAGCTTTGTATAACTCGAAGCTACTGTTAGGAGGGATATAGGAAGCTAATACATATAAAGAACTATGTGAATTCATTCCTTTAATGCGAACGCACACTTGGTCTAGCAAAGTGTCGCCATTACTAAGTATCACCAAAGATGCGCAGAATTTACGACGAACTGCAACTAAAACACCGCCACCTCTTGAAAACCCCGTTTTCGTGGAGTCCCGATCTTTACGGAACACATTGTATAAATTCGGATCGAAAAACTCGCTATCGTAGAAGTCAGGCTTGAGCCAGGTCTCGACAATGACAATCACATCATAAGCTTCTTGTGAGCTAAATTGAAAAACAGTATTAGATTTCGTTCTTAGACCAGATATGTTCTGATAGTAAAGCTTAAAATCCGCACAAAATTCGGAAGAAGCATTACCATAGTTGGTAGTTAGGACTGTCGAGTCTGCCCTAGGCGCTTTCGAAAAAAATTTTCAAATGTTTTAACTCTCACATTGGTTGGCCAGATCTCCGCATTTAGAATTTTAGGGTAATCACCAGAAGGTACACCCAACTTAAAATTGACGCGGTCATGATTTACTGCTGGGTTAACTTTTTTCACCAACGCAAAGCAAAAGAGAGACTTCTTGTCAATGCTTGCATGTTTAGCTACATAATTTAATATATCATCAGCTGTAACTGTAAGGCTAAATGAAGATAAATGTACCCAAATTTTGCAATCAGCGATTATTAGTTTTCTTTTTGTTCCCAGCTTTCGTCCAACCAGCATTGTCGTTCGAACTACTGCTTTCACTTACTTGCTGAGACATAAAATCATCAACCGGGGCGCTCTCAGAACATTTTGTCACTGTGTTTGTGCGATCTGACACAGCATTGGTGTTATCAGCATTATTGTCAGCAGCATCAATAACATTAACATTTGGTAGTTTTGACTGAGAAGCATTAGTTGTCAAACCAGTATTCTTATCAGCTGCTTTAGATGTTGACTTTTCAGCGTGAGAGGAAAAGGTATTAGTATCACCACCCTCAACTGCATTCTTACCAGGCACAGCAGCAGACGGCTTTGCAGCAATACTGGGTGACGTAGGTTTACTAATATTAGTTGCTAAACCAGTATTTTTATGATTCGACTTTGATATCGGCTTTTCAGCAGGAACAGCCGGAGTAGATGAAGCAACAACAGCGTCCTTAGGTTGCTTTGAACCAATAGCACCAACAGTATCAACAGTATGCGAGGTGGGAGGTTTAAGCGCCTTTACAGCAACAACCTCACCTGCTTTACCTTTTGATCGGGTAATGACTCCATTTTCAATGCTTGCAGGTGCCGGCGAATTATGCTTATCACAAATCTCCGGCTCGACCAAAGACAAAAAAACGTTTTTTATTTTATCCAAGTCAGAAATCGCGGCTAAGATTTTATCTTTAAGCTCACCAGAGACGACGCAATTAGCGCACAAAGACATTTTCGCAAAACAAATACAAACTATTGTGTTTAGACACCAAGCGAAAGAAAAAACACGACCGATCACTTCAACGGTTAGTGGAAGTGGAATTTAATAATTTAGGTGTAAAGTTTTAATGTTAGAAATATATAATTATGTACAATATGGAATTATTTTGTGGCAGACGAAGAAGCCAAATTATCTTTAAAGGTTACAATGAACTTATAAAGTGTTATATTCCTTTACAGTGAATTTATTTTTTACTTTTTAGTTAATTTTATAAACCAATAATAAAAGCTTATTTTTAAAAAAAGTTTTTTTTTCTTTAATTTTATTTTTTACTTTTTAGTTCGGTTTATCAACAAGAGGCAATAATGTCGCAGCGACATCAATCTTTTACAATAAAGCCGCGTGGTTAATAAAGATACTTTCGGTTTATCAACAAGAGGCAATAATGTCGCAGCGACATCAATCGGCTGCTAGCAGCAACAGAAACCATAGAATCTTTTACAATAAAGCCGTGTGGTTAATAAAGTTACTTTTGGGATATTGGAATAAAGACTAAACTAAACGATAAATGGGATTTTTGAAATTAAGCTAATTTTTTTATTTACTGTTAGCGAAGCCTGAACGATGATGAAAATTTGCAAAATCCCATCTTAACTGCAAGTTAGTACAATATCAAAAGCAAAATTTCCTGGAATGAAAACTTTCGAATGTCTCTACTCGTGCGCCACCTATCGGAATTATTTTTTTTGTTATTTTGCGTGGAGGCAGAAAACTAAACGATGATGAAAATTTCAAGATCCTACCTCAACGGGAAGTTCGTTGAAAAACGAATTAATCGACACTGAAAACAGACCTTCGTAATTCTCAAATAAAGCGACTCACGCGCCACCTAGCGGGTCCAATTTTTTTTTAACATTTAGAAATTAATTAAGTAACACACACGTAAAATATCAGCCAAATCGGTCCATAATTACGATTTTGAGTTTTTATTACCGCTATCTCAGCCCCACAGGGCGGCCGCCGTGGTGTAGCGGTTAAGTGTTCGGCCTTCTACACCAAGTCGTGGCGGTTCGATGCCCGGCAAAAGTAACATCAAAAATTATTTAGAAAAACGATTTTTCTAAACGGGGTCGCCCCTCGGCCGTAGTTTGGCAAAGTCTCCAGTTGTATTTCTGCCATGAGAAGCTTCTCAGCAAAAAATTCATTTGCTTTGCAAGTGCCGTTCGGAGTCGGCAAAAAACTGTAGGTCCCGCCAACTTGTAGGAAAAACTCAAAAGCAACACACCACAAGTTGGAAAGAGAAGCTCGGCTAAAAATCTCGTTAGAGGTTATGATAACCTGTTGGTATATCGCCGCCATTAGGTTTTTTTTTTATCTCAGCCCCACGTAGCTTAATTTTTTTTACAAAAATATTTCTTTTCATGGTAGTAATACATGTTACGAATTTCAGCAAAATCGGACCATAAATGCGAATTTTGAAAATATAGCGACCCACGCGCCACCTATCGAATTTTTTTTTTATAATATTGCATTGTCATCGGGGTTATACATGGGTGCAGAATTTCAGATAAACCGGACACCGGGAAGTGTATCAAATTTAGCTTGTAAGATTTGATTACAGACAACCGTCAGGTGAAACTAAATAAAAGCTTATAATTAATTAGAACTGCGTTTCAATAATAATTAGCTGTTTCCTTTTTTCTTCAATTTAATAATTCAAAATCAGCAGAGCCAACTTTTTATGCATAATTGCTCAAAAGAGTGAAGGAATTAGCCGATTGTTGCATTCTTCAGCGCCATCTGCATATCAATAGACAATGCTCATAAGAGTAAAGGAATTCGCCGCGTGGTAAGTAAAGGTACTTTTGGAATACACCACGCGTCGAATTCCAATCTTCTTTCTATGGCAATAGGGAAAAACGACTAAACTTGGGTGATGATTGGATTTTTGCAAATAAAGCAATATTTTAGATTTTTTTTTTGTATAATGCATTCTCAGTAAAACCTGATCGATGGTGAAAATTTCAAAACCCCAGCTCAACGGGGAGTTAGTTCAAAATCGAAAGCAAAATTAAATTTTTCAAATATCTCTACCCATGCGCCACCTATCGGAATTATTTTTTTATTATAGTGCATTGGGGTATACAGTGTTGCCACACGTAGGGTTTTATCCCTATTTGTAGGTCTTTTTGGCTAAAAAATGTGTGCGTAGGGTAAAAGGTCGGCTTTTACATATTTCACGAAATGTAGGGTTTTTTTACATGGAAAACATTCAAGGTGTAAAAATGCACCGTTTGTTGCCAACATGCGTCCTGTGAGTTTTGTACTATTGCACACACATACAAAATCCAGTAATTTTTTTTTTTTTTTAATTATTTTAATACATAATTAAGATAATCGCACACGGTTTGACGTTTAAGAAGCTTCAACTTTAAGAATAAGTAAAGATTTTTTTGAAAAAAATTCTAAAATTATGACAAAATTCACTTTAAAAATGCCTTTTTCCCCATACAAAGGGCGAAAAAAATAGGCACCCCTAAAGGGTGCAGAATTTCAAATCAATCGGACACCGGGAAGTGTATCAAATTTAGCTTGCAAGATTTGATAACAGACAGCCGTCAGGTGAAGCTAAATTAAAGCTTATAAAAGTTTTTTTTTCTTTAATTTTATTTTTTACTTTTTAGTTCGGTTTATCAACAAGAGGCAATAATGTCTCAGCGACATCAATCGGCTGCTAGCAGCAACAGAAACCATAGAATCTGTTACCCGCTCGCCAGTTCTGGGTGCTGCACGTGGGGCTCTCAGTAGACAGCTCTGTACCTGATGATCCGCTGGATACGCTCGCTTTGCGCTGCTGAGCTCGCCGGATTGGGGTGGGTGATAAAGGACCGATACCGATGTTGAAATGCACCACAGATGTAACCTAGAAAAATTTCGTATCCATTTTGCTGATGTGACTGCCATAAACCCCCCTTGCTGCGTGTACCACTCACGATGCGCTGTCGTCGCCGTTTGCCTCCGCTAAATCGAGGCTGGCCATTCGGCTCTCTTCACCCGCCCTACCAATGTCAACTTAGGCCCATATAGTTTACCCAACAACAACACAACTGTCTGTCCGTCTGTCAAGACCCAACCCGCTCCCACCCTTATACCCAATCATCACACCAATTATTTTGTTTTCAATTATACATCTTTAATGTCTCTTAAATAAATACATCTTTATAATCAGCCTTAATGTAATGAATAATTCAATTTAACCGCGCTTCAATACGCCCTTATTTTCACCGGCCATGCTTGGCCACTCTAATACTAACTAAATCCAATTAATCTATACCTCTCTTCTCACTTATTTATCGGCGTTATTTAAGCGTTCTGCAGAACCAGTCCGTCAGTACGTCGAAATAACTGACAGCAAAGTAGACTGCGGGTGTTTGTATGAGTAACGCCAGATACGACGGATACGTCAAAATAGAATTTGCTCTAAAATTGACGTACGTCACGCAACTGACGTATTGGCGGAGTGATTCTGTTTCCCGCTTTACTTCTCATACAAAACAACGCGGCACCAAAGAGCATGTATGAATAAGAGGCGTCAACACGTATGTTCGGGCAGAGCTACTCGCCCAAGTTGCTGGCCGATTTCTATTAGGGTCTCGGCTAGTCCTTTTTCTTAGTATTTTCCTAAAATCAGCTGATTGAATGAGAAGGATAAATAAAGAAGAATGTAAATTTTAGTGTAAGAGTTGTTGTTGGGAACAAAATAACTCCCCTAGTACACAGCCAATATAGCTAAAACAGCCATATGTACCAGGCTATCAGAAAAAGCTGTCACGGCTGGCGGTGCACTTTTCCCCATTTTTTGGAGCACACACGGCGACATACATACCTGCAGCGAAAAATAGGGGTAGTTGTTTACCTATGATCAGGTTTGTTTCCCCTCACGATCCGAATATTTTGTACACACATCCCAGCAAACATGGCTCAACTTTTCCTCCAACCTTTGAAAAACTGTATAGTTATCAAGTTGATATCTGACATAATTCTCCTTCTAAAACCTTAGATAACTTTGTAGTTCTTAAGTGGATATCCAAAATATTCTTGAATCTCCAGCTTCTAATATTCTAATTAAATTTGAAAAGCTTAGACTAAAAATTATGTAAATAAAAATTTGTGTCAACTTATTCATGGCGTTTTAACTTAAAAAAATCATGGTTTATTTTTTTCGGTATTTATTTTAGAGTCACATTCATACCCTTGAGTCCAATTAGAGAATCCCATTAGATTACAAGTTGAGAACTATCCCTTTCTCAACTTGAGAAACAGTTTTTTTTTTTCCTATAAAAAACCTTCGCTTTTGCTTGAGAACGCCATCGTTCTCAAGTGGTTTTCCTGTTGAGAAACAACGCTTGAAGTCTGAGAAGCCCTTAGTTCTCATCTTGAGATCTAACGTAACTCAATCCTAAATGTTTGCTGGGATGCTTCACATACATTTGCTGGCAATTTACACTCCAAAACCGGTTTCCTTTGCGCTGAAAATGTTATGTGCCTAACTCCAAAAGGATTGGTCCGGGACTAGTCCCTTTCGTTTACAATGGGGTGTAATTTTAAATGCAAAACTAAAAATTACGTTAGTTCTTTCGGGTGTGAAAGGGTGCAAATGATATTTTAATAACATTTGCGGAAACATATGGGAACAGCTCAGCCTATAAAAGTGGTCAGAACGGTCATAAGCCACAGTATCCTTTGGGTCTGATTGCGGACACATCCTGGCATAGTCTTAGTTTTTTAGGGTCTTTTCCTTCCTCAACAGTGGGTGAATCATTGCAGGTACGGCCATCGACTTCAATTTTGACATTTAGCAAACATCAATTGTTTCTTAGGCCGATTTTGACATTCAGCCCACAAAATACAAAAACAAAATACATGCCTGGGTGTCGAGATGCTCCCACCTGCTAATGACTCAGCCTCTAAAATCATCATTTTTCTTAAAAACTTAAATTTTTACAAAATAATTTCATGTGGGAAGAAGAAGAAAGGGACCATCGCCCATTTTTATGACACAAGGTGACCATAAAAATTTGCAGGCATTAGTAGAAAATATAAAAATTGTTTTGATGTTCTTGCACATCAAGGCATACATTTTGTTCCCAACAACAATTATCACATTGTATACTTCCATTCCCGCGTTCGTCTCATGGGCAATTTGTTGGAATAACCGGTTTTATCTGGTTCTTACAATGGGACAACAACAATTAGCCCACTGTAAAAATCCCACTCCAACTTTCGTCTCACCCACAAGTACAAATGGAAGACTTTGTAAAAATATTGCAAAATATTAATTTTAAAATATTTTTCGACCATGTACAAAATTTGCTGTCACAAAATCCATGCTACCAGGCAATCATAAAAAAAAGCAGGGGTACGCACATTCATAAACCTAACAAATTTTTCTCCTACTTTGTACATGTATTAGAGTAGGAATATTCTAAAAACAAGGCACAAAGAGGATCAGGCAAGACCTTAATAGGAATCAACGAGTAGCATCGAACATGTTAGCAGAAGCTCTGCCGAAATTTAAATGAGAGACTTGACGCCTCTTATTCATACATGCTCTTTGGCGGCACATCATTTATCACCACGCTAGTGTACCAACGATTTGCCATCATAATGGCAAAGACAGCAAATTTTGTACATGGTCGAAAAATATTTTAAAATTAATATTTTGCAATATTTTTACAAAGTCTTCCATTTGTACTTGTGGGTGAGACGAAAGTTGGAGTGGGATTTTTACAGTGGGCTAATTGTTGTTGTCCCATTGTAAGAACCACATAAAACCGGTTATTCCAACAAATTGCCCATGAGACGAACGCGGGAATGGAAGTATACAATGTGATAATTGTTGTTGGGAACAAAATGTATGCCTTGATGTGCAAGAACATCAAAACAATTTTTATATTTTCTACTAATGCCTGCAAATTTTTATGGTCACCTTGTGTCATAAAAATGGGCGATGGTCCCTTTCTTCTTCTTCCCACATGAAATTATTTTGTAAAAATTTAAGTTTTTAAGAAAAATGATGATTTTAGAGGCTGAGTCATTAGCAGGTGGGAGCATCTCGACACCCAGGCATGTAGTTTGTTTTTGTATTTTGTGGGCTGAATGTCAAAATCGGCCTAAGAAACAATTGATGTTTGCTAAATGTCAAAATTGAAGTCGATGGCCGTACCTGCAATGATTCACCCACTGTTGAGGAAGGAAAAGACCCTAAAAAACTAAGACTATGCCAGGATGTGTCCGCAATCAGACCCAAAGGATACTGTGGCTTATGACCGTTCTGACCACTTTTATAGGCTGAGCTGTTCCCATATGTTTCCGCAAATGTTATTAAAATATCATTTGCACCCTTTCACACCCGAAAGAACTAACGTAATTTTTAGTTTTGCATTTAAAATTACACCCCATTGTAAACGAAAGGGACTAGTCCCGGACCAATCCTTTTGGAGTTAGGCACATAACATTTTCAGCGCAAAGGAAACCGGTTTTGGAGTGTAAATTGCCAGCAAATGTATGTGAAGCATCCCAGCAAACATTTAGGATTGAGTTACGTTAGATCTCAAGATGAGAACTAAGGGCTTCTCAGACTTCAAGCGTTGTTTCTCAACAGGAAAACCACTTGAGAACGATGGCGTTCTCAAGCAAAAGCGAAGGTTTTTTATATGAAAAAAAAAAACTGTTTCTCAAGTTGAGAAAGGGATAGTTCTCAACTTGTAATCTAATGGGATTCTCTAATTGGACTCAAGGGTATGAATGTGACTCTAAAATAAATACCGAAAAAAATAAACCATGATTTTTTTAAGTTAAAACGCCATGAATAAGTTGACACAAATTTTTATTTACATAATTTTTAGTCTAAGCTTTTCAAATTTAATTAGAATATTAGAAGCTGGAGATTCAAGAATATTTTGGATATCCACTTAAGAACTACAAAGTTATCTAAGGTTTTAGAAGGAGAATTATGTCAGATATCAACTTGATAACTATACAGTTTTTCAAAGGTTGGAGGAAAAGTTGAGCCATGTTTGCTGGGATGTGTGTACAAAATATTCGGATCGTGAGGGGAAACAAACCTGATCATAGGTAAACAACTACCCCTATTTTTCGCTGCAGGTATGTATGTCGCCGTGTGTGCTCCAAAAAATGGGGAAAAGTGCACCGCCAGCCGTGACAGCTTTTTCTGATAGCCTGGTACATATGGCTGTTTTAGCTATATTGGCTGTGTACTAGGGGAGTTATTTTGTTCCCAACAACAACTCTTACACTAAAATTTACATTCTTCTTTATTTATCCTTCTCATTCAATCAGCTGATTTTAGGAAAATACTAAGAAAAAGGACTAGCCGAGACCCTAATAGAAATCGGCCAGCAACTTGGGCGAGTAGCTCTGCCCGAACATACGTGTTGACGCCTCTTATTCATACATGCTCTTTGGCGGCACATCATTTATCACCACGCTAGTGTACCAACGATTTGCCATCATAATGGTATTAAATATGTATGTACTTATGTATTCGCGTTTACTAACGCGGGGACATCTGTCCATATGCAAGCAAAGGCACGCACTCCTAAGTAATAGATTTGTTTCTTGAAATCTCCAGCAAAGAACTGTCAGCAGAAGAGAGTCTTGTAAAAAGCTGTCAAAATCTCATTTTTGTTAGTTTCATCTCTCTTCTGCTAGTTTTTCGCCGAACAGGAGCCAGCAGAAATTCTCCAGCAGAACAGCTGTTCTGACAATTGACAAATGAAAATAAATTTTTTTCGCAGCAAATGAAATTGCGAATTTTTCAGTCTTTGGACAATTTCTCCGTATATATCGACGTAAACCTTACAAAATATTAAGAAAATTGAATGCCTTATACACCTTCAGTATTTCCGATTCCTGTAACTGTGTCTGCAGGATTATATTGGTCTCCTAAACGAGCCACATTACGTTGGTCCAACGGACATTGGGCTTCGGCGCATTGCTATTCAAAGATACGGAATTATTGAAGATTTGGAATTTATTGTATGTACTTACTTCATTTGCTGGTAAATAACTCATAGTTTTCAAAATATTCGTAATAAATTTTAAATTTCATAAAAATATGCAATCAATTTTGATTTTGCCATATGTCACAATCAGCTGTTTGTTACTTGCTAGTTTTTGCTGGACGAAAAATCTCCAGCAGCAACTTGCAGCGAACTTGCAGCGAATTGGCGCTCTTTCTCTCAATTAAATGTCAAAAAGCTGCTGGATTCGCTGCTAATTTTTTCACAAAACACTTTTCTAGGAATAATTATTCATAATTATTCATAATTAGCAGAAAAGAAACAAAGCTAATAATTTCAATACCTAAAATATATCGCTCACATTTGTGTGGATGCGCCATTCATATGCACATATTGGAAAATTAATATAAAATTATGTATGTTCGTTTAAAGCGGGAAACAGAATACGTCCGTCAATACGTGTGGTTATCTATACGTGTTGGTTATCTATACTGATTTTGATTTGTTTTTTGTTAGTTTTTGCAAAATAAATTTCTTTCGTTTTATTGATATTTATGTTTAAATTCAAATCATGACATTTGTCAACAAAAGACTTAGGGCCACTTGCATAAAAGCCGATTAAGCCTAATCGGTGATTAACTTGACAGCTAACCATACAAAATACGTCAATTAAACTCCGGTTAGTCGTTATCAGCTTTTATGCAAGCGGCCCTAAAGTTTAAGCTCTAGTTTTTGCGCTAAGGTAAGTAAATTTCTGTCATGAACCATAATGAGGAAGTCGTCTGCGAACTGAAAAATGTCCGTGGAGTCATCCTCATAGCCATGTAAGATTTTGGTGTATAAATTGAAAAGTAAGGGTGACAGACAACTACCTTGAGGTAAACCATCATTTATATTTACTGTGTTATTTCCTAATTTTAAAATTCTTTTTTGTAAAAAGGAGTTAATCCATTTTATGTAATTGTGGTTGATGTTACAGTCAATTAGAACTTGTGTAAGAGTTGATGTTGGAACGCAGTTGTAAGCGTTACTGATGTCAGCAACAACAGCTGCCACCTTGAAGCCTTTATCTTTGTAACTTTGAATATTGTGTAGTATTTCATTAATACACATTGAAGCCGACCTGCCTCTGCGATAAGCAAAACATCTGTTGGGTAGAATTTTGTTCTCCGTTAACAATGGTTCAATTCTTGCTTTAACCATTAAATTAATGGTTTTAAGAAGAACTGAAATTAAGGAGATCGGTCTGTAATTTCTGAAGTCGTTAAGGTCTTTATCAGGTTTAGGAATTGGAATGATTTTTATGATGCGCCATTGGTCATCAATTTGCCCGGTTTTGAATGAATTGTTGAGAGCTATAAGAAGATTTAATTTGGCTTCATCAGATAACGCACGAATCATTTCGTAGGTAATCCTATCATCTCCTCCTGCGGAACTTTTGGTTTTGTTTTTAAGAACAGCGTTGGTCTCAGAGAGTTGAAAATCAGGAATCGTACCATCAAAAGCGGTAAGGGTTGTGGTGCTAGTAGGGACGTTAAAGGTGGAAACTTGATTTTTTAGGTGGTGGAGAATGTCATAACTTAAGTTATCGAAGCAATCAGAGTTAATAGAATTTTTGTGGTTACCGCTTATATTGTTAACAAACCTCCAAGCTTCTTTTGTATTTGGATGACTATTTAAAAAGTTAATGCTGTTTTGAAAATTACTGTGTTTGGCCTTTTTAACTTCCTCCTTCCATTTCTTTTCGCAATTTAGCGCTTGTTTAAAATTATCTGGAGTAGGGTATTTTCTGCATTTTTTAGTGGCAGCAATGTGTAATCTAAAGTGTTTATTTAAATCCTCATGCCACCAAGTTTTTGGGGTTTTGTTAGAAAAGGTTAACGTTGCTTTGGAAATTTCATTGGAAAAAGTTTGGCAAATGTCTTTAGTTGAAGTTTCCAGGGAGATAGAGTTAAGAGATGTCATCAGTTTTTTCTTCGAGAGAAATTTGAAGCTTTTTGATTCAGTAAAATCGATGTTGACGGATATGGGAAAATGATGGCTACCACCTAAGTGATAATCTAGTATATTCCAACTAGTTGAAGCAGTTATGTTAGTGAGAGTCAGGTCTAAAACAGAACCTCTACTTTTGTCATTTAAGTTTGGTAAAAAAGTCGCCGAACCGTCGTTCATGCAGTGAAACCTTGATTCATCCAAGAGTGCCCCAAGTGCATTTCCTTTTGGAGTATTACAAGAATCTCCCCATTTTCTGGACCTTGCATTGAAGTCGCCCATAATTAGAACATTTTCGTAGGCTTCAAGAAAGTAGAATAAGTTTGAGATTACAGCTTTAAAGGTGGATAAGTCCATAGATGGTTCACAGTAGATAGAGCATATTACTAAGTTCTTGGTTAGATTTTTAGTTTGAATGATACAAATGTCATGAGTTGAATTGAAAAAAAGTTTTTTGAAACGAATGGATTTGCGGATGGCAATAGCCACACCTCCATATCCATCGCTTCTTTTCTTTTCAATTATATTATAGTTTGATATAAACTTATTTTTGTCTGTGTCATCATGTGAAAAAACTTCACTGAGACACGCTATATCAAAGTTTTTGGAATTAAAAAAAAAGTCAATATTGTTTTTGTTTTTCAATAATGATTGAATATTATATTGCAGAACTCTCATCATGGATATTTAAGTCCTCTTCCTCTCTTTCAGTTAACGGTTGAGAGTTTTCTAAAATTGGAAATTTGTTTTTGAGTCTGTCAGCAAAATGCACAAAGGCATTGACGCCTGCAGGGTAATCTACTTGGCGGAAAGCGTCCCTAGCAAATTTTGTCATTTCAGACATAATTTTTTCAATTTCAGAAACTAAGTGGAGATTAGGCTGATTGAAGGCCACTCCATCGTTTTGGGGTCTTTTTTGACGTTCTACTCTTACTTTTGGGGGCCTATCTGAGTTGAAAACTCTACGGTTATGTTGTTTGGTGACTCTAGCATACGATACTGGAGTTAAGATTTTGTTAATTTCAGTTTGGTTATTTATAGCAAAGTTATTTTGTGAAAAGAGACCTGGGAAATGGTCTTCACTGAGAAGTTCAAATCTGTTGTTGGAGTTAACTTTTAGTTCGTGAATTACTTCACTTCTAGACTGTTTTTTTAAAGTCATAATTTTGATAACATTTTTTTCCTTTTCCCATTCCGGGCATAATTTGCTTTGAAAAGCAATATGAGAGTTGTCACCGCAGAGGATACATTTATTTTCACAGTTGCTAACACATACTGTTTTTTTCCGCACTTAAGACAGATTTTTTCATTTCTGCACGCTTTTTGGGTGTGTCCTAGCTTGCCACATCTGTAGCACTGTCTTACCATCGGGAAATAATACTCTACTTCAAGAATGGCGTAATTTAAAATTACACTTTTGGGGATACAGTCACCAGCGAAACCCACCTTAACCGACCAAGTTGGCACCCTGGTATCACTTTCTTTGTTTAGTTTTTTGGTAAACCTTTGTACAGAGGTAACCTTGATATCCGAAATTAAACCCGCTTTGATGTCTTCATCAGAATAGTCAGTAGGAATGCCTTTTATGACCCCATAAGATTCTATGTAGCTTCTTGGTATAAAAGCATTGATATTAATTAACTTAAGAGAATCATTATGTACGCATCTATTTGCATACGATGCATTAATAAAAGTCACCCTGTATAGCGTTAAGCCGATAGCCTTTATTGTAGAAATTCCCTCCAAATTTACATTCTCAATTTTGCGCCATAAGTAGAGGCCATTTTGAATTTTTTTGTTCTGAACATTTTCGGCTTTGGATGTGTCAAAGAGTACGTTGGCCTTTCCCTTGTGATTTGCAGGATAGAGCACCGTTTCTCTTCTCGCATCAGCATTAGCAACAAAAATTCCCGCTGTAGCGGCATTTTCACTAACTGCATTTTTCTGACTTGTTGTTGCACTCATGGCAGCCATGTCAAAGTCATTAGTGACATCATTAAAAGTATTAATTGGGACTTGATCATTTATTTCACAATTTTCAAGATCAGTATCTTTTTTTCTTTTCCTACTAACATTTGGTGGAGACCTATTAGGAATCTCACCACTACCCGATTCACCTGACGCCATAGCGTCACCTGCACTAAAAAACACGTTTCACTTCACTTGCCAAAAAAAATGTATGTACCTATGCCACACTAAAAAAAAAAATAGAAGCAATGCAGCTTACCTGGAGTACAAAAAATTGTGTTTTCACAGTATTTAATTCGTAGACCTTGTTTAAAATGTTGATTATACACTTTTATTAGTTTTAAGTAATAAGTTTAGGTTAAAGTATGAACAAAAGAATTAGCTCAGAAAAAGCCGTCCGCTTAGTTCGCTGGCTCAACCGGAAGTGGCTTTGACATCAAACTGCGGAGATGACCGTGCTTCTGTCAGTCGCAGCGCCGCTCTTTCGCAGTCCCAAATCATATCACACAATTGTACAATTATATATGATTGCGTGCAAAAAACCTTACTTGTTCTTATTTCGTTCTTCCTTGCTCTTACTTTCGTGCCAAATATGGCTCTGTAAACACAGATTGGCCTGCAACTGCGCCCGTACGTCTGGTTGTCGTTGTTGCTGCGTTTTCTTTTCTTTGTTTGCTTTTGTGCGGGAGTAGCCGATAAGTGATGCTATCTGTTGCCTTACTTTTGATGTTGTGGACAATCTGCTTCTTCCTATGCTTGTGTGGTGCTATGCAATGCTGGGTGATGTTTTGTTATATCTCCACGATATGTGTTGGGCTGCTGACTGCGCTGCTTTTACGGCGCCTGCTAAATGCCTGTAGGTGCGAAATTTTTGTGAGGCTGGTTGTTGCTCGCTCGGTGTCTGAAGTTGAAAAGACCGGAAGTGCGAAGAACCATGCTCTTCGCAACTGTCATTTGCAAGTAGGGGGTGTTCGGAAAGTAGTGTAGTGCGCACGGTTGCATCAGGATACACATTGAACTATGTATAATAATACATTTACATTGCCCTTCTCGTAACAGGGCGAGTTCAGCAATGAGACCCGCACGAGTTGGTGAGCTCAAAAGAACGAGGATGACTTTGCGTTAGTGACCGTGGGGCCCGAACCCACTTCCTTCTTTACACTTTGAGATCCTTTGCGTGATACACCCCTATGATTCTGCCCCTCATATCCGCCAATTCATATAGGCATTGGCCGACGCGCCGTGCAATCACCGCCCTACTAAACTTCGAGGCCAGCTTGGCGTTGAACCCTCGCGCCGCATCACTCTGTCGAAAACACCTTCGATACACCATCTGTCCTACAGCGTAGCTTATAGGCCTGCCGCGCATGTTATATGCTTTGCGCCCCTTCTCGTGCGCCTGCTTCAGACTATGGGATATTTTATCTCTTAATAGTTTAAGTCGGAGATCCCTCGGCACTATCTCCACATCTGAGTCCGCCACCTGTCCGAGTTTTCGAAGTAAGGGGTACGACTCCCCATGCTGAACCATGCTTTGGCCGAAAACTGCCCTGTATGGCTCCGTTCCAATTGCTTCGTGGATCGCACTACGAAGTGCGAACGCGGCTTTCGTCACATGAATACCCCAGCTTCGCTGATCCTCCTCTTCGACGTAGGACCTGATAATGGCCAAGAGCGACCGGTTTATCCTTTCCGACGCGTTCGCCTGCGGAGAGTATACTGCCGTTCTTACGTGTTTGACTCCGTAAGCACTCAGGAAGTCTTGAAAGGTTTCGGAGACAAATTGTCGCCCGTTGTCGGAGTGCACAACTTCAGGAACTCCAAATACATGGAAAACCTCGTTTTCCAAGTATCGGACTACCCCTTTGGCTGTGGCACTCCTCATCGGTCGTAACAGCGGAAACTTAGAGTAGTGGTCCAGGACTACAAATATGTAGCATTTGCCTTCTCGCGAGCGTGGATAGGGCCCACAAAAATCAATGTATAACCTCTGGAATACCCTCTCGGTTTCCGCACGCTCTCCCATGAGTGGTCGGCTGATTTTGTTAGAGGCTTTGCTACATTTGCACACTTCGCACTGCCCTACGAAGGTTTTCACAGCGGCCACCATACCTGGCCAATAGTAGCTGGCCTGCAACCGATGGACGGTCTTGGATATACCCCCATGACCCGCTGCGACCCCATCGTGCATCCGACGTATCAAAGTCTCCCTTAACCCCTCAGGTACCCAAGCCTTCCATAGGTTGTCTTCTACCTCTTCTCTTCCCCGAAAGCCTACTCTCTTAAAAATGATGTTGTCAACGACCTTGACATCGGGAGTCCTCTCTGCGCTCTCCAGTACCGCTCGCACGAGCCTTTTGTAGCTATCCGACCGGAACTCGTCATCGGTCAGCATAATGTCCGTGTTGAGCCCTACCCCGTCTAGTTCATCCATGTGGACTCGACTCAACGCATCTGGCACGATGTTCTGAGCCCCCTTCCGATGGACTATGCTGAATTCGAATGCTTGTAACTTCAGACTCCAACGAGCTAGCCGTCCGGACAGGTCCCGCTGACTCATGAGCCATTTCAGGCTCATGTGATCCGTAATGATCGTGAATGGAGTGCCCTCAATGTACGGTCGAAACTTCTTAACGCTGGTGACAGCAGCTAGGCACTCGAGCTCTGTTATAGTGTAGTTCCTTTTAGCTGCGTTCAACTTCTGGGATATGTATGATATGGGTCGTTCATTCCCTTCGTCGTCTAGCTGGAACAGAACTGCACCGATGCCTGTAGTCGAGGCATCGCATTGAATAAAAAAAATGTTTCGTAAAGTCCGGGTTTACGAGGACTTTCGAAGATGCCAAATCGGCTTTGAGCTGCTCGAATGCAGTTACCGCTTCCGTTGTCATCACAAAGTCCTTCCTCTTCTTCAAGCAGTCCGTCAGGTGCGCCGATACGCTGGCGAAATTGGGGATAAACCTGCGGTACCATCCCGTCAGTCCGAGAAATCGTCGTAGTTGCTTCATTGTTTTAGGAACAGGGAATGCGAGCATGGCCTCTATCTTGGCCGGATCCGTGCGTAACTCACCCTGCCCAATGATGAAGCCCAGGTATTTGATCTCCTTTTGGCAGAATTTGGATTTTTGCAGATTTATCGTCAGCCCGGCCTTTGAGAGACATTCTGCTACCTCTGCGAGATGTCGCATGTGTGTTTCAAAGTCGGGTGAACAAACGAGTAAATCGTCAATGTATATGAAAACGTTGTCTCTCAGCCTTGATGGTATGACCCGGTCCATCAGCCGGCACAATCTCTGACTGGCATTGCAGAGCCCGAAGGGCATCACCTTGAAGTGGTAGAGCGGTCGTCCTGGCACCGTAAATGCCGTTTTTTCGCGAGACCGCTCCTCCAACGGGATCTGCCAAAACGCGTCCTTCAAATCTATGCCAGTTATGAAGAACGTGTCGTGTAACCGACTGAGGATCCCTTCCACATTCTGCGTTGGATAAGCGTCCTTTTTTGTGCGCTCATTGAGCTTACGCATATCTACGCAAAGTCGATTCTTTCCTGGTTTCTGTACCAACACGATCGGAGAGCTCCAAGCACTGTTACTCTCCTCTATCACCCCAAGGCTAAGCATGCGATCTATCTCTTCATATGCGCACTTTTGCTTGACGGGTTACATAGGATAGTAACGCTGCTTGACTGGGACTGTCTCATCGAAGACCTCTATCTGATGTTCCATCAGATGAGTCTTCCCCAGTCCGAGCTCCGCCTACGATGGAAATAACGACTTTACGTGCTCTAAGACCTGCAGCTCCTCGTGGATTAACTCGACCATTCCCGACCGATCTACGACTATTTCTGAGATCACGGTAGGCAAAAGATTGAAGGCTTCCCAAAAATCTATGCCCAAATAAAGATTCTGCTTTAGGCTCGATACTATATAGAGAGTCAACTTCGCGGTTTTTCCTCGCCACGCTATGTTGGCCTCCAGTCTTCCCACTATCGCTTGGTCCTTGCCGTCCGCGGTCTTGAGCTCCTCGTCGACCAAATCGATTTTCTTTCCGTTAAACCGTCTCATCGCGGTGCCGCCCAAACAGCTGACGGAAGCTCCGCTGTCCAATAAACCTCGAATGGGCTCGTCATCCACCGTCACCTCCGCATACGGTCGTCGGTCTCCGTCACTCCTGATAATCGTTGCCGCTATTGCACGTCGCATTTCTCGACGTTCCTTGTCCCTCCTTCGCAGTTTCTCAATTTTCTTGGTGTTCCTTAGCCTGTTTCCTGTCCTGCCCTGTCCTAATGTTCCACCTTTGCAACTGTTTTCCTTAGTCCCGAATATTCTTCGCCTTATTTCGTAATATCGTCGCTCTCTTTCCTGTAATGTTTGCAGCGGGGTCTCGTTCTGTTTCGGCTCTGGTTCTCGAGTCGCCGCTTCTCTCTTCAATATACGACTCTTGACTAGTGGTTGTCCGGGAGCTTCTTCTCCTGGCCCGATTTCCCGGTTTCCCCGCCAGGGAAGTGGTTTTCCTGCTTGCATTTTGCGCACATAGCAAACCATTGTCGCATTTGTAACATCTTAGCTCGTGAAAGTGCGAGTCGCATCCCTGCTCGCACGGCTTCCGCTTCGTGAAATCCGCTGGCTTCCGAGCGCCCTGGTCCGCAGTCCTTGTCGTCATCGTCTTGCAGTAACCCGATCTCCTCCAGGTCCCTCTTCTTGCCAAACTTTCGCTCATAGTCTTCGAAATGCTTTTCCGCACGCCTACACTGGGCTTTAAGTTCGGCAAGCGTAGTTATCTCGCAGCCGAATATAATATTCTTGACCCTGGATTTGAGATTCCGGCGCATGATATTAACTAAACTCGCTTCCGGCATTGGAGACTTCATTGTGAGTGCCATGCCGCGCACACACGCGTAAAAATCATCGAATGACTCCCGGTGGTCCTGCCTCCTTTCATTCATTGCCTGTCTTATTTCTTCGTCCGAATCCGCCTTGCGGAAGTGGTTCAGCAGTGCCTCTCTGAGGCGGACGAATCCATCCTCTTCCTCGCCTGCGTGCTCCTCTACATACAGCCAAAACCACTCCTGCGCAGCTCCGCTCAGCAGCAAATGAAAGTTCGCGTACAAATCGCTCGAAGAAATACCGTGTCGCTGTTATAGTGTTTCCACCCGAAACAAAAATCGTTCAATGGGGATTGACTTGCTGCCGCCATCGTACTTCAAGCCCCAGTCCCTAATTGTCTTAAACCTGGTTTTGTTGTTACTATCCGAGTGTGTGTGTCTGCTTTGTGGGGTTGGAGTGAAAAGCTTTCTACGGGAGGACGCCGCTTGATCCGACCTCTGCTCTTCCCCTTTACTGGTTTCCTCGCCGTTGCCTGGCTGGGAAGAAACCTCAGGGTTCCCTTGAGCCTTCTCCACCGTTCCTTGGGGGTTTTCGCGAATCCTCTCTACCATCGCGACTCGTTCTCCCAAAGATCTGACATCCCTCCGTACCGCGGCCATGGCCTCTCGAACCGCCTCTGTTGTTGTGCGATTCACGTCCATTTGGTATTGGATGAACATACCTTCTAGCTTTTGCAGAAGTTCACCCCCCACATTATCCACTATATTAACCTCCGGTGAAGCAATATCCCCCACCGTGATTAACCTTTGACTAGAGCGCGAGGTCGATGCCTGTGCCCCGGGATTTTCCGCGCCCACTTGCACAACCTCAACCTCACTCTCATGTTCATCCGTCGACCCTGAGCCATTCTGTCCTTTTTGCGACGACTGTCGTGTCTTTCGCCTACTCTTTCGAGTCATTACGGAAAAAAATTTGTAAATTTATAAAGGTTTTAGAACGTGACGTTCGTGTGTGCACAGCTGTTTGTGCGCCAGAAAAAAAAAATTTAATACGAAAATGAATTTTAACTCACTAGGTCTCTTAGTGGGTGGTGTGAATTTAGAAAAAAAAAATTTAATTTGTGTTTGTATAAACAAGATTTGGGTGATCGCGTCTAGGTCTTTACGTCCTGTAGTGTCCTGTCTCCCCGTTGTCTTTTTACCAAAACGTCTCTTTTCCCTTGCTCCGCTCTTTCCACTCCCAGTCGGGCTTGACCCTCACCTTCCTGGGATGGAAGTGCCTTCCCTGTTCCGGGGGACATTCATTTGGAGCCACCCCGGTGAACATCTCTCCCCAAAACCTCGCACAATTCCAACCCTTTTCCTGCTGGCCGGGACTGTGCGTGTCCACAAGGGTGCTTTTGGAAAGCTGCCTCATACCAACGTGGTTTCATAAACGTAGGCAGTAGCCGCTTCACCACCTCCACGCCCTCCGGACTGTGGAATCTACCTCATGGTTATCCGATCGATCCTCTAATAACCAGTAGCCGATCCCAAAAAAAAACAAAAATGATAATTTGCTTATCAACGATACCACAATAAAGCACATCATTCCGCCTTATACGCTGCTATCGTCGATCCCCCCTCTTATTAAACCCCCAAAAACGTCAATCTCCATAACTGTGTCCACAACCAAAAGGACTTCCCTCATCCTAATGGGATAGACACCTCTTCCCTACAGTGAGTGGCCCTTCAGAAACTGCCTCATACATACTTTGGTAGTGGCTGTTTCGTCGAAGAGATACCCACTCTGCCGCGTGATCTACCTCAAGAAAATCGATTTCAGTTCCGACGATCTGTAGCCGACCCCGCAACTAAAAAAAATGTAATAAAATCGTCGACATGTTCAAAAGGCCCGCGCTTGACCCCCTGAAATGTCTACGAATCCTCCCCCCCCCCCCTTTTCGTTCCTGTCCAGACGACAACGCACCCTGATAGTGCATCGCTTTTCCCATTTAAATATCTTTCGGAGCCACTTCCGTGGCCTTAATAGCCACTTTCGTGGCCCCACGTTGGGCGCCATTCTCTATTGTTACCCGCTCGCCAGTTCTGGGTGCTGCACGTGAGGCTCTCAGTAGAGAGCTCCGTACCTGATGATCCGCTGGATACGCTCGCTTGGCGCGGCTGAGCTCGCCGGATTGGGGTGGGTGATAAAGGACCGATACCGATGTTGAAATGCACCACAGATGTAACCTAGAAAAATTTCGTATCCATTTTGCTGATGTGACTGCCATAAACCCCCCTTGCTGCGTGTACCACTCACGATGCGCTGTCGTCGCCGTTTGCCTCCGCTACATCGAGGCTGGCCATTCGGCTCTCTTCACCCGCCCTACCAATGTCAACTTAGGCCCATATAGTTTACCCAACAACAACACCATTGTCTGTCCTTATGTCCGTCTGTCAAGACCCAACCCGCTCCCACCCTTATACCCAATCATCACACCAATTATTTTGTTTTCAATTATACATCTTTAATGTCTCTTAAATAAATACATCTTTATAATCAGCCTTAATGTAATGAATAATTCAATTTAACCGCGCTTCAATACGCCCTTATTTTCACAGGCCATGCTTGGCCACTCTAATACTAACTAAATCCAATTAATCTATACCTCTCTTCTCACTTATTTATCGGCGTTATTTACTTCTCATACAAAACAACGCGGCACATCATTTATCACCACGCTAGTGTACTAACGATTTGCCATCATAATGGTATTAAATATGTATGTACTTATGTATTCGCGTTTACTAACGCGGGGACATCTGTCCATATGCAAGCAAAGGCACGCACTCCTAAGTAATAATTTCAATACCTAAAATATATCGCTCACATTTGTGTGGATGCGCCATTCATATGCACATATTGGAAAATTAATATAAAATTATGTATGTTCGTTTAAAGCGGGAAACAGAATCCGTCCGTCAATACGTCCGCTGCGTGACGTGCGTCAAATTTGGAGCAAATTCTACTTCGACGCATCCACCGTATTTGACGTTACGCATACAAATACCCGCAGGCTACTTTGCTGTCAGTGATTTCGACGTGCTGACGGATTGACTCTGTTGAACGCTTAGCTAAGACTTGTAAATGCTCAACACAATGTGTCTGGATGTTCGCTCCGGTGCGTGCTACCAACCAAGAAATCAAGCTATCGCTTAACTACTAGCGACTGTGTCACCCAAACAAGACAAGGTGAAAGTACTATTAACTCGCACACCACCTGTTGGGCCAACATCCATTCACATTGATATTTTACCCGATGCGAAGCCTTCGAATTTTGCCTTGTTTATTTGAAATCTTTTGATATTATTTCCTACCAGCAAACACTCCTAAGGCGCCCTGGACTGTAAGCTAGCGGCCAGCGGCCGTAGCGCTGACTGATTGTCAACTAACTAGATTTCACCACTCCACCGTTACCTCTTGCTTACAAACCAAAATCACTTCTACCCTACGATCTACTTAAGGTTATACATATATACATATGTGCGTACCACCGGCACGTCTGTCTCGTTGACTTAACGCGACTATTCGCAAATTTTGCTTCTGACCGCGCGGCTTATTCCCCTGGTAAAACTCTTCCTGCTGGCTACTTAAGGCGGACGTGCATACATACATATATGTAGGTTTAAAATTTTAAACTTTAGGTATTTATTGTGGCCACAGATTGAGCGCAAGCGTTTTGGGCATTCTTATGTACAGCCGTTGTAACAAAGTGGAACGTACAATGGTACAAACACCGGTAATTGTTAAATATGAATATGACTGCGCGCAGCGCAGCTAAAAAAACCCCAATATTCGGCTTTGACATCAAACTGCGGAGATGACCGTGCTTCTGTCAGTCGCAGCGCCGCTCTTTCGCAGTCGCAAATCATATCACACAATTGTACAATTATATATGATTGCGTACAAAAAACCTTACTTGTTCTTATTTCGTTCTTCCTTGCTCTTACTTTCGTGCCAAATATGGCTCTGTAAACACAGATTGGCCTGCAACTGCGCCCGTACTTCTGGTTGTCGTTGTTGCTGCGTTTTCTTTTCTTTGTTTGCTTTTGTGCGGGAGTAGCCGATAAGTGATGCTATATGTTGCCTTAAGCCCTATATACACTTATTTTTTAGCGTGAACGTGGGTGAGCGTGAACAATTTTCTTTTGTGTAATATGTTGATATTACTCCACTTTTCCAAAAAAAATCATCCGTAAGTGGATAAACAACTAAAGTATCTTTGATATTACTGCATTTAAACTTAAGTGAAAGTGTTAAATATGCTTTGAAATGCATATTTTACTATCTCACAGTGAATTGTGTGCGAACGCAAAGGGACACAAACCCTTCGCAAATGAGTGTTGAAATTTGGCAATTACCACGTCAAACTGTGATTTTTTTTTACATTTTTTGGAGAGTTGAAGTCATTTAACTGATGTGCGTGAACGCACAAAAGAATTGATTTGGAATTCTTTTCCTTTGCGTACGCAATAGAAAGTCTCCACTCATTCACGCTCACGTTCACACGGAACTGTATGAGGGTCTTTACTTTTGATGTTGTGGACAATCTGCTTCTTCCTATGCTTGTGTGGTGCTATGCAATGCTGGGTGATGTTTTGTTATATCTCCACGATATGTGTTGGGCTGCTGACTGCGCTGCTTTTACGGCGCCTGCTAAATGCCTGTAGGTGCGAAATTCACATGAATTTCTGAATTGCGTGAAAATATTGTCCGAGATTAACTCACCAAAATTGCTTATTACTTCTGCCGTCTTATTTCGTCCCACAAAGTGGTGGATGGAGATTTGGTTTCACGCTGCTTCGTATTTACTATATTCTTACCCACTTTGTGAGGCTGGTTGTTGCTCGCTCGGTGTCTGAAGTTGAAAAGACCGGAAGTGCGAAGAACCATGCTCTTCGCAACTGTCATTTGCAAGTAGGGGGTGTTCGGAAAGTAGTGTAGTGCGCACGGTTGCATCAGGATACACTTTGAACTATGTATAATAATACATTTACATTGCCCTTCTCGTAACAAATCTTTTACAATAAAGCCGCGTGGTTAATAAAGTTACTTTTGGAATATTGGAATAAAGACTAAACTAAACGATAAATGGGATTTTTGAAATTAAGCTAATTTTTTATTTACTGTTAGCGAAGCCTGAACGATGATGAAAATTTGCAAAATCCCATCTTAAGTGCAAGTTAGTACAATATAAAAAGCAAAATTTCCTGGAATGAAAACTTTCGAATATCTCTACTCGTGCGCCACCTATCGGAATTATTTTTTTGTTATTTTGCGTGGAGGCAGAAAACTAAACGATGATGAAAATTTCAAGATCCTACCTCAACGGGAAGTTCGTTGAAAAACGAATTAATCGACACTGAAAACAGACCTTCGTAATTCTCAAATAAAGCGACTCACGCGCCACCTAGCGGGTCCAATTTTTTTTTAACATTTAGAAATTAATTAAGTAACACACACTTAAAATATCAGCCAAGTCGGTCCATAATTACGATTTTGAGTTTTTTTACCGCTATCTCAGCCCCACCTAGCGGAATTTTTTTTTACAAAAATATTTATTTTCATGGTAGTAATACATGTTACGAATTTCAGCTAAATCGGACCATAAGTGCGAATTCTGAAAATATAGCGACCCACGCGCCACCTATCGAAATTTTTTTTTTATAATATTGCATTGACATCGGGGTTATACATGGGTGCAGAATTTCAGATCAATCGGACACCGGGAAGTGTATCAAATTTAGCTTGCAAGATTTGATTACAGACAGCCGTCAGGTGAAACTAAATAAAAGCTTATAATAATAATAAATTAATTAGAACTGCGTTTCAATAATAATTAGCTGTTTCCTTTTTTCTTCAATTTAATAATTCAAAATCAGCAGAGCCAACTTTTTATGCATAATTGCTCAAAAGAGTGAAGGAATTAGCCGATTGTTGCATTCTTCAGCGCCATCTGCATATCAATAGACAATGCTCATAAGAGTAAAGGAATTCGCCGCGTGGTAAGTAAAGGTACTTTTGGAATACACCACGCGGCGAATTCCATTCTTCTTTCTATGGCAATAGGGAAAAACGACTAAACTTGGGTGATGATTGGATTTTTGCAAATAAAGCAATATTTTAGATTTTTTTTTTTGTATAATGCATTGTCAGTAAAGCGTTCAGCAGAATCAATCCGTCAGTACGTCGAAATAACTGACAGCAAAGTAGACTCCTGTGAACGAGCGTCTCGCTGCGATCCGCATCAAGGCGAGGTTTTTCAACATAACATTTATCTGCGCCGACTGAGGAGACGGACGACGCAGAGAAGGACTCCTTCTACGATAAACTTGAACAGACTTATGATCGCTGCCCACAGCATGATATCAAAATCGTGCTCGGCGACTTTAATGCCAAAGTGGGCAAGGAAGGAGTCTTTGGTCCTACAGTTGGAAAATTCAGTCTCCACGATATAACATCCCCCAACGGCACTAGGTTGATTGACTTCGCCGCTGCTCGCAATATGGTCATCAGTAGTACCAGGTTCCAGCATAAGCGAATACACCAAGCCACATGGCTGTCCCCTGATCAAAGAACTAGAAACCAGATTGATCATGTCTTGATTGACGGCAGACATAGCTCCACCGTTCTGGACGTGCGTACACTGCGTGGTCCCAATATTGACTCTGACCATTATCTTGTCGCAGCCAAGATACGCACACGCCTCTGTGCAACGAAGAAAGTGCGCACAGTAACGGAAGGAAAGTTTGACGTCGAGAAGCTGCGCATGACACAGACAGCTGATAATTTCACAACTCGACTCTCACACCTGCTAGCAGAGGGCAATCCTCGACCTAACGATGTAACCGAGCAATGGAAGCATATCTCTCACTCATTGCGTACCGCCGCTGAGGCCACTATAGGGTTCCAGCGAGCCCGCAAGAACAACTGGTACGATGAGGAATGCAAAACTGCCTCGAAAAAAAAGGACGCTGCCTACAAGGAGACGTTGCGAACGGGCGCAACCCGCAGTGTATGGCAACAATATCGTGAGGCAAAGAAGGAAGAGAGGCGCCTTTTCAGAAAAAAGAAAAGTGAGGCCGAAAGGCGTGAGTGTGAGGAGCTTGAGATGCTGGCTGGCAGGAGTGATGCCCGAAAATTCTATGAAAAGATCCGGCGGATGACGGAAGGCTTTAAGACCGGGGCAAGCTCCTGTAAGGACAATAATGGCGACCTGGTAACCGACGTACAAAGTGTACTTAAATTATGGAGGGAGCACTTCTCCTCACTGTTAAATTGCGAGGGAGACGTCGAACCCGATACCCCAATCCCTGACGATGGAAAAGTCGTCCCACCACCTGACTATGATGAAGTGAGGATAGCTATATCCCGGCTCAAAAACAACAAAGCGCCTGGAAAAGACGGACTACCCGCCGAGCTGTTCAAACGCGGAGGCGAAGAGCTGGTAAAAAGCATGCATCAGCTCTTATGCAGAATATGGTCAGACGAATGCATGCCTCCGGATTGGAATTTAAGTGTGCTTTGCCCAATCCACAAGAAAGGCGATCCCGCTAACCGCACCAACTACCGCGGAATTAGTCTTCTTAATATCGCATATAAGGTTCTTTCTAGCGTGTTGTGTGAAAGGCTGAAGCCCATCGTAGACAAACTGATTGGACCTTATCAGTGTGGCTTTAGACCTGGTAAGTCTACCATCGACCAGATTTTCACGATACGCCAAATCCTGGAGAAGACCCATGATAAGAGAATCGACACTCACCACCTCTTTGTCGATTTTAATGCCGCTTTTGACAGCGTAAAAAGGAGTTGCCTGTATGCCGCCATGTCTGAATTTGACTTCCCTGCAAAGCTTATACGGCTTTGTCAAATGACGTTGAGCAATACCAACAGCTCCGTCAGAATCGGGAAGGACCTCTCTGAGCCATTTGAAACCAAACGAGGCTTCAGACAGGGCGACTCCCTTTCATGCGATTTCTTCAATCTGATGCTGGAGAAGATAATTCGAGCAGCAGAGCTAAACCGCAATGGTACAATCTTTTACAAGAGCGTGCAATTGCTGGCGTATGCCGATGATATTGATATCATTGGCCTTAACAACCGCGCCGTAAGCGCTGCCTTCTCTGGACTGGATAAGGAAGCGAAAAAAGTGGGTCTTGCCGTGAACGAGGACAAGACGAAGTATTTGCTGTCATCAAAGAAAGAATCGGCGCACCTGCGCCTTGGCAGCCATGTCACTGTTGATAGTTACAAATTTGAAACTGTGAGGGACTTCGTCTATTTGGGAACCAGTATCAACACCGAAAATAATATCAGTCTAGAAATCCAGCGGAGAATCACTCTTGCCAACAAGTGCTACTTTGGACTGAGTAGGCAATTGAGAAGTAAAGTCCTCTCTCGAAGAACAAAGATCACGCTCTATAAGTCTCTCATCATACCTGTCCTGATGTATGGCTCAGATTCATGGACAATGTCAAGAGAAGATGAGATGGCCCTTGGAGTATTTGAGAGAAAAGTTCTCCGGAAGATTTATGGTCCTTCCCGTGATGCCAACGGCGAGTATAGAAGGAAATTTAACGATGAGCTGTACGAGCTCTACGCAGATCTGACCATAGTCCAGCGAATTAAAGCCCAAAGACTCCGCTGGCTGGGCCATGTTATGCGAATGGACAAAGAAGCTCCAGCACAGAAGGTTTTCCTATCGTCGCCTGAATTCGGCAGCAGAGGAAGGGGGAGGCCTCGACTGAGATGGAAACAACAGGTGGAGGATGACTTGAACTCCCTTGGGGTTTCCAATTGGCGTCCGTTATCGCTAAAAAGGAATGACTGGCGTGCTTTGATACGAAACGGCCAAAATCGCTTAGGCGGTTAAGCGTCAATAAATGATGATGATGAAAGTAGACTGGCGGTGTTTGTATGCGTAACGCCAGATACGACGGATACGTCAAAGTAGAATTTGCTCTACACTTGACGTACGTCACGCAACTGACGTATTGGCGGACTGATTCTGTTTCTCGCTTAAAACCTGATCGATGGTGAAAATTTCAAAACCCCAGCTCAACGGGGAGTTAGTTCAAAATCGAAAGCAAAATCTCTGTAAATTAAATTTTTCAAATATCTCTACCCATGCGCCACCTATCGGAATTATTTTTATTATAGTGCATTGGGGTATAAAACTAAGCGATGATGAAAATTTCAAGATCCTACCTCAACGGGAAGTTCGTTGAAAAACGAATTAATCGACACTGAAAACAGACCTTCGTAATTCTCAAATAAAGCGACTCACGCGCCACCTACCGGGTCCAATTTTTTTTTAACATTTAGAAATTAATTAAGTAACACACACGTAAAATATCTGCCAAATCGGTCCATAATTACGATTTTGAGTTTTTATTACCGCTATCTCAGGCCCACCTAGCGGAATTTTTTTTTACAAAAATATTTCTTTTCATGGTAGTAATTCATGTTACGAATTTCAGCAATCGGACCATAAATGCGAATTTTGAAAATATAGCGACCCACGCGCCACCTATCGAAATTTTTTTTTTATAATATTGCATTGTCATCAGGGTTATACATGGGTGCAGAATTTCAAATCAATCGGACACCGGGAAGTGTATCAAATTTAGCTTGCAAGATTTGATAAGAGACAGCCGTCAGGTGAAACTAAATAAAAGCTTATAATATAAATAAAAAAGGAATACAACTAACGAGTGCGCTCATCGAACAAATAACATAGAATATGCATATACATTAAAGCCCTGCACAAGATGATTCAGTGTGATTCTATTAATTGGCAATGGTTGTTTTGATTCGTTTGCCGTACGAACACAGCTTGCCTGACACTAAATAAAAATACGATTTGATTCGTCCTGCAGTCGTTCGTCGGTTAGCAAGCAAGAGTCGATTTGTTTTGGATTTTTTTTTATTGCAGTGCGTTGCATTGACGTTTTGGCAGTAACAACACCAAAAATATTACAAACAACACTTTTGATTCGGTGCAAAAGTGTCATTGTACAAAATACTGCGTATTGATCCCAAAGTGACCCAAGGTGATCCCAAAGTGGTCCACAAGTGGTTTGAAAGTGGTCCATAAGTGCTCCCCAAGTGGTCCAAAAGTGACACAAAGTGGTCCATAAGTGATCCGAATGTGACACAAAGTGGTCCAAAAGTGACTTAATGTGGTCAATAAGTGTTCCAAAAGTGACACAAAGTGGTCCAAAAGTGGTGCAAAAAAAGTTATTCGGGGTCAAAGATCCATATTTTAGGTTTTTTTTGATTTTTCTCGGCTTTTGACGCTGAATAACTTTTTTAGCACATATGGGATCGACGAGAATCTTTGCAGTTTTCTTTCTGGAGGTGAACCTAAGCTCTCCGCAAAAATTTAGTTCTATCGAAGAAGATATCTTTACTTAAACCACTATAGGGTTTTGATATTATGAATGGAGTAAATTTGGCTCCAGCTAGAGAGGGCGGCCGCCGTGGTGTAGCGGTTAAGTGTTCGGCCTTCTACACCAAGTCGTGGCGGTTCGATTCCCGGCAAAAGTAACATCAAAAATTATTTAGAAAAAAGAATTTTTCTAAACGGGGTCGCCCCTCGGCAGTAGTTTGGCAAACTCTCCGTGTGTATTTCTGCCATGAGAAGCTTCTCAGCAAAAAATTCATTGCTTTGCAAGTGCCGTTCGGAGTCGGCAAAGAAATGTAGGTTCCGCCAACTTGTAGGAAAACTCAAAAGCAACACACCACAAGTTGGAAAGAGAAGCTCGGCTAAAAATCTCGTTAGAGGTTATGATAACCTGTTGGTATATCGCCGCCATTAGTTTTTTTTCCTTTTTTAGAGAATTATAGGGTTTACAAAAATAACCATTTTCATCATCGAAGAGGAACTTCGTGACGAACAAACGGTAAAAGAAAATTTTTCGATACATATAACCGTTTTCGAGAAAAGTCCGGAAAAGTCTACACATACATACGTGGCATTTATGTGAATATAATGTATAGAATTAGTTTTGCAATCGCGATATCTCAGAACTGGTGACTCCTAGAGAAAAACTGTTCGGACCATTTTTGTAGAGAATTTTCAGGTCTGCAACTTTATCTCAGGTACTTTTAGAGAAAACTAACTGTTTTCAAGGAAATTCAAAAAGCTTCAAAATTTTACTAAAATTAGTATTTTAAATGAGTTTTTTAAAAAAGAGCTCGGGGAAAATGCTGAAACTCAACATATCATCTTATTTTAATGCATATTTGAGAATTCAAAAGAAAAAAATGGAGGGACATTCACCTTTTAATAAAACATGCTTAAAACCCACCGCGACATATAACGTTATTATAAAAATTGAGATATTTGCATGAAATTTTGTATACAGGTTACAAGGCCAAGGTAGGTTGCTATTGAAAATGGGCGAAATCGGATGATAACCACACCCCCTTTTTCGATATCGAAAATTTCGAAAATCACACAAATTGACATATCTCGGTAGCTGAATTGGCTAAAATGATATAATTTTATAGGTGAATCCCCCTGGTCATTCTCTTATGATTTTTCCATAAATTTTTTATAGTGGGCGTGGCACCGCCCACTTTTAAGGGAGGAATTTTTGAAAATTTGACTGGTCGTAACTTTAAAACTGATTACGATAGAACGATGGAATTTGGCACAAAGCATACTACTATGGTTGGGAGTATACCTGATGAAATTGGATAAAATCTCCCCCAAACCACGCCTACTTTCGATATCGAAAATTTCTAAAATCACCTAAATTGCCATAATTCGGTAACGGAAATGGCTAAAATTATATAATTTTATAGGTGAAACCCCCTGGTCATTGTATAATGATTTTCTGATAAATGTTCTAAAGTGGACGTGGCCCCGCCCACTTTTAAGGGAGGCATTTTTGAAAATTCGACTGGTCGTAACTTTTAAACTGATTAGGGTAGAACGATGAAATTTGGCACAAATGATACTAGTATCGTTGGGAGTATACCTGATGAAATTGGAAAAAATCGCTCTCTAAACACGCCTACTAAATTGATATCATTCGGTAACGGAAATGGCTAAAATGATATAGTTTGGTAGGATGAACCCCCAATCATTCTATTATGATTTTTTGATAAATGGTTAGATGTGGGCGTGGCAACGCCCACCTTTAAGGGAGGCATTTCGGAATATTCGACTGGTCAAAACTTTTAAACTGATTATTTCAGACTCATGAAATTTGGCACAACATATACTAGCAGTATAGGTGATGAAATTGGACGAGATCGCTGCCCGACCACACCCACTTTCGATATGGAAAATTTCGAAAATCACATAAATTGACATAATTCGGTAAGGTAAATACCTAAGGTAGTAAAACCTTTAGGTAAATCCTCCTAGGGCCTATATCATTTTTATCCCGTTCTGAAAATTACCGCTGGGTATTTAATGTTCGGTTCACCCGAACTTAGACTTCCTTACTTGTTCACATATAAAAATATAATTGAATACCACATAATTTAATGTTATTTTTTTTTTTTCAGAGGCGCAGAAGTTAGTTATATAATAATTTGTTTACAACAATTAATGTTATTTAACAAAAAAAATTTAATTTGTGTATAAAAAAAAAAATTCAAAACTAGAGTGCCTTTTTTATAAATGCCAAAAAAAATTATTAAAATCGGTTCAGTAGTTTCTGAGAAAAATTTTTTTGACCGATTTGATGCGACAAAATTCAATTGGCTATAAAAATATAAAGGTAACATATTTCGAGAAAAAAATTAATAGAATTTCCTACCCTTTTATAAGGCTTTAATATGAACAAATTTTTTTTGGTTATTCGAACACTTGGTAAATGCGATGCTAACTTGAGATGGCCTTACCCTTGTACCAGTTCGTTTTCTTTGTCTTTTATATGCAATCAACTGGCGAAGTGTGGGGAAACTCTCTAGTTATCTTGTACTAGTTTGTTTTCAATCTCTTTTGTATGCAATGAACTGTCGAATTTAACAAGGTTATGTCCTAGGAGGAAATTTTCCCCCCTCTGCATCACCTTTTCGCCAGTTCCGAGCATAGCTATGCCATAGGCAGTGGCAGTCATCCCCCACGTTGGCAGAAAACATTTTTTTTTTGGTAGGTGAACTCAATTTATTTGACAGTTTGTTTTTCGGCTGCCATACGAATAAATCCCTGCAAAAATCGTTGGATTATGTGTTCCAATTTTTCGATATTGGAGTACTCCAATAGTAATCCTTTGTATACCTCATCGGACTGCTTTCAGCTTTTTGAAAGCCGATCATTGCTCGTGCCTTATCGACGAAACTCACGACACTATCGCTCTGACAGTATATACTCCAAGGAGTAATAACATTGGAATAGTTTGCAAGGTGCTCTGACAGTAGATACTCCAAGGAGTAACAACATTGGAGTACTCTATGGAGTAGCAGAAACAAAGCTAAGGTTGGAGTAGGTGGTCCAGTTCTAGGACATCGCAATTGTAGCACATTTTTTATATGAAAAAAGGATTGCATTTGGAGTACTCTGATGCTCCAACTGGAGTACTCTTTGGATTGGAAATAGGGTACTCTCGATTTTTGCAAAAATTCTTATCTCTATTGAATAATTTGAGAATTTTTCTGAAAATTGTAAAATAAATGGTATGGCAGCAACTGTTCTATCACGGCGCACACTGAATTTGAAAACTTAAAAAAATGTCACTTAATGCGTTGTGAGGGGTTTTTAAAAAACGCTTAGATCAAAAAGGGATTTTTGGTATATATTTTAGGGATTTTTATAGCTTGGCTTCTGGCAACACTGGTACAAAGTGGCCATCAGATTTGTAGGGATACTAGGTTAGGTTAGGTTCAAGTGGCTGCCGAAGAGGCACACTTAGGCCAGTTTTGAAAGGCCCGTTGTGATACAACCAACACTAGGAAAGTCAGCCCCGGGACTCGGCCATATGGAAAATCCCCTGAGTAGTTGGGATCCTCCACATTGCAGAATCCCGGGGCTGACACTTCCAAACCGACACCGTTACTCCACTTCGAAGCATATAGATTACTTGATGAAGGCCATCAAGTCCTTTACATCTAGCGCGGCAATCTGGCATAGGCTATCCAGGAAGGGAATTCCCAAGAATAGCGCTCTCGCGCTGCTTGTTGTTGTTAACAATTCATTGCCCTGCCTAGAGTGTATGATCATTCCGAAGATCTTCATCAAGCGAGAGTCCAAGGAAACGTGCCGTTTCAAAAGGGTGGGACCACAGAGAGAGAGGTTAGGAGAGTAGGTTAAATTGAACAGTTAAAGAGATGTAGAGTGTCATGGGGGTGTGACGGTCCTTATACTCCCATTGTGACTTAACCTACTCCCAAAAATACTATAGTTAAAATAGTAGTAGAAAAAGAGATGGTCCCAATGCCGAACATAGGGTGCTGTAGTTTAACTAGCTCGCAAAAAGACTCCGAAACTTATGAAACTTTTCATCTCTTTCTATAATTATTCCAGAGATAATTTTCCATGAGAAATGATGTGACACTAAGTAGTCGATTGCCCTATGAAGCTAGGCATTGATGAAGATAACTTCCTTTTTGGTTTTGCTGTCGACGAGTTAAGGTGTCATAAGTTTTGTTATAACAAAAAAATTGTTTAAACAGTGAGTTCTCATTATTTTAAATAAAAATTAAGAAAAAGTTATTTGTACATAGTACATTGTATATATTCAATACAAAAAAAAGTGGGTGCAAAAAAAAAAAAAAAAAAAAAAACAAATTGATTTGGAAACCAGTGTAAAAATTTCCACCGGTTGTCTATTCTCATACAAATCAGGTTTACGTACATACGCGTATATATATGTATATAAACCTAATATACATATATGTATACGTATGTACAACGTAAGCATAGAAAACTGAACGAACTAAAAAAATTTTCTATAATTTTCTATCTTTGGTCATTTTGTTAATATTTTCTGTTTTCACTGAGAAAAAAAAAATATATATAAAATTTTTTTTTGTAATAACTAAGATATTTTCTGTTTTCACTGAGAAAACACAAAATTAACGCTTATATAATTAACAAATGTGTTAGCAAATAAAACCAAATTAATAGCCATAATAATTTGTACATAAAAGAACGTCGCCAGCAGTCCCCATGTAAGGCCTTACATCGTTTTGCAGCGCTACATAATGTAAGTTAATTTTCGAACTTTTGTTAAACCTGCCTTTGCTTATTTAAACTTACATTTTTACCTTTACACGTACACATATCTACATATAATACCCTACGGGTTTTCTTGACTTCGCTCACGCTCACCCGGTTTGATTATCTCGATGGTTTTGCATTTCAGAGAGAGTGAGCGAGAGCCAAATCAAATATAAAGACTTGAAAAAAAGGGGAAATATGAAAACAACAATTTTCTTTTAAAATACTATTGTAGATAAAACAAAAACACACACAAAACATACGCAAACAAAGAAAAACAAAAACTAAAAATTTTACGTAGGCGGTAAACTATCAGGTAGATGATAAATTAATATTCTTATTTGTTTTGGTTTGGGGTTTCTTTTACAAAAAGTCCCATTCACTATGAATGATAAGAAATTAAAACTTAAATTTATTTTAAGCATTTAATATGTATAGTTTTTTTATTATGAATTGCGCATCTTCGTGCTTATAAATAATTGTTATCCAATCAAAACCGACCATAACTTACCTCCATCATTAAAGTTTAAGTTGTTTTTGTAAATTTGAATTGTAACGGACAAAAATTTGAATTATGGCCGGTTATAACTTGTTAGTGAGTAACGCACTATTTCTTTTCTCTTTTTGATGTTAATAAATTGTAATTAAAAGTGGAGTAAATTTATATTTTTCCTTGGCGATTGGAAGATGGTAAGGTTAGATGAAGTTGTTGGGATTCTCGTATTAGCGCCTATGAGAATCAATGGCGGGAGGGCTAAGTTCATGCATTTGCGCGCAATCAACACGAAGTAATCCAAATGCATATACGAAATCAACGAAAAGACCCTGTCTTAGCTTATTATCTGTATTCTATTATTCTATTAGTAGCACCGTATTGGCCGGATAGTTCCTCCGACTTGTTTCCATATATTTTTTTTTTTTCGGAACTCTATAAAACGTTATGAGCCAACTGGAAGTTTAGTGCTAGTCAAAGACCTACCCCACAGGCTGATTGCTAGCGGCAGACAAGAGTTCCATCTGACTAGAACACTGAGCAGACAAAGGCTAGCTAGAAAAGCTGGCTTAAATCCTTGTGCTGGTTACATAAAATGGCGCCCAACGTGGGGCAGGCAAAGCGAAGATTAACCATTTTTGAAATACGTTTCTTATTTTTCATAGTTGTATATAATTACATATATGAAAACAAAACTAGTGATAAAAAATTACTGAAAATTTCTTCCAATGCCAGCTCCAAAACTTTCTTTCTACATACATTAAACTCTTATCAACCTATAATTTAATTATTTTTTGAGTAACTACTTTAAAAAAAAAATTAACAACTTTGTTTTGATCTGGTGGCTGAAATAAAACTATTTTGATTTAGAGGAAATTGTTCGTTTTAGTTCGAAGAAACAATCGAACAACCCTGTATCGAAATCGGTTTCCTTTTTAGTCTCCAAAACGCATCCATAAGATTGCTTAACGTAACGCCTACTTATTTCTTTCATTTTGGTTGTAAAGCCTTTCATATCAGTTACGAGTAACTGGAATATGAAATCTACGCTAGCTAAGGCTTCTTTTCGTCCGTACCAAGATTGATATGCACTTTTAAAGCAATGATGAAACAAATAACTCTATTCGTCTTCTTGTTGGTTTCGTATGAAACAGAAAAAAAAGAAGAAAAAAACAACCAAAAAAAAAAAAAAAAAAAACTATTATCTAACCACATCTACCCTTTTATATCGCGTTTCAAGGAAAATTCTATTAAAATCAAATTTATATTTTAGCACTTTAGAAAAACCCCCCTTTGGGTTCTGATAACTCTTCCAAACATTGTACTATTTGTCTTCAAGATTTAGTTGAACGGGAAGAATGCTCAACAACTCCTTGTCAGCACCACTTTCATAAAATTTGCATAGTCAAGTGGATAAATGATCACAAAGAATGTCCTGTATGTCGTAGTTTATGCCATGCTAGGGATTTGAAACCTGTTACGGTTCAGAGCTCCAGTACTTTGAATTTAAAAAGGCTAAGGCTCCGTCTAAGCAAGCACTTAATCGCAGGGGTAGAACACCTTCTCGAATACAAACTCGTTTTGGAAATCGTCAACTAGAAGAGACTGGTATTAATCCATTAAGAGATGATTCAGCATCTCCTCCAATCAATACTTCAATTCAATTAGACGAACGTCACCAACCGGCCGAAAGTTCAAACAATAATTCTGCTCCTACGGGGAGTAATGATGTCGATTATGATCATATATCTTCTATGATTGAAAACCAAATTCAGAGAATGATCACTCAGTTGCAAGTTAATAACACCTCGAACATACCCAATATTCAATCTGCTCCAGCCCATACCGGGAACATTGCTTCAAACTTTACTCCTAACCCTCTTAATGCCAGTAAGATTAGTGCCATTATTCAGAATTGGAAAGTTCAATTTGACGGTTCCTCGGAAGGACTTAACGTAGAAGAATTTATTTATAGGATTCGGGCGTTGACTCGGGAATCCTTTCATAATGATTTTTCGCATGTCTGTAAAAACCTACAAATATTGTTGAGTGGCAAAGCCAGAGATTGGTTTTGGAGGTACCACAAACAGGTACCGAGAATAGAATGGACAGATTTCTGTTCTGCTTTACGTTACCAATATAAGGACTACCGTTCATATTTTGATTTTCGTGAACAAATACGCAACCGGAAACAAAAACCGAATGAAAATCGAATCATTTTACGATGCAATTAGTATTATTACTGATAAGCTTTCCACGCCTATAGAGGAATCTGAACTGGTGGAAATTTTGGTTAGAAATTTGAAGCCGGAAATACGCCATGAATTATTGTACATACCTATACATTCGATTGCTCACATGCGAAAGTTAGTGCAGATGAGGGAGCACTTGATAGCCGATGATTCATATCGTCGCGCATATCCTCCGTCTGCACGAGCTTTTTCAAACCATCCCACTCGTAGGCAAATTAATGCCATTAATCATAGCCCTTCAGAATTGGATACGATTCCTGAGTTAGAAGTTGCGGCTGTACATCAAGTTAGTCCTCAAAAACTATCTTGTTGGAATTGCGGTGAGGACAGTCACCACTGGGAAGATTGCCTGGCCGAACGGAAAATCTTTTGTTATGGGTGTGGGGAACCGAATACCTATAAGCCCCAATGTCTTAAGTGTAATCTTCGACCATCAAAAAACGCGTCGAAGAAGGCATTCGACACCCAACGAATGCCTTCGAAGTAGGGAACACTAGTTTAAACTATACGGACCCTACAGAAAAACAGTCATGCCAGACCACATTACTTTCATCATCTCACCCAAAAACCGTTCAAGGAAGTACGCCCATTATGAGCGCGTTACTTCCATATCATGTTCGGCTAAAACGATATCAAGAAGCGAGAGCTAGAATCTTCGATGAGTCAAACAATGATAGCAAACCTAGGAGATCTACACAACGCATTCGAGATTTTTATAAAAAAATTAAGAATACTAAAAAGTTATTAATTTCTTCCGTTTTTCGCAACGACTATGATAGTAGATTTTACGCAAAAGTTAATTTCCTTCATTTCAATGAAATGGGTTTGCTCGATACTGGTGCTAATATAAGCTGTGTAGGATCCAGTTTAGCTACTGAAGACTTACAGAATTTACCACAATTTAAAAAAGTTACGGCGTCTGTTAAAACCGCTGAAGGAAGCTCCCAAAAAGTCTTGGGGTTTCTTTAAGTAGATGTCACCTACGAAAATAAAAAGAGAAATATGAAACTTTTCGTAATTCCGTCTATTTCAAGCAGACTTATTCTAGGGGTAGACTTCTAGAAGCTGTTTGAACTCGCACCAGGAGTCATCTCAGATATTAGTATTGACAATTCATCGAGTACAGATCTAGAGGTTTCTGTTCCTCTTTCACATTTACAACATCAGCAGTTGCAAGTGGTAAAATCTATGTTTCCAAATTTTGAGAAGCAAGGACTTGGAAGGACTGCTTTAATACAACATGAGATTGATGTAGGGAGTTCCAAGCCAATAAAGCAACGATTCTATCCCGTGAGTCCAGGTGTTGAAAAGCTTATGTATGCCGAAGTAGATCGGATGTTAAACCTAGGGGTAATAGAACCTAGTAAAAGTCCATGGAGCTCACCTATGAGGTTAGTGGTGAAACCGGGTAAAGTGCGACTCTGCTTGGATGCACGAAAGTTAAACTCGGTTACCAAAAAGGATGCTTATCCACTAGCAAGCATAGAAGGAATATTCTCGAGATTACCTAAGGCCAACATAATAACAAAACTAGACCTTAAGGATGCTTTTTGGCAAATAGGTTTATCCGAAAATTCGAAACCATTGACAGCCTTTACTATTCCCGGTAGACCCTTATATCAATTTGTTACCATGCCATTTGGGCTATGTAACGCGCCTTCAACAATGTCTCGTCTAATGAACGAACTTATTCCGGCAGATTTGCGATACTGCGTGTTTGGTTACTTAGATGACATGTGCATAGTTTCAGAAAATTTCGATGAACACCTTAGAATATTAGTCCGACTTGCTCAACAGTTCAAAGAAGCAAGCCTAACTCTCAATTTAACTAAGAGCCAGTTCTGTGTTACCAGTGTGAAATATCTAGGATTCATAATAGGAAACGGCGGTATCTCCACCGACCGCGAGAAAGAGCAAGAACAAAACTCCTGGAAGCTGTGGGTTCCCCTAAGTTTGCGTAATTCGGTCATACAATCAGCTCATAATCAGGAAACTGCTGCTCATGGTGGCATGGATAAAACGATTGAACTAATAAGAAGGAATCTGTATTGGCCCGGTTTAGTGAGGGATGTGCGTAGCTATGTTCGTAGTTGTGAAATCTGCAAGAGTACGAAAGCTCCTAATTTCATTACACGACCACCCATGGGAACTCAATCGACTTCTTCTAGACCCTTCCAAAAACTGTACATAGATTTATTACGCCCCTATCCGAGAAGCAAAAAAGGACATATTGGGTTGCTTATTGTTTTGGACCACTTTAGCAAGTTTCATTGGCTATACCCCCTTCGAAAATTGACAACCGCTAAAATTAAAGATTTTTTAGCTAATGAAATTTTTTGTTGTTACGGTGTTCCCGAGACAGTGGTTAGTGACAACGGAAGTCAATTTAAAGCCAATGAATTCAATTCCTTTCTTACTTCACGCGGAGTTGACCATGTTTATACGGCTTTATATTCACCGCAGAGTAATGCTTCGGAACGCCTGAATCGGGCCTTACTCGCAGCGATTAGATCTTTTATAAAAAAGGATCATCGAGAATGGGATGAAAATCTTCCGAGCATTTCGTGTGCACTACGGAACAGTATTCATCAGATCATCGGCTGCTCTCCATACAAGGCCCTTTACGGGTTCAATATGGCTACTCATGGGTCAGAATATAGGTTACTTAAAAATCTGCAATTGTTGGAAGAGCCTAGCTGCGTACTTAACCCAGAGGACTCTCTATCGCTTCTTCGTAAAAATATTCAGAAAAAAATTCAGGAGGCCTACGAGAAAAACAAAAGCCAGTACAACCTTCGTACAAGGCCAGTGTCATATCAAAAGGGTCAAGAGATTTTTCGCAGGAACTTCGCTCAGATTGATGCCACTAAGAATTTTAATGCAAAACTCAGTACAGCATTTTCCAAAGCCAAGGTTCGCGAAAAAGTTGGAAACAATTATTATGTACTCGAAGATCTTAACGGAAAGCTAATCGGAACATTTCACGCCAAAGACATTCGACCGTAAAATATTGAAATTGGTATAAAGAAAGTTATTTGAACATGTCCCTTAACCCATAACGGAAATAAATTCCAGCTAAGCTGTATGTTTAGAAAACAACTCCTCTTATCTGGTTTTGTGACGGTCCTTATACTCCCATTGTGACTTAAGCTACTCCCAAAAATACTATAGTTAAAATAGTAGTAGAAAAAGAGATGGTCGCAATGCCGAACATAGGGTGCTGTAGTTTAACTAGCTCGCAAAAAGACTCCGAAACTTATGAAACTTTTCATCTCTTTCTATAATTATTCCATGAGAAATGAGGTGACACTCAGTAGTCGATTGCCCTATGAAGCTAGGCTTTGATGAAGATAACTTCCTTTTTGGTTTTGCTGTCGACGAGTTAAGGTGTCATAAGTTTTTTTATAACAAAAAAATTGTTTAAACAGTGAGTTCTCATTATTTTAAAGTGTATGCTGATTTCGATAGTGCAGTTCAAGATAGAGGGTAAATATTGTTCAAAAAAAACAAATAAAAATTAATAAGAAGTTATTTGTACATAGTACATTGTATATATTCAATACAGAAAAAGTGGGTGCAAAAAAAAAAAAAAAAAAAACATTTTTTTATATTTTTTTTAGAGATCTGCGCTCAGGGCGGTCTCGTATATTTCTATCCACGTGCATCAAAGTTTCCACCCAAAGTAAACGGCGCTTCGCCAGAAAGGTGTGTTTCCTCGACATAACTTATCCAGAAATTCCCTTATTTTCGAGGAAGAGCAAGAAAAAGACTCCTGGGAGTTTCCATGTGGACTTAGTGCCACCCTCAGTGCTTCCCTCGTGAAGGGTTGACACCTTGCCGCGGTAGGAGGGCTTAAGTCGATAGCCACAGGGCTGCGCTGCCCTTGTGATCATAGCGCCGCCGGTACTACATCACGAGAGAAGCCAAGCCTCTCTGGCGCGACCACTAAGATCTTCCCCCTCCCAATCCAGGGTGTTATGCGACCACGTGCCCATTGGACGTTTGCAGCCGGGAGGCAAATCGTGGCTGTAATCGAACGGAGCCTCTCTGATACCTGGCCGCCTCGGAGAGTAACTATGGCCTTACCGCGGCATGGGGCTCTGCCGCGGCGGACGACACATTCCCCATACTCTTCCTTTGACCCTAAACTGGCCTTGCCCGGCAAGGGGTCGTACGAACAAGATGAAAAAAAGTAATAAAAACCTTAAAACTAATGATACAACCATGTATACTGCCCAGCACAGGAGGAAAATGGTGGAGCAAGCGAGAACGCAACGTCGGAGGACAAACTCCATTTCTTTATCAGCCGAGAGATCGACAGCGATGGCAACTACGAGTCGATCAGCTCTGGATAATAAGGGGCAATCCCCAAAGTAAGTACCGGTACAAACACGGTGAAGCCAACAACGGCTGAGGCTAGAGCCCTAGTAAGTGCCGGTACCGAAACCAAGTCTTTAACGTCTGTGGCAGTGGTCTCACGACCTGGCCCCAGAGGTCCAAATAAGGGAACGACCGCGATGGCAACTACGGGTCGAAATTTACCCCAAAAGACATCTCCCAGTCGCTCTGAGTACTTGGACAAAAGAGCGGCCGCGAGGATACTGAAGAAATACGAGGGTATTTCACAAGAGACGCTATCGCCGAATGCTAGGAAGACGGTGGAGATGGCTGAAGCTATCTTACCGAACTTCCAAAGCGATTACGCGCCAAAGAAGGTTAATATCAATCCCTTCAAACGCCAGAGATCGGACGTGGATTTAAAACCTCACCCGAAGCGGCAGCAACACGCCCCCGTAATGGGTAAACTCAGCTTTGCTGAAGTGACTAAGGATAGGATCCTCATAGGCGTCATTGACCGAGGTAATGAAAACTGGGCCATCCCTAGGGACCAGTGGCGGTACGTCCGGAACGCTATCGGTAATGCCCTTCTCGACATTATGGATGAGTCTCCGGGTGCCACTCCGATGGGTTCTGATGGGGGATGGCACCAGGGCCGAATCAAGGTATTCGCTTGCGAGGATGCAAAAACTGTTGCACTGTACAAGGCAGCAGCTGCAAGACTAGGTGAGATCTACCAAGGGGCAAGAATCGAGGTTGTCGACTGGAAGGACATCCCGGCTCGGCCAAGGGCAAGAGCGTGGATTCCTGCTATCCTTGCTGAACCTGAGAGAATTCTCAGGATGCTGAGGATCATGAACCCGTCTCTCCCGACGCAGGACTGGGGTGTAAATCTGGTCGAGGACGCGGTAGGGCCTGATAGGCAAGTGGTCTTCACCTTGAATAAGGAGGCACTCGAGCCCCTTAAACGGTGCAATGGACGAGTGCACTACGGCATGGGTCAGATCGTGATCCACGTACACCGCGGCGATGCACAGCGCGCTGCTATTTCGGCTGCACCGGAGGACTCGGACATCGCAGTGCCGGAAGGGGAGTCGGAGATGTCCGACTCGGAAAGTATGGTATCTGCCACGTCAAATGGCGAATCGTCGTTGAAAGATAAGCCTCCAGGCGAGGTGGAACTCGACGATACGGCGGTGGCAGGGAAGTCTGAGCACTCTCATGTTGGTGGTGATTCAGATAAACCTGCACAAATCTAAAGCAGCCTCGGCTGCTTTAATCAGTCGTCTCTCTAAAGGCGACGTAGATGTGGTCCTCATCCAAGAACCCTGGGTCAACAGCTCAAGGATTTGCGGTTTGGGGACTAAGGGTTATAAGCTTATTCGAGCCAGCGAGGGGGCAGGGTTAGAGCCTGTATTTTAGTTAAGTCTGAGCTGAATGCATTTCTCTTGCCCAACTATACCAATGGTGACGTTACAGCTGCTAGTTTAACAGTCGACAGTACCAGTCTGACGATGGCGTCGGTCTATATGCCCTACGACGCCGAAGAACCTCCGCCACAGAGGGAGGTAAAAGACCTGGTGGCAAATTTTTCCATGGGTCATCTTATTATCGGAACTGACGCCAATGCTCATCACGTCCAGTGGGGAAGCTCCGATATCAATGCTAGAGGAGAGTCGTTGTTTGACTATTTGTTAACAACTAACCTGGTAGTTTGCAACGTGGGTAACGAACCTACGTTTATTACTAAAACCCGTAGGGAGGTAATAGATCTCACTATTTGCAGCGAAGGCGCTTATGAGTGGGTCAGATAATGGCGCGTTCTCGATGAGCACTCATTCTCCGACCACCGGTACGTAGAAATAGTTCTAGACTTTTCTGTTGAGCAGCCGGTTATGAAACGCAACCCACGTAACACTAACTGGCAGCTACACAATGAAATACTATCTAGGGACTTACCAGCACTGCCCCCACAAGTCCCCTCATCAGTAGGGGAGTTGGAGGATCTGGTAAAGACCTTTACAACGGCGTTCTCGAATGCCTTAGAGCAGGCTTGCCCAGTGCCAAAACCACGCGGTAAACATAGGCCGCATTGGTGGTCCTACGACCTGGACTCGCTCCGAAAATCATATAGGACACAATTTAATAAGGCCAAGAGCCTTGGCACGGAGACTCAATGGCTCGAATATAAAGTTAAACTCAGGGCCTACAAAAAAGCTCTGAGGCAGGCGAAGAGAGTATCGTGGAGAAATTTCTGCACTGGGGTCGAAAATGTCGACGATACAGCGAGACTTAGACGAGTGCTCTCAAAAACTCAAACAGCCACAAGCTATTTGCGCAAACCTGACGGATCCTGGACCAGCACGGAGAGGGAAACCCTAGAGCTGCTCTTGAATACGCACTTCCCAGGGAACTTGCATGAGGAACCCGTAGCACCTACAACAAACCTGGCTGTATACATACCCATCACGGAGGAAAAGGTTAGGTGGGCGGTTAAAAGCTTCGAACCGTTCAAGGCTGCCGGGCCAGACGGGATTATTCCCGCACAACTCATAAACACGCTGGAGACATCAGCCAAATGGCTGGTATTTCTCTATACAGCCTGCCTGGCTCTTAGCTACATTCCGTGCTCCTGGAGAAGTGCCACGGTAGTGTTTATTCCTAAGGCGGGGAAGGCGTCTCATTACGAGCCCAAGGACTACAGGCCGATCAGTCTCTCATCCTTTGTGCTCAAAACCTTCGAGAGGATAATAAATGACTACCTCTCCTCTACTATTGATAGCAACCTGATCTGTAGCTATCGGCATGCATACACCAAAGGGAAATCTACAGAAACTGCGCTTCACAGCCTAGTTTCTGTTATTGAAAAATCGCTGTATGAGAAGGAGTACTGTCTTGCGGCCCCTGATGCTATAAACACCGCTTTAACAAGTCTGGGCATAAGCAGGTCTCTTATTGGACTTATTGATCAACTGCTAAGGGGTAGACGAATAGTTGCATCACTGGGCTCGGTTGACTTATCACGCTATGTCACAAGGGGAACGCCTCAGGGTGGTGTTCTCTCCCCGCTTCTATGGAACCTCACTGTCAACTCGATGCTGCGAGACACAAGCTGGGGGGGCGGGAAGGTAGTGGCATATGCAGACGACTTAGCTATAGTATATAGGGGCAAATTCCCACAAACCCTGTGCGAATTGATGCAAGTAGCACTGCGAGAGGTTTCCTCATGGTGCTCGCGCTGCGGACTGAGCATCAACCCGGGAAAAGTAGAACTGGTTCTTTTCACCAACCGCTATAAGATACCACCGCTAACACTACCAAAACTGAATGACGTGCACCTGAACCTGGCTGACAAAGCCAAGTTCTTAGGCACAGTTCTGGATAGGAAACTAACCTGGAAGGAGAATGTTCTTCAGCGCCAGAAGAAAGCGTGTATTGCACTCTACACATGCAAAAGAGCCATTGGAAAGAAATGGGGGCTCAGCCCCAAAATATGCAAATGGATCTACACCGCAATCATTCGACCAATCATGCTCTATGGAGTTGTGGTATGGTGGCCTGCGCTGAGCAAGGCAACAAACCTTAATCTGCTAGGTAAAGTACACAGATCTTGCATGATCTGTATAAGCGGTGCGTTAAGAACAACGCCCAATGAAGCACTCCAGGCCATTCTTGGCATTTTGCCACTCGATCTGGAAGGGCACCGGGTAGCAGCAGCATCGGCTCTGCGTCTAAGGGAAACGTCCGGCTGGGGCGCAAGCACAACTGGACACGCCTGTATTTTGGGATCCTATAGCTTTCTTCCGCTGAGCACAGATCGTTGTGCGACCACAACAGTCGGATATAGCTGTTTTAAAATCAACATTCCCAGCAGGGAAGAATGGGAGAGCACGGATCGGAGTCCCGCCACTCATGGCGGCACTTCCATTTATACGGATGGCTCGAAGTTAGACGGCAGAGTTGGTGGAGGGGTTTATTCAAAGGATCTGAACCTTGAGCTCTCCTTCAGACTACCTGATCACTGCAGTGTCTTCCAGGCTGAAGTTTCAGCAATCATGGACGCCGCGGCTTGGATAGGCCAACACACTATCGGACACGATATTTTTATATTCAGCGACAGCCAGGCGGCCATCAAATCCCTTGGCTCTTATTCGTTCAACTCTGAACTGACGCTCAGCTGTCGTCGATCTCTACAATGGGTCCCGGGGCATAGGGACATTGAGGGAAATTGTAGGGCAGACGAACTTGCGAGGCAGGGCACGTCCAAGCAGGTTCTTCGGGATAAAGAGCGCTTAGGTATGCCGTTTGCCACATGCAAGCTTATGCTGAAGGAGTACACACTCCGCCAAGCCAACGAAAGATGGCTGCAATCTCCAGGGTGCCGGATATCCAAAGAAACCTGGCCGAAATGGGATCATAAAAGATCAAGACAAATTTATGCCCTAAGGAGAAGAGAAATCTCCATATTAATAGGCGTATTGACTGGGCACTGCCTCATTGGTAGAAACGCAGAAAGACTTGGTGTGCCCTACCGACGATGCTGTAGGAGTTGTAAGGATGATGAGGAGGAGGAAACGGTGGAGCACCTCATCTGCAACTGCCCGGCTTTAAGTGGCGCGAGAATGCGCTTTTTGGGAGTTCCCTTCCTGGTTAGCCTACGCCAGGTCACGGAGCTGGACATAAAGGACCTGATGGCCTTCATCAAGTCATCTAAATGGTTCGAGGAGGAGTAACGGTGTCGGTATAGGAACGTCAGTCCCGGGATTCTGCTATGTGGAGAATTCCGTTAATACCGGGATTTTCCATATGGCAGGGTCCCGGAACTGACTTTCCTAGTGTTGGTGGTATCACAACGGGCCTTTTAATACTGGCCTAGGTGTGCCTCTACGGTAGCCACTTGAACCTAACCTAACCTAGTGCCACCGACACCACCGTCTATTACATCAAAAGAGCCATTTTTTTTTTTAAATAAAAAGAGTAAACACCATAAGAAACAAAAACAAAAAAAAAAAAAAATTTTAAAAAAAAAAGAAAGAAAAAAAATTTAAATAACTTAAATCAAAAATATTTTTATTAGTTTGAAGAAGATTAAGAAGAAGAAGAAAAAAAGAAGAAAAAAAATTTAAATAACTTAAATCAAAAATATTTTTATTACTTTGAAGAAGATTAAGATAATTAATATTAAATCGCAAGTCGCTTCAATAAATGTGTATTTATGTAGGCAGTAAAAATCTACATAATTACATATACAAACACGCGCCTGAAAAAAAAAAAATTAAAAAGTAATTAATAATAATATATAAAAATTTTGCGTAAACCAGTGTAAAAATTTCCACCGGTTGTCTATTCTCATACAAATCAGGTTTACGTACATACGCGTATATATATGTATATAAACCTAATATACATATATGTATACGTATGTACAACGTAAGCATAGAAAATAGAACGAACTAAAAAAAAATTTTCTATAATTTTCTATCTTTGGTCATTTTGTTAATATTTTCTGTTTTCACTGAGAAAAAAAATATATATAAAAATTTTTTTTTAATAACTAAGATATTTTCTGTTTTCACTGAGAAAAAAAAAATATAAAAATTTTTGAATAACTAAAATAACAAATCACAAAATTAACACTTATTTAATTAACAAATATGTTAGCAAATAAAACCAAATTAATAGCCATAATAATTTGTACATAAAAGAACGTCGCCAGCAGTCCCCATGTAAGGCCTTACATCGTTTTGCAGCGCTACATAATGTTAGTTAATTTTCGAACTTTTGTTAAACCTACCTTTTCTTATTTAAACTTACATTTTTACATTTACACGTACACATATCTACATATAATACCCTACGGGTTTTCTTGACTTCGCTCACGCTCACCCGGTCTGATTATCTCGATGGTTTTACATTTCAGAGAGAGTGAGCGAGAGCCAAATCAAATATAAAGACTTGAAAAAAAGGGGAAATATGAAAACAACAATTTTCTTTTAAAATACTATTGTGGATAAAACAAAAACACACACAAAACATACGCAAACAAAGAAAAACAAAAACTAAAAATTTTACGTAGGCGGTAAACTATCAGGTAGATGATAAATTAATTTTCTTATTTGTTTTGGTTTGGTTTTTCTTTTACAAAAAGTCCCATTCACTATGAATGATAAGAAATTAAAACTTTAATTTATTTTAAGCATTTAATATGTATAGTTTTTTTATTATGAATTGCGCATCTTCGTGCTTATAAATAATTGTTATCCAATCAAAACCGACCATAACTTACCTCCATCATTAAAGTTTAAGTTGTTTTTGTAAATTTGAATTGTAACGGACAAAAATTTGAATTATGGCCGGTTATAACTTGTTAGTGAGTAACGCACTATTTCTTTTCTCTTTTTGATGTTAATAAATTGTAATTAAAAGTGGAGTAAATTTATATTTTTCCTTGGCGATTGGAAGATGGTAAGGTTAGATGAAGTTGTTGGGATTCTCGTATTAGCGCCTATGAGAATCAATGGCGGGAGGGCTAAGTTCATGCATTTGCGCGCAATCAACACGAAGTAATCCAAATGCATATACGAAATCAACGAAAAGACCCTGTCTTAGCTTATTATCTGTATTCTATTATTCTATTAGTAGCACCGTATTGGCCGGATAGTTCCTCCGACTTGTTTCCATATATTTTTTTTTTTCGGAACTCTATAAAACGTTATGAGCCAACTGGAAGTTTAGTGCTAGTCAAAGACCTACCCCACAGGCTGATTGCTACCGGCAGACAAGAGTTCCATCTGACTAGAACACTGAGCAGACAAAGGCTATCTAGAAAAGCTGGCTTAATTCCTTGTGCTGGTTACAGGGGACATACCACATGGGCATGTGTTTGGAATGGATAACCTGGATTAACCTGTTACAGTATCCAGACCGAAGCTGTGCCATAGTGACTCTAGTCTCCCTTGGTAAGGTGCGTTCTTCAGCAATATCGGGTGGAAGACTGCTTAAAACGGGATTCACAGGGCGAGATATGACAAAAGTATCAACCGACTCAGTGTGGATGTCGGTTAGAGCCCGCTTATGATTCCGCAGATCAAACGGCAAGGTAATAAAGCCGGGCAGTTGAAGATGAGGTGCTCCATCGTTTCCTCCTCCTCATCATCTTTGCAACTCCTACAGCATCGTATGTAGGTATGACCACTTGCATTGTTGTGTTTGCATTCATTGCAGTTGGGGAGATCCCGAGTGTGAGAACAAGAGTGGTTTTGTTGGCAGCAATAATAAACATGAGCCAGCCCGTCAACTTTATTGAGCTTAGGTACAAACAGTGTTTACAAAAACAAATTCTGTGAGTGGGTATTCAGAGAAGCAAATGCTTGCTCAGACATGATGTTTTGAAAAAAAAGCACAAATAAGCTAGATCATTCACAAAGCCCTTCGTGACTAGACTTAGTGAAATAAAATAAAATGGAAAATTGATATAATTAAAAAAAAAATACAAAAGTGGTTGAAAGTAAAAAAAAAATTGTTGGAAATGAAAGTAAAGAAAATAATATCAAATAAATAAAAATAAAACAAAATTAAATAAATAAAAGTATAAAATAAAGGAAAGAATGGGAAAGGAAAGGAATGGATAAAAGGAAAATAAAGGTTAGTTAAGGTAAGGAACGGAAAATATGAGAGAAAATCAAAGGCAGGTAAAGGTAGGGAAAGGAAAGGAATGGAAAAATGGTCGGGAAGCGATCTCGTCCAATTTCATCACCTATATTGCGAGTATATGTTGTGCCAAATTTCATGAGTCTGAAGTAATCAGATTAAAAGTTTTGACCAGTCGAATATTCCGAAATGCCTCCCTTAAAGGTGGGCGTTGCCACGCCCACATCTAACCATTTATCAAAAAATCATAATAGAATGATTGGAGGGTTCATCCTACCAAACTATATTATTTTAGCCATTTCCGTTACCGAATTATGTCAATTTATATGATTTTCGAAATTTTTACTAGTATGCTTTGTGCCAAATTCCATCGTTCTATCGTAATCAGTTTAAAAGTTACGACCAGTCAAATTTTCAAAAAATGCCTCACTTAAAAGTGGGCGGGGCTACGCCCACTTTGGAAAATTTATCAGAAAATCATGACCAGGGGGTTTCCCCTATAAAATTATATCATTTTATCCATTTCCGTTACCGAATTATGTCAAATTATGTGATTTTAGAAATTTTCGATATCGAAAGTGGGCGTGGTTGGGGGGCGATTTTATCCAATTCCATCAGGTATACTCCCGACGATACTAATATGCTTTGTGCCAAATTCCATCGTTCTATCGTAATCAGTCTAAAAGTTACGACCAGTCAAATTTTCAAATATGCCTCCCTTATGGAAAAATCATAAGAGAATGACCAGGGGGATTCACCTATAAAATTATATGTTGTTGTTGTTGTTAACAATGCATTTCTCTGTCTAGAGTGTATGATCATTCCGAAGATCTTCATCAAGTTCTTCTAAGGGGAGTCCAAGGAAACGTGCAGTTTCAACAGGGTTTGTCCAGAGGGACAGAGGGGTTAGAAGAGTAGGTTCAGATGAACAATTGAAGAGATGTAGAGTATCATGGCGGGTCCTACCACATGCAGGGCATGTGTTTAAGATTGTATCATTCAGTCTGGATAAGTAGGAGTTTAACCTTACACTATATCCAGATCTAAGCTGTGCCAAGGTGACTCTTGTCTCCCTTGGTAAGGTGCGTTCTTCTTCAGCAATATCCGGTGGAGGACTGTTCAGAACGGGATTCACAGGTAGAGATCCGACAAAAGTGTCTACCGACTCGGTGTGGATGTCGGTTAGAGCCCGCTTATGATTCTGCAGATCAAACGGCAAGGTAATATGATGCCGGATCTCATCATAATGCTTACGGAGATGTTTCCTTATGTCTCTCGGGGGCGGATCTATGTCCAAAAGATGACGGTTTGGATGTGCTGGCTTGTGGCAGTTCAGAAGGAATTGCCTGCTCAGTATTTCCGCATGCTCTTTTACATTGAGCAGTTTTGCCTCCTGATGGAGGTGAGACTCGGAAGACATGAGGAGACATCCCGTAGCAGTTCTGATGGCAATATTTTGGCAGACTTGTAACTTCGACCAGTTGGTGTTATGTACATTAGGCGACCATATGGGTGCAGCATAGTCAAAGACTGGTCGGCCAATGGCCTTATATGTAGTCAGCAACGTTTCTTTGTCTTTTCCCCAAGTACTGCCGGCAAGTGACTTGAGGATCTTGTTGCGACCACGTACCTTTGAGACCATTGCAGACACATGACCAGCAGATGAGAAAGTATTATCCAGTGTCACTCCTAATAACTTTGGGTGGCTGACAGTTGGTAGCTTAGTGCATCAACGAAAATGTCTAATTCATTTCTCACCTGGTGCGTCCATGTTGTGCAAAGCGTCGCTGTGGATTTAGTCGGAGATATCGTCAGATCTCGCCAAGTGAAAAACCTGGAAAGGTCGCAGAGGTAACCGTTGATTTTAGCACAGAGTTCATCAGTATAGGGGCCCTTCCCCGTCGCCATTATTGTACAGTCGTCGGCATATGAAACGACGGTGACGCCCTCTGGTGGTGGGGGCATATTCGATAGATAGAAGTTAAACAGTGTCGGGGATAGGACACCACCCTGTGGCACCCCCTGTCTAATACGTCTAGGTTTTGATTTTGCGTTTCTGAAGTTAACCGACGCCTGCCGTCCATTCAAATAATTAGCGGTCCATCTCTTTAACCCATCAGGTATCTGTGTTTCGAAGAGATCTTGTATGAGAGTGGCATGGTTGACTGTGTCAAAAGCTTTCGACAGGTCAAGTGCCACTAACACAGTCCTGTGATTTGGTTGGTTTTGATTTAGGCTATTTATTTGCGTTGTAATGGCATTGAGTGCGGTGGTGCTGCTGTGCAGCTTACGGAAACCATGTTGATGACTAGCCAGGTGCAGATTTGCAGTATAATACGGGAGCAAAATGGACTCTAGCGTCTTCACTTCCGGCGACAAAAGTGATATAGGGCGATATGAATCGCCTATATTTGCCGGCTTTCTAGGTTTTAGTAGTGGAACCACTCTCGCCTTTTTCCATATTTCAGGAATGACGAAAGTGTTCAGTGAAAGACTGAATAGAGCCGCTAAATATTTGTGTCCCTCCTGGCCTAGATGTTTCAGCATCTTCATGGCAATGCAGTCGGGGCCGATGGATTTTGACGGCTTAGCCTGTCTGATGGCTTCCTTGACCTCTGAGGCAGTGATGACAATGGGTGTGTTTTGGTTTTTGTATTTACGCGCCTGTCGCATGGTTCTACGTTTAGCTCTATCGGGCGGGGAATGTAGTACAAATTGTCTACAGAAGGAGTTCGCACATCCCCTAGGGTCCTTCTTCACCCTGTCGCCGAAAGTAATATCTACTTTATCCTTGTGTTGCGTTGGATTAGATAGAGCTCGACCGTAGTCCATAATTTGCCAACACCATCAGAGAGGTTGCATTGCTCTAGGTGTAGTTTCCATTTGGCCAGTTTATGTTTATCGACCAACCTACGAATTTCCGCGTTGAGATCCCTTATGTGGGGGTCTGCGGGATTGAGACTTCGCTCTTCATCTCTTTCTCTAGCCATGGCCGCTGCCTCCGCGGGGAAATTTGGTCTTATTTGGGATATTCGACCCGCAGGAATGAAGCTTTTAGAGGCCAAGTCAATGATGTTGCGGAAGTCTCGTTCGCCTTTGGGTACGTCCGTTGGAATGGATAGAGCAGCCAAGGATTCGTCCGTATATGTCTGAAAACTGTCCCAGTCCGCCTTGGTAAAGTTAATGTATGTACCATGCTCAGGTGTAATAAAGTCCGTCGGTCCTTCGATGGTAATGACTATTGGGAGATGGTCTGACGCCAACGTGAGTATGGGTCGCCAATTTGTGTTGTTCAATAGTCCTGCGCTTACGATAGAAATATCTGGCGAACTATAGTAACTACCCGATACTCTCGTTGGGGCGTCTCCGTTTAGTGTACAGAAAGCCGTATCATCTATTTGTTCTGCAAGTACATGCCCCCTATTGTCTGCTGGCAGGTTTGAGTGCCACATGTCGTGGTGCGTATTGAAGTCGCCCAGGATCACACGGTTATCTCCTCGTAGTAGCAAGCTAATGTCGGGGTGATAACCGGTGGGGCAACTTGAGACAGGGGGTATGTAGATGTTAATAATTTGCAGATCGACATCTCCTGTACGGATGGTTATACCTTGGCTTTCTAAGATATCATCCGTTCCTTCGATGTCGGTATCAAATAGATGATACTGTACAGAGTTGTGCGTTATGAACGCTAGACCACCTGCCAGACCTCCTGTTGCTCTATGACGGTCTTTCCGGTGGATGTTATATCCGCCATAGGTAATGAGGTCCGACCTAGGACTGAGCTTGGTTTCTTGGACTGCGGCAAGTTTTATGTCATATTGCGTCATCAAATTAGTTATCTCTGCGATCTTACCAGTTAATCCGTTATAGTTGTGCTGTAAGATTTGGAAGTGCGCCGGTGGGGTCGATGTCGAGTTAACCATAGGCGTGAGAGAAGTAGAAACAGAGAGAGACTGGTGCACGGAATTGCTCATGTCTAAACTGCTCCGGTGGGAGCGAAAGTGTTGAGCTGCTGCGCGTGATGTTGACGCCATAAGGCACGAGCAACAGTCTGGAATTTGTGTGGCGGGTATAGCAGAAGTGCTGCTAGTCGTTAAGACATTATTATTATTATTATTAGTATTGCTACTAGAAAGCGGCGGTAGGGGTGCGCTTGATCGGCGCTTACCGCGGGACGCCCGAGGGCGCAAACAACAAGGGGCCACGAAAGTACTAAAGAAAGTACGGGGTCTGTGGATGTTAAGGTTAAGCCCTGAACATCCAGATTTATGGAGCCATCTCTTACACGAGAAGCATTGCACAGAATGCGACCGTTTAATATATATCTTTTTGCAACAGACACTGCATATCCATGGTCCGGGGTTCGGCTCAACGCCCGCCCGTAACAAAAGAATATCTTGCAGCCCTGCTGAAAGGGGGGAGGATGATAGTTTCGGAATGGAACAAAACATACTAAACAGGGTTACATTGAAAGTGACAGTCCTTGGCCGAGGTAAAACCCCGGGTGGTTCCACTGCGCAGAGATCCATGGCGATGTCCTGGGTTTTCTGCTCTGAGAAATGACTGTACATAGGGAACCTATAAAATTATATAATTTTAGCCAATTCAGCTACCGAGATATGTCAATATGTGTGATTTTCGAAATTTTCGATATCGAAAAAGGAGGCGTGGTTATCATCCGATTTCGCCCATTTTCAATAGAAACCTACCTTTGTCAGAAAGTAACCTGTGTACAAATTTCATGCAAATATCTCAATTTTTACTCAAGTTATCGTGTACACAGACGGACGGACGGACAGGCGGACGGACATGCCTTAATGAATTCCTCTTTTCAACCCAGAACTTTCATATATGGAACTCTATATCTATCTCGATTATTTTGTGCCGTTACGTACTAACGTTATGTGAACAAAATTATAATACCCTTGTACTAGTACTAGTACGCTGGGTATAAGAATTCCAAGAGTATGTGAAGATTTTACGGAAGAACATATTTTTTTGTTGAACCTATTCATGCGTGCAGAACAGTGAGATGTAGACATTTCGCTTCAAAATTTCGAAGGGACTGGTAATACAATATATCTTAACTTTGGGCACCTAATAGATTTTTATACTCAAAAGTTATTTTAACGTATGCTTTTTACTGCAGTCCTTTCAATTAAAAATATTTATATTCTTTAACGTGTACCTTGCAGATCCCGTGAGGAAGTATTGCAAATCATAGGCGAATTAATTGGGGCTTTGCAACGTGGACGTACCAGCTTGATAATTCCCAAGAAGAAAGCAATCGACGAACTTATGAAGGGAAGGAATATGGTGGGTCGCAAACATACGTACATTGAGTCAGTTTTACAGTATTTTTTGTCGGTGCAAGGCTATAGCCTGTATAACACTTCTTTAGCCTCATTTACACGAGTCGATTTCCTTGTCGATTTTTTGACGTTCGACTGCGTTCAGCCATCAACAAAAGGTTGTCGATCGGTCCAGTTGCTATTTACAAGGTGGAACGACAAAAAATCGGCCAGGAAATCGGCCCGTGTAAATAAGCCTTTACATACAATTTCAAATCAAATTTTACTCATGTTTCCATCTCTTCAAAAAAAGTTATGGTTTGATTTTATAAAACGAAACGCGACGCGAAGAGTCACGTTCACCCAAGTGAAACCCAATTCGTAGTTTATAAATCACTTCGTGACTGTAAGTGACTATAGGTGAATATGAGTACGTTTCATACGTTTTTTCGTAACATATAAGAACGCGAACTGACGCGAACAGTCATTTTAGTTGTCAAACTAAACACTTGCTTTTGGGCCGCGTTTGCTGGAATCACTTTATTTATTTCTTATATTTTTTTAGCAATTTAAAAAAAAATTAACAAACTAAAAGGAAAATAATTTGAGGCATGGGTAATTTGATGATAACAAAGCGTATATTTGTGAAAAACGCCAAAATTACGACAGAATTGAATTTTTTTTTCGAAAAATGTCCTGAGACAAAGTTGTAGATCAGAAAATTCTCTACAAAAATTATCGTTTTAACACATTCTAGGTGTTCAGGGAAAATCCTGAAACGTCTATACATGGCATGTATGGTATGCGCATAAAATAAGTAGAGCTAATGTCACAATCGCGTTATTTCATTATTGAAGACTCATAGGGAAATTCAAGGCCGTCAACTTTGTTTTAGGTAATTTTTAGAAAAAACTTACCGTTTTCGAGAAAAATCAAAAAATAGAAATACTACAGGGCATCGTAGCTGATTTGTTATAAGCAATTGCTTTAACCGCTTCGGTGCAGACACAGTACTTCTGTGTCCGAAAAGCCGTCTGATGTGGACCCTGGAAAGTCCGAAACGCGTCATGGTATCCATCGCTGTGTAAATCTTTGTCAATTTTCTCTAAGTATCAAAAATTCAAAAAACTTAAAATTTGGACCCGAACAACTTATTTTAGAACACATGGATCGATTGGTTCAAAGCGGAGATTTCATTTAACCGCGGGCCTACACCATCTATCACATAACACCCTTCTATTACATACAACAATTTGCAAATTGGTTTGCAAATATATACATACATATTTCACATAAAAATAATTATGTCTCCTGACATGCTTCAACGCGCTTTGGTACTCGGTAGCTGCTGATGCTGAAGTTTTCCAATTTCATCGAAAACGAAGCGAACAAACAGTCACAAATGCAAACAAAACACTCAAACACAAACAAACCATCACTATAACAGTATTTTAACAAAATTTTATAATTTCTTGCTTTATTATCATTATTCAACAATAAAAATAAGGCAAGAGCACTAACACATTTTATTTTATTTTGTGGCTTGTTTACATTTTTGTTTGTGTTCGCTTCGGAATTGCCAACTACCGCGAACGCAGCCCTGTCAAACGCAGTGACTGCGCCGTGATAACGTAACTGGATGAACGCGAAAACTTACGTGCTTATAAATTACGAACTTGCGGGTGATGGTGAACGTGAGTGATCGCGTCGCGTCTAGTCACCGTGATTTAGAAAATCAGGACATTCGTTTGGTCCAATACCCAGCCGGGTGCTGTAAAGTGTAATGGGAGGAACGGAAGGGAAAAATCCCCATGCGGAATTTCATTTAGAACCGCCCTGATAATTTTTCAATTTACATTGGATTTAGTTAACTCAAAATTTAATTAACTGTAACACGCCTGCGATACCGTATTTTTATATCTTTCAGAAATCGTTAGCACCCAATCTTCCTGAAGATCAAGCAATATCATTTTTTTTACAATGCCATAAGCTCATTATTGCCGTTTACCAATTGTTAAACGTGCAGGGGACTGTTAAAATGGAGGCCACTCAGGCTGAATGCTCCGTTGGCTGGCTCAATGATGTACTAGTTTTGTTTACCGTTGGTCTAACATTATGCCAACAGCTCAAGGATAAAATGAATGCATTTAAAATGGATGTACCGAGTTAGTAAATACATACATTATATTAAATGTAAGTTTATAACAAAAACAAATTGAACTTACACACATACATACATACACAAATATGCCAAGTTGAACAAACCCACATACATACATATGTAGGAATATATTATATACACACACAAAATATATAAAGGAACAACAGTTAAAAACAAAATATATTATACTTAAACACAGAATATGTAGAAGAATAAAAGATAAAAACAAAAATTGTAAAACTACATACATATGTAAATACAAATGTATGTAATGTATGTACATTAAAGTGCCCCGAAAAAGCATGATCCGCTATTGTAAAACGAGACATTTTAATATTATATCGCTTCCCCGGTGGAACATTGATGCAATTGTAAATTATAAAGTTTTAGCGAAGCAAGTTTCAATATTTGTATGCGTTTGTTATGGGCGATTAGAACAACTTCGTAAGCGTCTCATTCGATAACCATGAGTAGGTCGCCTCCCCGTTGGTGCACGCTGGGTAACGCTAAAAACCTACATGGCCTACATGACTAGTTTCTACGTATTGTCGGGTCTACGAGAACGGTACCAGTACTTGTGCTGTACCCATCGTACCGAAACGACCTGGGCCGTTTTTTTATATCGACCCGGCCAAGAGCAATACACGCAGGGTGACCCTGTCTGACATTTGGGCAGGGCTACACCTCATTACAACAACAACAACATAACCATTTGTACTAGAACGTAAAATTTATACAACAAAAATTTGAGTAAATCTTACACCTTTTGTAACACCGCGGAAGCGATATATCCCTTTACATTCATACATACATATCGTCGGCTGATCATATCTCTGCTGCCGGTTCGAAAATAAATAATCAGCATTTAATTATTTCAAAAATATTATACTTATGTAAATTTAAAAACTAGATTTCTTTCGTTCAAACTGGTTTGTAGAACGTCCTTTATCTCAATTTGCCTTTAAAATTACCTATATATTTAAAAAATGTGGTTGATATAATGGCCCGTAGTCATAGTCGAAATAAGATATGATTTTAAGTTAGCTAAAGCTTTTTGACAGAACTTTACAAGTGCTATCTGTCAAAAATGTTTTAACTAACTTAAAACTCATGTTTAACTTTGACTATGACTACGGGCAAATGATTTTATTTTAATGGGCGAGTGCGGTAATTTAAGATCAATTGATCTCCGTCAACTAAACTGACGTTTTTTTAATTAGAATTATTTATATTTTTAAGCTTATTTAGCCTTATTTTATTACAATGCTCTAAGCAACATAAGAAAAAAATTATATAAATTTGAAGTTTTTGAGTTTTTAAAAATTTGAGGTTTCATTATAAATTGCTAACCCCCTTATTCATAAAAAGTATGAAAGGTTTAATAAGCTCTTATAATTCAAAATTTGTTTGAAAATGTCATTTATTTATAAACCAATTTTATTTTTTATGAGCATGGGGGTAAAAATATAGGTGCTTATAATTTTGCTAGGTGGTAAAATTTGCCTTTTGCTTGCAAATTGCACATATTTTCATAGCCACTACAAAATATACAATAAAAGGCCCTTTTAAATATAAATGAACATTTCTTAAAAACACTGTTCAACAGCAGATTTGGGGCGGAATGATTAAGATTTTAACCCGTTGGCTCTCTCATAGAAGGGGTCTTTTTGGCCCTTTTTTTTCGAAAATTTCATTGACAATGTCACTTGTGAGGTCGTGAGAGGGTTAAACTATTCTTGGAAATTTCTCAGCGGAACATTTCAGTGGGGTTCTTTTCCGACCAAATCTTTATAAAAAAGATTTTAAAGCCCCCAGGAAAGAAAAAGAAAAAAATGTCCCTTGAAGTATGCAACGATTTTTATGTTTTATTTTATATAATCTTATACACGTGGGTTCTACCCCTTTTTGCCTTACCTTCCATTATTCTGGAGTTGTTGTATCTTCGTACCGAATTTCAGTCGAACGGCGTGAATACTTCCAGAGGGGTGTACCACATTATACCCAAAAACAAAATCCCCAAATCAAAATCTCCAAAATCAAAATCCCCAAAACCGAAATCCCCTAATTCAAAATCCACAAACTCAGAATCCCCAAAATCAAAATCCCCAACACGAAATCCCCATTTTATGTGTGAAATAAATTCAAATAAGGTTTCAAATCGCCGCGATTTTCAACCTAATTTGACTTTATTTCACACATAAAATGGGTGTTGAACTATTGGGTCTGCAGGTAATGAGTTGGCTATTTTGCCATTGAAACTAATATGCAGCATTAGCTTAGTCGATTGAATTTCGTTTAACACGCAGGGCGTCCAATGCCCGATCAATGCTCAATATTTTTTTAAATTTTATATAATTTGTTTTACATTTTTTTTTTAATTATTAAGCTGTTTGTTTTATAGCTGTATTCTGTAATTCAGTCCCATCTCAAACCACTTAATTTGAGATATTTCCTTATGCCCGTATGACACTACCTTTTTTCTTTGTATTTTTCCCTATTTTTCTATATTTTTCATAACAACAGTTTACAAAGAATAAAAAAAACAAGAAAAATACGTCAAAATAAACATTTGTAATAACAATAATTCCCACAGAGCCACATTTTTGTAGAGAGCTTTGGTTCGCCGGCAAACAGGAATCTTCAATCCCCATCTATCCCGTATGTGCTAAAAAAGTTATTCGGAGTTAGAGGTCAAAATTTTAGGTTTTCTGGAGCCACCTTTTCTCCCTGCATAATTAAAAAAAATAAAAATAAATTTAGTTTATCTTGTAAAACAAAAAATCCCACAGAGCCAAATTTTTATCAGGAGCTTAGGTTCGCCCCCTGGAACAAAACTGCAAAAGTTCCCATCGACCCTATTTGTGCGAAAAAAGTTATTCGTGACGGAAGTCAAGAAAAATCCAAATTTGAGGTTTTTTTTATTTTTCTTCAGTTTCGACCCCAAATAACTTTTTTACACGCTAATCTTGTATATTCAAAGCATGGGGATTTTATGTTTGGGGATTTTTTTTTTGGGGATTTTTGATTTGGGGATTTTGATTTTGGGGATAATTTTTTTGGGATTTTTTAAAAGCTGGGTATTTTGTGTTTGGGGATTTTGTTTTTGGGGGTTTAGTGGCACTCCCCTTCCAGAGATATGCACTATCAAAAATCTCACTTGTATGTGAGGTATCTCGCCATTTTTTTCTATCCCCCTTAAGAAAGCAAAGTTGTATTTACACTATGGCCATCTTAGCAAGGTTTCCCGTCTGTTTTTCAAATTTGGTTATGATCGGGCAACCCGTTTACTACCTAACGTTACATACATACATACAAAATTTGAACTTTATATGTTGTTGCGAAACCAACCCCCAACTACCTTATAAGAATTTGCAATTTCATTTACACTCACACATACTTTGTCAAAATACTTTCGAACTTAATTATGTAACTTTGTATGTACAAAATTTGCGCTTGAATCCGCTTTATATTTGGCACTTCGTTCAGTCGTTGGCCAGCATACATACGGAGAAGATTCAGCGAAGTAAAGCGGGAAACCGGATTAAGTCCGACAATACGTCAGTTTCGTGACGTACGTCAATTTTAGAGCAAATCTATTTTGACGTATACGCCGTATCTGGCGTTACGCATACAAACACCCGCAGTCTACTTTGCTTTCAGTTATTTCGACGGACTGATTCTGCTGAACGCTTAAACCATCGTCCATCATCCATTATTCCATCATTCAACCATGCCTTTAATTTGCCAAATTGTGTAATAGTTTATGGGACAGTTTTGGACATTTAGATGCGTTTAATTCGTTTTTTCCCTGGCCAACAATAGCTTCGTTTCTTTCCTGCTAATTATTATTACAAAAATAGCAGCGAATTCAGCAGCTTTTTGACATTTAATTGAGAGAGAAAGCGCCAATTCGCTGCAAGTTATTGCTGGAGATTTTTCGTCCAGCAGAAACTAGAAAGCAGGAACAGCTGGTCGGTGATATAGCAAAACAACAACAAAAAATGTAAATTCAAATTGTTAGCCAATCAGAAACGTAACCGCTGTTTTGTCTGCAAGTTTCTACTGATTCCTGTTCGACGAAAAATTAGCAAAAATGAGATTTTGACAGCTTTTCACAAGGCCCTCTTAGCTCTTTCATCGGCAATGGTTCGAATACTAAGTTATCGATATCGCAATCACTGATATCACAATGATATCTTCAAGTGAACCCACTTTTCATACGCTTCGCTGGACACTTTTTGCAATATATGTGTTAAAGCAATAGCAAAATATATTTAAATTTGACTGGTACCCTTTCATTTTACAGTTTTATGCAAATGTATGTTAGACGCAATTTAAGGAAAAACTGTCTCAATCTAGCCATAGTTCCGCGAGTTAAAAGCCAGCGGCTTCGATGGCTAGGCCACGTTGTGCGAATGAACGAAGATGCTCCGGCCCAAAAGGTATTCTTATCGGCACTCCGAAAAGAAGATTTTAAACCGAGCTTCTTTTTCAATTTGTGGTGGGCTGCTTTGAATTTTTTCCTACAAATTGGCGGGAACTACGGTTTTTTTTTACTCTGAACGGCGTCTGCAAGGGAGATGCATGTTAATTGAGAACTCTTTCGGGCCAAAATAAACTCGGAGAGTTTTGCAAACCCCTGCCGAGGGGCAAACCCCTTTTATAAAAACTTTTTTCTAAAGAGTTTTTGATGATACTCCAGCAGAGTACTTCTACAAATAATTCTAAGAATAGCTGTTTATGCAAGCAAAAATATGAAGGTAGTACATAGGTACAGGTAAAAATTTCAAAATCTAAGCATATTTCAAGGCGCATTTATTTCTTTTTTCTTTCCTGTGGGCTTCAAAATCTTTTTTATAACAATTTGGCATGTGATTTTTTGTCCAGCAGAAACTAGAAAGCAGGAACAGCTGGTCGGTGATATAGCAAAACAACAACAAAAAATGTAAATTCAAATTGTTAGCCAATCAGAAACGTAACCGCTGTTTTGTCTGCAAGTTTCTACTGATTCCTGTTCGACGAAAAATTAGCAAAAATGAGATTTTGACAGCTTTTTACAAGGCTCTCTTCTGCTGACAGTTCTTTGCTGGAGATTTCAAGAAACAAAGCTAACAACATGTATATTAGATTTAACTTACAAGGGTAACCTTAGCTCTTTCATCGGCAATGGCTCGAATACTAAGTTATCGATATCGCAATCACTGATATCACAATGACAATTGGACACTTTTGCAATATATGTGTTAAAGCAATAGCAAAATATATTTAAATTTGACTGGTACCCTTTCATTTTACAGTTTTATGCAAATGGCTCATTCCATTTCAAGACAACCGGTCCGCGCGGGACATGATTTTTGATTTCGATGAAATTTTAATATGTTGTTCTTTGGTCAAAATAAAGAAACACTTGTCTTTTTTTTCCTGAAAAAAATTTTTTTTCGGATTCATCGGCCGTTGAAATCGTTAAAATGCAATGAACATTTTTTTCGCCCATTTTTTCAACTCGCAATAACTTTGTCAAAAATTAACCGATTCTCCTAATTTTTTTTTAAAATGTTCGTTATTACTATTACTTTTACATAAATTTATAAAAAATATTATATAGTTTAAAAATTTATTTTTTTTTAAGTATTTAGTAAAAATTTATGACTTTTTTCAAAAATTAATATCTCAAAAAACGTATTTTTTTTTGTTTTGAAATTTTTTCTATATTGAGTCAACAGTTTATATTTCAACTTGAATTACCGCCTATTAGCCAAAATTCGTTGTTTTCGAGATATGAATATTTGAACATTAAACATTTTTTCCACCCATATTTTGATGAAATGCATATTATATTTGTCAAAAATTAACCGATTCTCCTGATTTTTTCTTTGAAATGTTCGTTTTTACTTTTACTTGAATAGAAATTTATAAACAATAGCATATAGTTAAAAAAGACAGTTTTTTTTTTAGTATTTAGTAAAAATTTATGACTTTTTTCAAAAATTAATATCTCGGAAACTGTAATCTTTTTACTTATTCTTTTAAACTTTTCTATATTGAGTGAACTGTTTATATTTTAACTTGGCTAAATATCAACTAGCCAAAATTCGTTGTTTTCGAGATACGCATTTTTGAGTATTCAACTTTTTTCCATATACTTTGCATCAATATATGCAGAGGAAAATGTTAAATATTCAAAAATTCATATCTCGAAAACAACGAATTTAGGCTAATAGGGATTTAGCCAAGTTGAAATATAAACTGGTCACTCAATATAGAAAAAGTTGAAACAAACAAAAAATTACAGTTTCCGAGATAATAATTTTTGAAAAAAGTCATAAATTTTTACTAAATACTAAACAAAAATTGTCTTTTTTTTACCTATATGCTATTGTTTATGAATTTCTATTCAAGTAAAAGTAAGAACGAACATTTCAAAGAAAAAATCATGAGAATCGGTTAATTTTTGACAAAGATAATGTGCATTGAATCAATATGTGGGGGAAAAAAATGTTTAATATTCAAAAATTCATATCTCGAAAACAACGAATTTTGGCAAATAGGCGTTAAGTCAAGTTGAAATATGAACTGTTGACTCAAAATAGAAAAAATTTCAAAACAAAAAAAATTACGTTTTTTGAGATATAAATTTTTGAAAAATTTTTACTAAATACTGAAAAAAAAAAAAAATTCTTAAACTATATAATATTTTTTATAAATTTATATAAAAGTAATAGTAATAACGAACATTTAAAAAAAATTAGGAGAATCGGTTAATTTTTGACAAAGTTATTGCGAGTTGAAAAATGGGCGAAAAAAGTGTTCATTGCATTTTAACGATTTCAACGGCCGATAAATCCGAAAAAAAACTTTTTTCAGGGAAAAAAAGACATGTGTTTCTTTATTTTGACCAAAGAACAACATATTAAAATTTCATCGAAATCAAAAATCATGTCCCGCGCGGACCGGTTGTCTTGAAATGGAATGAGCCAAATGTATGTTAGACGCAATTTAAGGAAAAGCTGTCTCAATCTAGCCACAGTTCCGCGAGTTAAAAGCCAGCGGCTTCGATGGCTAGGCCACGTTGTGCGAATGAACGAAGATGCTCCGGCCCAAACGGTATTCTTATCGGCACTCCGAAAAAATTTTAAGTCGAGCTTCTTTTTCAATTTGTGGTGGGCTGCTTTGAATTTTTTCCTACAAATTAGCGGGAACTACGGTTTTTTTTACTCTGAACGGCGTCTGCAAGGCAGATGCATGTTAATTGAGAACTCTTTAGGGCCAAAATAAACTCGGAGAGTTTTGCAAACCCCTGCCGAGGGGCAAACCCCTTTTATAAAAACTTGTTTCTAAAGAGTTTTTGATGATACTCCAGCAGAGTACCTCTACAAATAATTCTAAGAATAGCTGTTTATGCAAGCAAAAATATGAAGGTAGTACATAGGTACAGGTAAAAATTTCAAAATCTAAGCATATTTCAAGGCGCATTTATTTCTTTTTTCTTTCCTGTGGGCTTCAAAATCTTTTTTATAACAATTTGGCGTGAGAAGCCCCCCAGTGAAATTTTAACCCTCTCACGACCTCACAAGCAACATTTTTAACGAAATTTTAGAAAAAAGGCCAAAAATACCCTCTTATGAGAGAGCCAACGGGTTAAAATATTCCACGAAGTTGTTCTTCGCGTAATTTTACTATATGCACCCGAACACTATATTTCGATCCGATATAAATCTTAACCCTTTTTTCCACTTTTTCAAAAAATTTTAAAATTAAAGTGACCATAACCAAAAATTTTGATCTGAGAACGCAACAAAATTTGGTGTTTTACTGGGTGTTTTACTATATGGCCTAAGGACTTTCATTGTGAGCTGGAATCATTAAGCCCAAACAAAAGGTTTAAAATTGTTGTACAGTGTAATAGGCTTCTTTTATTTCAAAATTGCTACGAAAAAATTTCAATTTCAAAAACAAATTTGACAAGTGTGTAAAATTCTATGCGGTCATATTTCTTATACTTACATATTTTTACTGTTAATTTTTTAAATATACATACATACATACTAATATTAAGAGTACATAAAATTCGTATCGGTGTGAAGTACTACCGATATTAAAGTAAATAAAGGGACCCTAACAAACACATACATTTTTACATACATACATAATTATAGAAATAAGATGTGCATGGTGAAAGTGTCGGACTTTAAAACAGGGTACGAAAATAAACTGTGCAAAATACTTTTCATTTGCTCATGGAGTAGCATGTCATTTAAGTTTTGTACAGTTTATTACTTTTTGAAAACGTTTGCTGTTTGTTTTTGTCACAAACAAAGAAAAATTTATAAACACAAACGTTTCAACTGATTGAAGAAAAATAAAAGTGTTTGAATCAAGGACTCAAACCGAAACCGAAACCGTAACCGAAACCGTAACCGTTATTTTGATATGAAAAAGAACGAAACCGAAACCGTTTCAAAAGCCGGAACCGGTTCCAAACGGTTTTGAATTTTTTTAATGTCTCACTTCTTTTAGTGGGCACATAGGTATTTTCTTTTACAAACAAGTACCCTGAAAACTTTCATGGAAGATTTTCGAGCAAGGTTACAAAAGACATGTTTTGACCTCAGTATAAAAATTCTGAAATAGGCAGTTTGACTATAGTTGAATGAAGGGATCGAAAAAAATGTATGAGATCCGAAAAAGAAATGTTCAGGCTTGTCTCAGAAAGCGCCACTCATTTTAGGGTCGATTGCATAAAAGCCGATAACGAATAATCGGTGATTCATTTGACAGCTAACCGAACAAAATTATTCAATTAAACTCCGGTAACCGGGTTGGAGACCATGCATAGCGTTAATAAAATTTATTATTATATTGGAGAAATTTCATCATGGCCGCAGGAAAAGCTACATAGGTACTTGAGTATTTTAGTAGTAACATTTATTTTGTTCGTGTTTTTATTTGGAAACCGAAACCGGAACGAAACCGTAACCGAAACCAAAATAAATGTTGAAGAACGAAACCGGAACCGAAACCGAAACTCGTTGCAAAACCGAAACCGAAACGTTATTTTAATCGGTTTCAGACCTTGGTTTGAATGTACGTATGTTCATAGAGAACAAAATGTTTTTTAGTTTTGTTTTTTTATTTTGGATGTAAATTTCAAAAAATGTATTTTACAGTTTTCAAAGTGAACCCAGTTTTGGATTTTGTTTTGTATTGAACTATGAAAGTAACAAGGCGAATTCATTACAGGTGTCATCCTCTTATCATATGGTTTCTTCTTCTTCCTTGAAAATCGAATCGTAGCTGTCAAATTGCTTATGTTGTTGCTTTGTCTGACATTTTCAGTTACAGGGAGTGTGTGCGTGTGTGATCTGAATTCGCTCGAACCGCACCTGTATGAATTCGCCTTGGAAAGTAATAAACAAAACGAAATAGGACTGTACAATAAAGTTTATTTTCGTACTCTTTTGTAATCATTTTAAGAAAACTGTACATTTTTACCACGCTTTTATTAACTCTGAACTCAACTTTCTGAAATTGTAATAATACTTCACCCACGGATTCATATACAATTCTTAAATACTCGTACACTCAAAGTGGCACCCTCTTACTGAAATCACGAATGTGTGAAGCTAAATATATCATAATAATTAATTTAAAATCTATATTTTTTAAAATTGTGTCTTCCGTTTATGCATGGTATTCCAGATTTTAATAAAATATATTCTGTTATGTATAAAACATTGAAAAAAATTACACATTCATATTTCTGGTGGTAAGAAGCAGCGATAAATATACATATGTATGTATATATCAAAAATAGCAGTTTATCATAACAACGATACCAGCAAATATGTATTTGGAAATTTATGAATTCCAATAAAAAATATTGACAATAACATACTAATGTACGCATATAATCAAGTTATGTATGCCTATGTAGTAGTATGTAGTATAATTATATCTTATTCCTTTAAATTACTTAGTATAGTTGTTGTAAAAATTGCTAAATGTATGAATTTAAATTAAAACAAGAGTTTTTCCAATCGTCAGTTTGGCGTACTTAATACTTAAAAAATGATTAAGTGATAACGCGTAACTTTACAAAAATAAATGTTCGGAGTGTTTGGAAGTGCATTAACTATATACAGCATTTTGAACACGGCCTTTATTATAACTACTGACAGTTTTTTTTTAATTTATAACTATGTACTAAAATTACCATGTTTTCCTTTTAAAAACTATAATCTATTTGCAAATTATGTATGTCATACGAATTTACGATATAGTTAAATGAAATTACTAGGTTTAGTGTAAAGATATACATTTTAAATTCACTCTTCATTATCTTGCATTAATGAAACTTTTGGCGTATGCTAGTAAACATTTGTAATAAAATATGAGGAGCTCCCACATATGGTGGAATATCTAGTGTGATATTCTGCTAAGGCAATGGTTTAAGGTTTAAACGTAAATTATTTTTAATACTGTTTTGATATTAGAGCTGAATTGGAAAAGTTGTCTCCAAATTATTTCATGTATCTTCAAATTATTTCATGTCACTTCATTGTGTTTTTTTATTCTACTATTCCGAAAAGAAATTGTTAAACTTCAGGTTGAATTGGTTAGCTGAGTTATTATTTCTTCTACCGTGGGTGAGTTCGGTGTAACCAGCTGTTGTTTCAAGAATTCTGAGTAGTCCGAATTGTGCCTTCTTCTAAGCATTGGCAGCCACAACCGTTTTGAATGTTCTTTATATTATTTATCAAGCACCAGAGTTTTTTTGTATTGGGAGCTTGATTCAAAAACTCAAAAAGTGATCAAATTACTTCTAGGGGTGTCAAATATGTGTGTACCAAATTACAAGTCCTTATCTTCGCTGGTTGATTTTTGGCCGCAGCCATAGCGCAATGTGATCTTATCAGACACCTCCTAACAACCTTTTAATAACGCTTTTCTATTTCCACTGTCTTCCTTTGGAAATATTAGCAACCTCTAAATCAGCGAAAGGATTTAGAGTCTAAAATCAACAACCAAACAATTGTTTTTATTTTTAATATCATATTCGATATGACTTCTCAAATCTTCAACAACAATTACAAGCTACCATGATTACGTAATTTCGGCCTTGCTCAACGGCACTTATCAAATGGCTTTGTGTTTTAGAAATTTTTCATTACCTATTGTTGTGCATCGAACCAAGAACCAAGGGGCTTAGGAATTTCTAAGCCCGCAGTGTGTACCTCTTACTCCAACCTGCGTTGAAATTATTGCCAGCTTATATCCATCATGTTCACTGTGTACCTACGTATTCATTTGATTAGTTTTTGTTATTCTTACCTTATCAACAACTAGAGCGACATCTATTGGTCACCATTTATACTAGCAGTGTCAAGGGTTTTTAGTGCACCCTGTGATCATTTTACTGACAGCTGTCAGCTTATTTTCACAGGGTGGCTTTTTCTCTTAGAAATTCCTAATCCCCTTGGTTCTTGGTTCGATGACCAATGGTGATGAAAAATTTCTAAAACACAAAGCCATTTGATAAGTGTCCTTGAGCAAGGCCGAAATTACGTAATCATGGTAGCTTGTAATTGTTGTTGCTTTTCCATCTTGTTCACTAATAATAAAACACAGAATAATTTAAGAAAAATTATTCACAAACGGTCAAAAGTCCACCAAATTTTCAAAGATTTTCAAATTAATGACCACATACTTATAACATATTAACTTGCATCCTCATACACTTAAACAATTTATCTATTGCACTACTATAGTTTATCAACTATAGTTACCATGAATGAAATAGACCTTACCTAAAGTAACATTTTCTCCTGATTCCGAATATCACACACGGAGGGAAATCTATGGATCGAACATCCATAATTATTGATATCACATTAAATAAAAATTGATATTTCTGTCCCATCAATGAATATGGATGTTTCATCAATGCTTTTTTGATAAATCACTATTGAAATGGTATCCATATAAACTATTGATAAATTCTAAATAGTTTAAAAAAACAAAATTTTATATAATTTGACATCTGGTTTCAGTGAGACTCGAACCATGCTCCTCTGGCACGTTAGCCCAGTATTCTACCATTCGGCTACGGCAAATTATACAATTTTTAGAAAAATGTTCAATCATAAGAAATTCAAAAAATTTTGAATTTAAAAAAACCGCTCCAACAAGTTGTGATATTGTTAGAAAATCTATAGTAAAAATTGTTGAACTATTATGATTATGCGTCCCAGAAAAATTAACATTTCGTCCATATATATTATTAAATATATAATCGGGTTGAGAACAGACGTGTTTTTAATTGCTCTTGAAAGTTTTCGTCATTTATTTTTTATAATGAATGATTCTTGTGGCAAATGTAATAAGCTGTTTTCACGCTCGGACTCTAACCTAGTTCCGTGTAATGGTTTTTGTAAAAAGATTCTGCATCGTGCCTGTTGCAATAATATTTCTGAGCATGAACTAAAGCAACTAAAAACTAATCGGAACCTCTTGTATATGTGTGACGAGTGTGTCGAATTGCCGCTTAAAATCGCTAAAGTCTTTGACGCGGCTCTAGTGGCTCATAAACGCGGGTTTGACCTTGTTACCAGTGCATTTGACAAGAAGTTCGCGAAATTATCAAATCAATTTGAAATTCTTAATAATTTTCTAATTAAAACTTTGCACTCGCCCAATAACAATAACATTAACAATAACAATAACAATTTAAATGTTGCTGAATCTGCAAACACAAATTCCAATTCCAACAACAGCCCATCCACTCTTTCTGTACCTCCCACCGTCCCCGCCTGTCCCCTACCATCACAGCCGCTGCATTCTAAACATCAGCACGGCCGAAAACCTAACAAAGAGGAATTAAGCAAATTACCGACGGCTCCAACATCTACTTTCACATCTACATCTACTTCTTCATCTACATCTACTGCTATTACTACTACTACCTCATCCACACCATCTGCATTTACACACTCTGAGATTTCGAATGCTGGTGCGCTCCCACCTACACCTACCTTTACATCGCCATCTACATCTACAGTTTCATATACATCCACACCAACTATAACTACTCTCTCAGCTACTTCAATTACTCTTGCGCTCCCAACTACAAATGCCAGTCGTGATATCAATAGTTCTATACACACCCAGCCCACTAACACTGCTGTTCTCTGTGCTGCCGGCGCTTTGACATATGTGGATGCCGCTGCAGGCGTTTCTAACGCTAAACCGACGAATAACAATGCTGCTGTTAGCAAATCACCTGTGCTTGTTGATAACCCAGCATATAAAAAACTAGGCTCGGCTGTTTCTGCTGATAACCCAGCATATAAAAAACTAGGCTCGGCTGTTAGTGGTAAAAATAGTAACATGGATCTGGCTGTGTTTGTTCGTCGCAAGTGGATTCACATTTCGTCTTTCTTGCCCTCTGTTACGGAGACGGACATTGTTAATTACATTTCCAAGCATGCTAACATTGATCCTGCTAACTTAGCGTGTTTCAAGCTTACGAAAAAGGATGCTGATATGAACACTCTAGTTAGAGTTTCTTTCAAAGTTCGCGTATTGTCTAACGACTATCCTAAACTTTTCAATCCCGAACTGTGGCCGACCAATGTTACGGTTAAGCCTTTTCGTTTTTTTCCGAAGAGAGAGGGTTCACCGGGCTCCTAGTCTAGCTAAGTGCTCTAAAAAATTAAACATCTACTTTGAAAATGCCTCTGGCCTGCGAACAAAATCAAACATGCTCTACAATATGAGCTCGCATGGCGATTACGATGTTTTCGTTATTGTTGAAACATGGCTTAACACTGACTTCCATGATGGTGAATTCTTTGATCAAAACCTCTATAACGTATATCGAAATGATCGGGATAATTCTAAAACGGGGCTGTCGAGAGGTGGAGGAGTGCTAATCGCTGTGCGTCGTCATCTTAATTCATCGCTTGTTGATCTCTGTGAAAACGATTCACTGTTGGACCAACTCTGTGTATCTGTACATAGCATCTCTAAAATTTTCATCTGTGCTTCCTACATACCGCCATCTAGTAATGACTCTCTCTATGCATCGCATGTCAATAACATTGTAGAATTAGTACATAATCATGAAGGTAGTAATTTCTGTATTCTTGGTGATTTTAATTTACCTAATGTGGAATGGTCTTGTGTGAATAATAGCCTTTCTCTCATTCCTAGTAATGTTAGTAGTAATTCTGAGATGTGTCTTATTGACAATCTGTTAAGTCTTAATCTATCCCAGGTAAATGGATTTACCAATCAATTAGGTAGAACCCTCGACCTCGTTTTTGTTAGTGATAATTTTAATCATACTTTGCAAGAATGTGTTGATCCTCTGTCTTGCGTTGGATTACACCATATTCCGCTTACTATTGGTATTGAGTTTTACACTTTTCATAGTATCGGGTCTGATAATGAAGCTTCTAGTTTTTCGTTCAAACGTGGTAATTTTGATATTATCGCTCAAGAGGTCTCTTCTATTGATTGGGAAGCCCTTTTTCTGGGATGCGATCTCACTGAGGGTTTCAATATGTTTAGAAATCTTATGAAACAAATCTGTATAAATAATATACCTCTAAGGAAAAAGCACTGCTATAAAGTTCCATGGTATAATCTAAAGCTAAAACGGCTAAAGAATCTGAAAAATCGGTTTTTTAAAAGGTATAAGGCCACGATGTCCATGACACATAAGGTCAAGTACCTTCGATATTCCTCTCAATTCAAAGCGTTAAGCAAGAGACTTCACTCAAGGTATGTTCGCACTTTTGAATCTAATATTAAAGAAAACCCGAAGACTTTTTGGACCTATGTAAAGTCTAAAAAAACTTGTTCGAGTATTCCTACTTCGGTATTTTATAACGGAGAACATGCATCTTCACCTTCTGAGGTGGCTAATCTTTTTGCGGACTTCTTCCGCTCCAATTTCGTTAAGCAGTCGGATATCCCTACAGGCTTCCATTTGAAAGATGGCTCGGCTATCAATTTTGGATCGCTGACTCTTTGTCTGGATGACGTTATCGATGGAATACGGAGTATAAAAACATCTACTCAAACAGATATTGACGGCTTATCGTCTTATCTACTCAAAAATTGTTTGGCATTGGCAACTCCACTCCTCTTAATTTTCAACAAATCACTCGAGCAGGGTGAGTTTATCGATGCCTGGAAGGTTACTTTCATAAGCCCAGTTTTTAAGAGTGGTAGTAAAAACAATGTGGCCAACTATAGGCCCATTGCCAAGCTTTCAACAATCTCGAAGCTATTCGAATACATTGTTAAACAGAAAATGTATTTTGCCGTTAGGCGCATTATTAGTGACAATCAGCATGGCTTCATGTCTGGTAGATCCACTGTAACAAACTTACTGGTTTTTTCTGAATTTTGCCAGTCAGCATTCAATAACTGCCTTCAAGTCGATACGGTTTACACAGACTTCTCAAAGGCATTCGACAAAGTCAGCCATTCGATCTTGCTTTCTAAACTAGCCAGCACTGGCTTTCACTCGATATTTTTATCTTGGATTAGTTCATATCTCGATCAACGGAACTGTGTAGTTGTCATTGATAACGCGCAATCCAACTCCTTTGTTGCCACTTCCGGGGTGCCACAAGGGAGCATTCTTGGGCCTTTGTTGTTTGTAATTTTCATTAACGACATCTCAACTTGTTTTCAACATGCTAACTTTCTGTTGTACGCTGATGACTTAAAGGTTTTCTCTACAATTTCAAAGTCTTCCGACTCAGTTAAGATTCAGTCTGATCTAAACAATGTTGCTGCCTGGTGTAATGCGAACAGCCTTCCGCTGAATATTGGAAAGTGCTTCCAAGTTACCTTTTCAAAGTTGCGGGGTTCCACTCCCACTTTTTATACCATTGACGGTTCCCGCCTTTCTACTCTTAACGAGATAAAAGACTTAGGTGTAGTCTTTGATTCAAAATTCTTATTCACTACCCATCTAAACTCTGTCATTGTTAAGTCATATTCAGTATTAGCTTTTATCAGACGTTTTAGCTCCGATTTTACTGATCCATACACTCTTAAAGTATTGTTCACTTCGCTCGTTCGTTCTAAGCTTGAATATGCTTGCTTTATATGGAGGCCGTATCATGAATGCCATATTAAGAGGCTTGAACGAGTACAAAAAATTTTTGTTCGTTTCGCATTACGGTCTCTTAGGTTTACTGAACCGATCCCTACCTATACTGCCAGATGTGCACTCATAAACCTTCAATCGCTTCAATGCAGGAGAACCATTCTTTCGTTGTCGTTTGTCTTTGACATTATTAGCGGTACAATTGACGCACCGTGTCTCCTGGAAATTATCCGGTTCCACATCCCACAAAGAGTTCTTCGTAACAGCAATATATTTTACACGGACTGTGTTCGGACCCTTTATGCCTCTAACGCTCCCATCTTAAGGGCAATGACTGAATTCAATACTATTTCCAATTCTTTAGACATTGATTTCTCTTTGCCCAAATCAATTTTTAAATCGCTACTTAATAATATACTACGATGAATGTGTATTCTTTATTACATTATTTTTAAGTTTTGTTAAGTTTATCTTTAAGAAAATTTGTATTTCTAGTCTGTAAGGTTTTGTTACCATTGACTGTGTAATTGAAATAAATAAATAAATAAATAAATAAATAAATAAATAAATAATACGCTGTCTCTGCCATTATTACTATGTAGTAAATATGGATATGGATATACCGGCAATAGAAATTCATATCACGACCTTTGATATTGACATGCCGTTCAAATATATTAGTATTCTATCCATAAATATAAAAAATAGTACATCATATCGAAATGGTTGACATGTCATTTTACTTTTTATTGGGAGCAAATAATATTTGATAACTCGCTCATTCTGAATGAATATTGCATCGAACTCGGCGCTATCAATAGTGATATTGTCACAACATTCAATGCATTTCTCTCAGTGCATCTATTTTCCTCTGGCAGATCTAGTTTATCGGTGAAAATATGAAAAAAACCCATTTGCTGAACATTGCTTTATACAAATGCGTGGATTATATCGACGTGCCATACGAAAACTAACACTTTTTAAATTTTTTACGAAAACTAACACTTTTGAAATTCTGTAAGAAAACCAAGGACTGAAGCCGGAACCGAAACCGTAACAGTAAGCGATTAATTTTTCAAATCCGAAACCGAAACCGTAACCGTTATTTTGATCTGAAAAAGAACGAAACCGAAACCGTTTCAAAAGGCGGAACCAGTTCCAAACGGTTATGATATTTATTAGTGGGCACATATGTAGTTATAAAAAGGTGCCCTGAAAATTTTTCGAGCAAGGTTGAATGAGATACGTTTTCACATCGTTATCAAAATTCTGAAAGGGGAAATTTGACTATAGTTGAATGAAGCCATAGAAAAAAATTACAGGATCCGATAAAAGAGCTATGAAAATTTAGACCTATTTTGAAGCTACATACACAGAGCCAAAAATGCCTAATAAAATAGAACAAAAGTCATATGATATCTCCATAGATTTTCTTCAAGAAGAAGTTCTTTTTAAATTTGAAGAGAAAGTCTTATTAATGTTTACAAAGGGAAATCTTGCAAAAAACGAATCAATTTCTTAGGGTTCCAAACAAGACGATATGACTTATCAATGTTTTCAAAGAGAAATCATGCAAAAAACGAACTGATTTCTGTTTGATAGTATGTATTAATAAGATGATCTTAGGGTTCCAAACAAGAAGATATGAATTATTAACTGAGCTCTGCATAATTGCATGTATTAATAAGATGATCTTAGGGTTCCTAACAAGAAGATTTGACTTATTAATGTTTTCAAAGGAAAATCTTGCAGAAAACGAAATGATTTCTTAGGGTTCCAAACAAGAAGATTAGACTTATTAATGTTTTCAAAGGGAAATCTTGCAGATAACTGCTTATTAGTATCAATAAGATGATCTTAGGGTTCCAAACAAGAAGATTTGACTTATTAATGTTTTCAAAGGGAAATCTTGCAGAAAACGAACTGATTTCTTAGGGTTCCTAACAAGAAGATTTGACTTGTTTCGATGTTTTCATAAAGAAATCACATATTATTGAGAAAATGTTCTTTTTAATATTTCAAATAAAAAATAAAAAAATTATATTTCCGAGTTCTTATATTGTCTTCGAGAATCTCAGATAATCAGTTACGATTCAATTTTAGATTTCTCTTGTATTGCCTGTACTTCCTTACCTTCTTATGTTGCCTTTTTATATTGCCTGAAGCCATCTATCTCTCCTCACATTGCCTACCACACTTGCCATATTGCCTCCACCGCGAATCGAACTAACTACATATTGAACACGATGGCACAGGTGTTCACCATCGAGCCATCGTGTACTTCTGCTTCCCAGCGTCTAATTGCAGCTTTGTTCTACATGATGTGTGCTGATGATGATGCAAGATTGCCCTTTGAAAACATTAATAAGTCATATCTTCTTGTTTGGAACCCCAAGATCATCTTATTAATAATAATAAACAGTTATTTGCAAGATTTCCCTTTGAAAACATTAATAAGTCAAATCTTCTTGTTTGGAACCCTAAGAAATCATTTCGTTTTCTGCAAGATTTCCCTTTGAAAACATTAATAAGTAAAATCTTCTTGTTAGGAACCTTAAGATCACCTTATTAAAATAAGAAGTTTTTTCTTTTTCCCGTTTTTTCATATTTTTAAGGAAATCTTGAGAAGATTTTCTTATTAATAACACATATCAAAAGCAATCGCAAAGAAATAAGAAGAAATTGCACTTAATAATAACAATTCCTCATTAAACCAAATAGATTTGCGTATAGTTTTTTTTTCGGTTCCGTCGTTTCGACTGCCCCTGAGCCCAAAAACCCTTCATAAAGACAATTGTGGAATCTTCCATCATAGTTATTTTAAGTACATATAAGTACAAATAGAAAAACTAAGATAAATTCTGTATAAGTGCTTATCTCTTGGTACAGTTAGGAACTTACAGATTTAGGGTGTATTGTACATGCACGCGTACATGCATCACACATTGATATTCCGGAAACGTATTTCTTATCAGAGAATTGAGGCTCATAAGAAATACGTCGCCAACAGAAATTACAAAGTAAAGGATGATTCGTTGTCTGGATACCAGATGCTTGATATTTAGCATGGTGGTTCAAGTGCATTGAATTGTCAAGTGCTATCGTTTCTTATTTGTAAGTAGGTGATAGGGACGCGCTTCTTATCACGTCGGGGTCACGAAATGGTAATATATTCAAATGCTGATTTATAAATGAAACGAACACTATTTCAATATCGAAAGGACAACAATATTATTAATTTTTTAGGCATTTTTGGCTCTGTTTGCTTGAGCTTTTTGTGTTCGTGTTTTTATTGGGAAATCGAAACCGTAACCGACACCGATATAAATGTTGAGGAACGAAACCGGAACCGAAACCGAAACACGTTACAAAACCGACGCCGGAACGTTATTTTAATCGGTTTCATACCTTGAAGAAAGCTAAAACTTTTATTTTGTGTCTGACGAAACCTAACACGTAGTAGTTTTGAACTAGTTGCTTTCGTTGCAGGGTATCTGCAGTAATTTGGCTACTATGCTTTAAGGGGCTCATATTAAACCTGCTTAACCGTAGCGTCGCAGCTCGCCGCGCCGCGCCCCTCCCTCGGCAATTTTTATTTAAAATTTTTAGTCCCTTAATACTTCAATCGCAAGGCTTGACATTTTTTGTTTAATCTACAAAATGTTTGCATGAAAAGACAAATTGCAGAAAAATAATATGCATACTTAACAAAAATACTTCATTTTAATATAAGAGAAGGCATCATTAACAAATACTCAGCAAAGCGGTCAAATCATTTCTGTATTAGCTTCCTTTGCATTATTTTTCATTTGCCGGGGACGCTGCGGTACTGCCCGACTGTCGTGGTAGCGATTTGGTATGCCCAGTGGAACCTTCTAGGTCATGTCATCCCTCCATCCGTGAGGAAGGAGAATATGTGTAATGAGAGGCATCATATCCGTAGATCAACCATCGAGTTAGCACGTCATTACCTATGTGCATATTAGTCGCCTCTTCCGACCGTATGCCTACCTCGGGCATATTCTAAACCCCTAACCCGCAGAGGCCAAACAGGTGATACAAGTTAGTGAATAGCAAATATGTTAAAATTATGTGTTAACGAAGTCTCCGTTAGCAAATGTGAATAAAAAAGTTAGCGAATAGCGGTACTGGTGTACTTAAAATTTTCGTAATTGAATCGCCTTTTCTATTCAATAATATAAATTTCAAACGCATTTGTATTAAGCAGGCCCATGACTTCCCCAGTAATCGTGACGTCACGACTGCGCTGCTCAGTCGGCCATATTGAATTCGTCCATGGTTGCCCCCACAACACAGTATTTTTAAATCACTCAAGCGGTAAAAGTGGAGTAAGGTGGCAATTCTGTGTCAACTCATGACGTAGCTGATTCTGTCAAAACAGGCAAATTCATTCTAATGGTATCGCTTTTGGCACAATCTTCCCTCTTTGGTTCATGGTATTAAGCAATGTTTAGTAAAATTGGATTTTTTCATATTTTCATCGATATCTCAGAAACTAGATCTTCCACAGGAAAACAGATGTGATATTCGGAATCAGGACAAAAATATTACATTAAGACCATTCTTAAAACAATGTTATGTCATTTTTTGTTTGTCGAGTGGTGTTATTAGTATGCTTTGCTTCTATTAACCCTAAAATGTGATCATAAATAAAACAAATTTGCATAGTAAAATTATGTTCTTCTTTTTTCTTAAACACCAGTATCATCAATACGCAATCGATGGCAGATATAGATTGTAAGTTTTACGTTTTTATTATGCCTTCAACACACTCAGATAAGAGTCAAGGAAAAATTTCCCTGATTGGGCTACAAAGACATGGTTTCCTTAATTAAAAGCCTTTTCCTTAAATTGGCGGCCGCGGTGGTGTACCGGTTAAGTGTTCGGCCTTCTGCACCAAGTCGTGGCGGTTCGATGCCCGGCAAAAGTAACATCAAAAATTATTTAGAAAAAGAATTTTTCTAAACGGGGTCGCCCCTCGGCAGTATTTTGGCAAACTCTCCGGGTGTATTTCTGCCATGAGAAGCTTCTCAGCAAAAAATTCATTTGCTTTGCAAGTGCCGTTCGAGTCGGCAAAAACTGTAGGTCCCGCCAACTTGTAGGAAAAAACTCAAAAGCAACACACCACAAGTTGGAAAGAGAAGCTCGGCTAAAAATCTCGTTAGAGGTTATGATAACCTGTTGGTATATCGCCGCCATTCGTTTTTTTCCTTAAATTGAGAAAAAACTCTTTGAATTAAGGAAAGGGTGAAATATTTTACTGAAATTAAGGAAAAAGGTCTTTAAATTAAGGAAAATGTTACTTATGTTGAGGAAGAAATTTGTCTTTGGAGCCAAATAAGGGAAATTTTTCCTTGAAAAAAAGAAACTCTTTTCTGACTGCAGAAAAAAACCAAACCTTGCATTTCTTAAACTGCAATAATTCATTGTATTGCGTGCAAGTCTGAAATCGTTGGTTATATGAAATGCAGTGTTGGCAATTTTTTAAATTATAATTTTGTTACTTACTTTATTTGAAAGCTTAGATATATGTATACAAAAATATATTTAAAAATTAGAAATTGCTTTTCTGTAAGGTCGTGTGCCGATTGACAGAGCGATGGCAAACTCTGACAGTTATCGTGGTGAAAACGAATATCAGAAAAGAAATACCAATTGATACACAGCCTAAGGGGATCCGTACGATAAGTCGAAAAAAAGGTCGAAACTGAAATGACCGAACTGCTAAAATCCGACTTTTACAGAACGCATTTTTGACCGAATTAAAAAATGTCGAAAAATGGAAAATGACAGAAAAAGGTCGATTTTTTTTGTTGGGGTAAAAATCCAGAAAATCAAGTTTAACGACGTTTTTTTATTAGTTTTTATGTAAATTATGAGTATTTTATTAGTTTTTATGTAAATTATAACAGTATTTGACTAATTATAAATTTTTTTACAATTATTAGAATTTTTTAGTTTTCTAGTATGAAACTTAATATATTTCACAAGAACAAAAAAAAACGGTAAAAGTGCAGTTTCGCTTAGGGGCCGAAAAATCGACCAAAATTTTTGAACGAGGTATAAAACTACGCGTATTAATGCAAGGATCAAGAATCCGAAGTCGGAATGGGACTTTTTTGACCAGTTCAAAAGTTATTGCGGAAAAACCTTGTTTGCGGCCACTTTTGTGGCACCACTTTGTATCAGCATTTAACACACAAAGGAAACCTTTTCAAGTAATTGAGGAGTTGCGAGCAAAAAGGGCACTTCTCTGAAAAATATGTTTTGAGATACTCATGTTTTAAATTTTTGAAACATTGTAAAGTATTCATAAAGAGCTCAATCACCAAATGAGTCGCATTTGGCGAGGTTATTTCGAGAATGTTTGTCCGCCGTGGTGTAGCGGTTAAGTGTTCGGCCTTCTACACCAAGTCCTGGCGGTTCGATGCCCGGCAAAAGTAACTTCAAAAAATTATTTAGAAAAAGAAAACTCAACCTCTCCGGGTGTATTTCTGCCATGAGAAGCTTCTCAGCAAAAAATTCATTTGCTTTGCAAGTGCCGTTCGGAGTCGGCAAAAAACTGTAGGTCCCGCCAACTTGTAAGCTCAAAAGCAACACACCACAAGTTGGAAAGAGAAGCTCTGCAAAAAATGTCGTTAGAGGTTATGATAACCTGTTGGTATATCGCCGCCATTCGTTTTTTTTCTGTCCGCAGAATGAATTTGTTTGCTAAATTAGATTAATCTAATCTTGGCTTGCGTCATAATGACGCTTAACCGCCTAGGCGATTTTGGCCGTTTCGAATCAAAGCACGCCAGTCATTCCTTTTTAGCGATAACTGACGCCAATTGGAAACCCCAAGGGAGTACAAGTCATCCTCCTTGTTTCCATCTCAGTCGAGGCCTCCCCCTTCCTCTGCTGCCGAATTCGGGTGTCGATAGTAAAACTTTCTGTGCTGGAGCTTCTTCCATTCGCATAACATGACCCAGCCAGCGGAGCCTTTGGGCTTTAATCCGCTGAACTATGGTCAGGTCTGCGTAAAGCTCGTACAGCTCATCGTTGAATTTCCTTCGATACTCGCCGTTGGCATCACGGGAAGGACCATAAATCTTCCGGAGAACTTTTCTCTCAAATACTCCAAGGGCCATCTCATCTTCTCTGGATACTGTCCATGATTCCGAGCCGTACATCAGGACTGGTATGATGAGAGACTTATAGAGCGTGATCTTTGTTCTTCGAGAGAGGACTTTACTTCTCAATTGCCTACTCAGTCCAAAGTAGCACTTGTTGGCAAGAGTGATTCTCCGTTGGATTTCTAGACTGATATTATTTTCGGTGTTAATGCTGGTTCCCAAATAGACGAAATCTCTCACCGTTTCAAACTTGTAGCCATCAACGGTGACTTGCCTGCCAAGGCGCAGGTGCGCCGATTCTTTCTTTGATGACAGTAGGTACTTCGTCTTGTCCTCGTTCACCGCAAGACCCACTTTTTTCGCTTCTTTATCCAGCCCAGAGAAGGCAGCACTTACGGCGCGGTTGTTAAGGCCAATGATATCAATATCATCGACAAGAGGTGGTGTGTATCGATCCTTTTATCATGGGTCTTCTCCAGGATTTGGCGTATCGTGAAAATCTGGTCGATGGTAGACTTACCAGGTCTAAAGCCACACTGATAAGGTCCAATCAGTTTGTCTACGATGGGCTTCAGTCTTTCACACAATACGCTAGAAAGAACCTTATATGCGATATTAAGAAGACTGATTCCGCGGTAGTTGGTGGGGTTAGCGGGATCGCCTTTCTTGTGGATTGGGCAGAGCACACTTAAATTCCAATCTGGAGGCATGCACTCGTCTGACCATATTCTGCATAAGAGCTGATGCATGCTTTTTACCAGCTCTTCGCCTCCGTGTTTGAACAGCTCGGCGGGTAGTCCGTCTTTTCCAGGCGCTTTGTTGTTTTTGAGCCGGGATATAGCTATCCTCACTTCTTCATAGTCAGGTGGTGGGACGACCTTTCCATCGTCAGGGATTGGGGTATCGGGTTCAACGTCTCCCTCGCAGTTTAGCAGTGAGGAGAAGTGCTCCCTCCATAATTTAAGTACACTCTGGACGTCGGTTACCAGGTCGCCATTATTGTCCTTACAGGAACTTGCCCCGGTCTTTAAACCTTCCGTCATCCGCCGGATCTTTTCATAGAATTTTCGGGCATCGTTCCTGTCAGCCAGCGTCTCAAGCTCCTCACACTCACGCCTTTCGGCCTCACGTTTCTTTTTTCTGAAAAGGCGTCTCTCTTCCTGCTTCCCCTCACAATAGCGTTGCCATACACTGCGGGTTGCGCCCGTTCGCAACGTCTCCCTGTATGCAGCGTCCTTTTTTTCCGAGGCTGTGGTGCATTCCTCATCGTACCAGTTGTTCTTGCGGGCTCGCCGAAACCCTATAGTGGCTTCAGCGGCGGTACGTAATGAGTGAGAGATATGCTTCCATTGCTCGGTTACATCGTTAGGTCGAGGATTGCTCTCCGATAGCAGGTGTGAGAGTCGAGTGGAGAAATTATCAGCTGTCTGTGTCACGCGCAGCTTCTCGACGTCAAACTTTCCTTCCGTTACTGTGCGTACTTTCTTCGCTGCACAGAGGCGTGTGCGTATCTTGGCTGCAACAAGATAATGGTCCGAGTCGATATTGGGACCGCGTAGGGTACGCACGTCTAGAACGGTGGAGCTGTGTCTGCCGTCGATCATGACATGATCAATCTGGTTTCTTGTTCTTTGATCAGGGGACAGCCAGGTAGCTTGGTGTATTCGCTTATGCTGGAACCTGGTACTACTGATGACCATATTACGGGAAGCGGCGAAGTCAATCAACCTAGTGCCGTTGGGGGATGTTACATCGTGGAGACTGAATTTTCCAACTGTAGGACCAAAGACTCCTTCCTTGCCCACCTTGGCATTAAAGTCGCCGAGCACGATTTTGATATCATGCAGGGGGCAGCGATCATAGGCTTGTTCAAGTGTATCGTAGAAGGAGTCCTTCTCTGCGTCGTCCGTCTCCTCAGTCGGCGCATAGGCGCAGATAAATGTTATGTTGAAAAACCTCGCCTTGATGCGGATCGCAGCGAGACGCTCGTCCACAGGAGTGAACGCTAGTACTTGGCGGCGAAGTCTCTTTCCCACCACAAATCCTACACCACGCGCTTTGCCGCGTGTCTGGCCGCTGTAGTATACGTCACAAGGACCGATGACCGTCTTTCCTTGCCCCGTCCATCGCATTTCCTGCAGGGCGGTGATGTCAGCCTTTGCGCTCGCGAGGACATCAACCAGTCGGGCAGCGGTACGCTCCCTAGAAAGGGTCCGGACATTCCACGTACATGCCCTAATATCCTTCTCATTGTCCTTACTTCGTTTTGCCGGGTCGTCAACATTAAAGGGGGTTCTCATCCGAGGCTTTTTCGATTTTTTCATTGGACTAGATTTTTTACGTGGCGGGTCCCAAACCCAGCGCACAACCCGTTTCGGGGTTTTGAAAATATTTTTACACATTTATATAGCGAGCCGCTTGCTTCAAGACAGACGCCCGCTTGCAGCCGCACCTCATGGTGAACAGACGCTGCGCAAAAGACCTCGGTGAGCCCTTAAACCAAGTATGTCAGAGTGGCCCCACCGAGGCTCCCTCTCTTTCTGCCGCGAGCCTAGAATAGCTCACGTTGCCCAGAGTGTACGAACGAGGACGCAAGAGTCGGGATTGGGCAAGGTCACACAGCAACCACACCCCAATACACTCCAATTAGATTAATTTAATTTAATTTGGCCTAATTTGGTGATCAAATTCAATCTGCGGATGAACGGTCTCGAAAAAACTTGGCCAAAAGTGACGCATTTGGTTCAGTGTAAATGTAGCTTTAGTGCCCGTTTTTCACGCAACTCCTCAATTATATAAATAATATAAGTTTTCGGTCCACAGTAATTCTGGGAAGAAAACTTCTTTACGTAGGCGGCCTTTGGCCGTGTTTATAAAAAATAGCCCAGGGCTACGCCATGCCAAGTCAGGGTGTGTGCCATAGGCGTGGCTACCGCCACGGTGATATCCTTCCTCGTAGCTTTTAATTCCAAATTCCTTAAAGAAATTAAAAGGAATAGAATGAAAATTTTGAATTAAAAACTACGCCGAAGGCCGCCTACGCAGAGAAGTGTTGTAAATTTTTATTTTCTCTTACTTCGTTTCTTCGTATCAAATTTTTCTTGATCATGGTGGCACAATACGGCCCGAAAGACAAGGTTTTTCCGCAGTAATGAAAAAAAAAACAGATTTTATGTGCTGTTTTGAAAACGCGTTTTACGCTATCAGATTTTGCAATGAACACGACGATATAACATACACAAGCAATTCGCGCTTCTCAGTTAAGCTACAATATATTAGTGTTTTCTACAGCTATATCAAGATATGTCTCCATATTTTCACATATTCGATATTTTTTCATTCGGCCCAAGGCGAATTCATTACAGGTGGCATCCTCCCGCCATATGGTTTCTTCTTCTTTCTTGAGAATCCAATCGTAGCTGTCAAATTACTTATGTTGTTGCTTTGTCTGACATTTTTAGTTACAAGGAGTGTGTGCGTTTGTGTAGATCTGAATTCGTTCGAAAACACCTGTATGAATTCGCCTTGATTCGGCCTTATTTTTTTTCGACATTTTGAGTTTCGAAATTTTTTTTCGACTTATCGTACCAGACCCAGCCTAAGTTATTAAACACTGTTAGGGCTATTTTCTCTTCTAGCCTCTAATTTTAAATTTACCGGCCATTTCAACTGCCTTGTATTTTAAGGGAGGATAAAAGTGGTCGATAAATTTATTTTGAACTTTAAAATTAAAGGCTAGATGAGAAAACTTGCCTTACGTACACATAAGCATATGTACATATATAATTCTTTGTATAATAGTTATAGATAAAAATATAATAAAGATAAAAAATGTATAACCAATGCGCACTTTTAAAAAAGGTGCATTGTAGTTTTATTGCATAGATAATGAAAATAGAATAATTACATATGTTACAGTGAGTTTACAATTTAAATAAATGAAATCCAAAGTTACAAACAAAAATGTGTTTACACTGCATAAAAGTCGTTCTGCAGTAGGTGAATCCGAAAAGTTAAGCTTTCAGTTCATGGACTCACTAGGCGCTAGAGTTATCATCATACCTAAATAAAAGATCTAAAGATCTGGTATCGATGCCCGGCAAAAGCAACATCAAAAGTTATTTAGGGGATCGCCTCTCGGCAGTGGCTTGGCAACCTCTCCGAGTGTATTTCTACCGTGAGAGTAGTTGGGGCTTTCATCACCGCTCTAACATAAGCAGTTCTCTTATTGGACTAATAACACAGCTGTACAAAAAAACAAGTAAGGAAAGGTGTCTGGCTGAACCGAACGCTATATACCTTTCATGAATAAGCGTCACGATTTTCACTGTTCGATCCCCAGTACAGCCTGTGTGAATTTAACTTTAGCTCATACCGAAATTATCGGAACTATCGATTATATGGGGCGACGTGTTTTGTTGGTCCAATCTCATTGATTTTTAACATCGACATTCCACTTTCCAACAGTGCAATAGTTACGAAATTTCACGACTCTACCTATATAATTATAGGAGATATAGCCCAAAATCCGTTTATCGGAACAATCGATTGTATGGGGGCTATGTGAAATATTTAGCTCATCTCAATGATATGTGATATTTCACATATAAAAATAGAAATACTTACAAAATTTCACCTTCCTAGCTTTATAATGACAGGAGTTATAGCCCAAAATCCGTTTATCGGAACAATCGATTGTATGGGAGCTATATGAAATATTTCTCCCATCTCAATGATTTTCAACACCAATATTTCACATATAAAAACAGCAATACCTGCAAAATTTCACGTTACTAGCTCTTTAATTACAGAAGTTATCTACCAAAATCCGTTTATTGGAACAATCGATTGTAGGGGGCTATGTGAAATATTTATCCCATTTCGATGATTTTCAACATCGATATTTCAGATATAAAAATAGCAATACGTCTAAAATTTCATGTTCCTACGTGTTTAATTACAGGAGTTATAGCCCAAAATCCGTTTATCGGAACAATCGATTGTATGGGAGCTATGTGAAATATTTATCCCATCTCGATGATTTTCAACATCGATATTTCACATATAAAAATAGCAATACGTCCAAAATTTCACGTTCCTACGTGTTTAATTACAGGAGTTATAGCCCAAAATCCGTTTATCGGAACAATCGATTGTATGGGAGCTATGTGAAATGTTTATCCCATCTCGATGATTTTCAAATTCGATATTTTGCATATAAAAATAGCAATACGTCCAAAATTTCACGTTCCTACGTGTTTAATTACAGGAGTTATAGCCCAAAATCCGTTTATCGGAACAATCGGTTGTATGGGAGCTATGTGAAATATTTATGCCATCTCGATGATTTTCAACATCGATATTTCACATATAAAAATAGCAATACGTCCAAAATTTCACGTTCCTACGTGTTTAATTACAGGAGTTATAGCCCAAAATCCGTGTATCGGAACAATCGATTGTATGGGAGCTATATGTAATATCGGTCCGATCTTGCTGGTTCCGACAAACGATTCCTATATTGGAAAATGGTGGCCGCATACAAAATTTCAGCCAAATATCTCAAAAACTGAGGGACTAGTTGGCGTTCAAACAGACAGACAGACGGACAGACGGACATGGCTAAATCAACTCATCTCGTCATCCTGATCATTTCGGTATACTTATTGATGGGTCTATCTCTTCTTCTTCTCATACTTACAAACATCGGACCAAAGTTATAATACCATTTCATGTTCACGAAAGGTATAAAAATCGGGAATGTGGATCGGCTGTTTAGGTTTTACAAAATTTCGAGTTAGAATTTTATATATATAGTATAGATATATAGATTCAAGTCGCAATGTTTAATATACATTTATTTAAACACTACTACACTGATTTTGTTGAAATTTAAGCAACGTGTAGAGCAAGGGTAGCCACCTAGTGGGACAATTGTCTGAAATCCTGAGAACTATATTCACATTGATTATTTCGATCTGTGCATGTGAGAGCGCTATGATCGCACTGACCAATCAATGAATATCGTTTATTATGCTCAGTCACTTAATTGCAAGCAACGAATCGGTACTTGCCAGTGAGCGACGAAGAAAAAAGAGAGATAGCGTAATTTGATCTAACATTTTCACTTCCAATTTTGCCGGACCCTGGTGTAGAGTTATATGAAGGTTATATTTAGGCCAAATTTTTTTGATATCCGACACCCGGATTTGGAGATATCCTTAAAAATATAAAACCGAAAAATCGTTTCCCTGCGTGAAATTGTGCCTTTAAAATCAAAACTTCTATAACCGTTAATGCGTTGTTCTTTTTTTGTAAGTTAGGCAATATGTATATTTTTTTTTAACAATATGAAAACTCATTCACTTTTTTTATTCATTAACTGACGCTGATAAATGAAAAAATGTTAAATCCTCACAAAATAAACATCTTCGATGGCAACTTACCGTTTGAAAATATAATTCTAGAACAAAATTAATTAACAGAGTAAAAATTAATACATTAATAACATCAAATCACATAAATTATTCAAAATTTCTACTTCACTGCAACCAAAATTTGTGAAATATCCTTTCCCTGGTAATTTTCACAAAAAGTCGTTTGGAATTTTCACAAATAAACGTTTGAAAATAATGCACTCTTTAAATTGAATAGCTGCCAATAGTCATAAGTCATAAGTTGATATACACACCGCTGTCTACTGGAAAAACAGGAACCAGCATTTTAAGTCAGATTCCTATTCCTATTCCTGTTTATCCCTATCTCTATCCGTATCCCTATTCCTATTCCTATCCCTATCCCTATTCCTATACCTATCCCTATCCCTCTCCCTATCCATGTCACTATCCATTACCATACCATTACCATACCATTACCATACCATTACCATACCATTACCATACCATTACCATACCATTACCATACCATTACCATACCATTACCATACCATTACCATACCATTACCATACCATTACCATACCATTACCATACCATTACCATACCATTACCATACCATTACCATACCATTACCATACCATTACCATACCATTACCATACCATTACCATACCATTACCATACCATTACCATACCATTACCATACCATTACCATACCATTACCATACCATTACCATACCATTACCATACCATTACCATACCATTACCATACCATTACCATACCATTACCATACCATTACCATACCATTACCATACCATTACCATACCATTACCATACCATTACCATACCATTACCATACCATTACCATACCATTACCATACCATTACCATACCATTACCATACCATTACCATACCATTACCATACCATTACCATACCATTACCATACCATTACCATACCATTACCATACCATTACCATACCATTACCATACCATTACCATACCATTACCATACCATTACCATACCATTACCATACCATTACCATACCATTACCATACCATTACCATACCATTACCATACCATTACCATACCATTACCATACCATTACCATACCATTACCATACCATTACCATACCATTACCATACCATTACCATACCATTACCATACCATTACCATACCATTACCATACCATTACCATACCATTACCATACCATTACCATACCATTACCATACCATTACCATACCATTACCATACCATTACCATACCATTACCATACCATTACCATACCATTACCATACCATTACCATACCATTACCATACCATTACCATACCATTACCATACCATTACCATACCATTACCATACCATTACCAAACCATTACCATACCATTACCATACCATTACCATACCATTACCATACCATTACCATACCATTACCATACCATTACCATACCATTACCATACCATTACCATACCATTACCATACCATTACCATACCATTACCATACCATTACCATACCATTACCATTCTTTTGCTTTTGGATCAATAGTTCTGTCGGAAAATGATACTATTGAAGGGCTAAAAAATGTTAATGACTCTTCTCAGACAGACGTGGATGGGTTATCTATGAAATTATTGAAGAATTGCCCAGCACTTGTGAAACCTCTTACTAAAATGTTTAATTTGTCTTTAGCCTCGGGAGTTTTTATTGATGCTTGGAAAAGCACTACTATCACTCCTGTTTTTAAGAGTGGGAGTAAAAGTGATATACCATTACCATACCATTACCATACCATTACCATACCATTACCATACCATTACCATACCATTACCATACCATTACCATACCATTACCATACCATTACCATACCATTACCATACCATTACCATACCATTACCATACCATTACCATACCATTACCATACCATTACCATACCATTACCATACCATTACCATACCATTACCATACCATTACCATACCATTACCATACCATTACCATACCATTACCATACCATTACCATACCATTACCATACCATTACCATACCATTACCATACCATTACCATACCATTACCATACCATTACCATACCATTACCATACCATTACCATACCATTACCATACCATTACCATACCATTACCATACCATTACCATACCATTACCATACCATTACCATACCATTACCATACCATTACCATACCATTACCATACCATTACCATACCATTACCATACCATTACCATACCATTACCATACCATTACCATACCATTACCATACCATTACCATACCATTACCATACCATTACCATACCATTACCATACCATTACCATACCATTACCATACCATTACCATACCATTACCATACCATTACCATACCATTACCATACCATTACCATACCATTACCATACCATTACCATACCATTACCATACCATTACCATACCATTACCATACCATTACCATACCATTACCATACCATTACCATACCATTACCATACCATTACCATACCATTACCATACCATTACCATACCATTATCATACCATTACCATACCATTACCATACCATTACCATACCATTACCATACCATTACCATACCATTACCATACCATTACCATACCATTACCATACCATTACCATACCATTACCATACCATTACCATACCATTACCATACCATTACCATACCATTACCATACCATTACCATACCATTACCATACCATTACCATACCATTACCATACCATTACCATACCATTACCATACCATTAACTTTTCTTTGTATATAGTCTGTAAGATGAATAATCATAGACTGAATGAATAAATGAAATACCATTACCATACCATTACCATACCATTACCATACCATTACCATACCATTACCATACCATTACCATACCATTACCATACCATTACCATACCATTACCATACCATTACCATACCATTACCATACCATTACCATACCATTACCATACCATTACCATACCATTACCATACCATTACCATACCATTACCATACCATTACCATACCATTACCATACCATTACCATACCATTACCATACCATTACCATACCATTACCATACCATTACCATACCATTACCATACCATTACCATACCATTACCATACCATTACCATACCATTACCATACCATTACCATACCATTACCATACCATTACCATACCATTACCATACCATTACCATACCATTACCATACCATTACCATACCATTACCATACCATTACCATACCATTACCATACCATTACCATACCATTACCATACCATTACCATACCATTACCATACCATTACCATACCATTACCATACCATTACCATACCATTACCATACCATTACCATACCATTACCATACCATTACCATACCATTACCATACCATTACCATACCATTACCATACCATTACCATACCATTACCATACCATTACCATACCATTACCATACCATTACCATACCATTACTATACCATTACCATACCATTACCATACCATTACCATACCATTACCATACCATTACCATACCATTACCATACCATTACCATACCATTACCATACCATTACCATACCATTACCATACCATTACCATACCATTACCATACCATTACCATACCATTACCATACCATTACCATACCATTACCATACCATTACCATACCATTACCATACCATTACCATACCATTACCATACCATTACCATACCATTACCATACCATTACCATACCATTACCATACCATTACCATACCATTACCATACCATTACCATACCATTACCATACCATTACCATACCATTACCATACCATTACCATACCATTACCATACCATTACCATACCATTACCATACCATTACCATACCATTACCATACCATTACCATACCATTACCATACCATTACCATACCATTACCATACCATTACCATACCATTACCCATACCATTACCATACCATTACCATACCATTACCATACCATTACCATACCATTACCATACCATTACCATACCATTACCATACCATTACCATACCATTACCATACCATTACCATACCATTACCATACCATTACCATACCATTACCATACCATTACCATACCATTACCATACCATTACCATACCATTACCATACCATTACCATACCATTACCATACCATTACCATACCATTACCATACCATTACCATACCATTACCATACCATTACCATACCATTACCATACCATTACCATACCATTACCATACCATTACCATACCATTACCATACCATTACCATACCATTACCATACCATTACCATACCATTACCATACCATTACCATACCATTACCATACCATTACCATACCATTACCATACCATTACCATACCATAACCATACCATTACCATACCATTACCATACCATTACCATACCATTACCATACCATTACCATACCATTACCATACCATTACCATACCATTACCATACCATTACCATACCATTACCATACCATTACCATACCATTACCATGCCATTACCATGCCATTACCATACCATTACCATACCATTACCATACCATTACCATACCATTACCATACCATTACCATACCATTACCATACCATTACCATACCATTACCATACCATTACCATACCATTACCATACCATTACCATACCATTACCATACCATTACCATACCATTACCATACCATTACCATACCATTACCATACCATTACCATACCATTACCATACCATTACCATACCATTACCATACCATTACCATACCATTACCATACCATTACCATACCATTACCATACCATTACCATACCATTACCATACCATTACCATACCATTACCATACCATTACCATACCATTACCATACCATTACCATACCATTACCATACCATTACCATACCATTACCATACCATTACCATCCATTACCATACCATTACCATACCATTACCATACCATTACCATACCATTACCATACCATTACCATACCATTACCATACCATTACCATACCATTACCATACCATTACCATACCATTACCATACCATTACCATACCATTACCATACCATTACCATACCATTACCATACCATACCATACCATACCATTACCATACCATGACCATACCATTCCATACCATTACCATACCATTACCATACCAATTACCATACCATTACCATACCATTACCATACCTTTACCATACCATTACCATACCATTACCATGTCATACCATTACCATGCCATACCATTACGATACCATTACCATACCATTACCATACCATTACCATACCATTACCATACCATTACCATACCATTACCATACCATTACCATACCATTACCATACCATTACCATACCATTACCATACCATTACCATACCATTACCATACCATTACCATACCATTACCATACCATTACCATACCATTACCATACCATTACCATACCATTACCATACCATTACCATACCATTACCATACCATTACCATACCATTACCATACCATTACCATACCATTACCATACCATTACCATACCATTACCATACCATTACCATACCATTACCATACCATTACCATACCATTACCATACCATTACCATACCATTACCATACCATTACCATACCATTACCATACCATTACCATACCATTACCATACCATTACCATACCATTACCATACCATTACCATACCATTACCATACCATTACCATACCATTACCATACCATTACCATACCATTACCATACCATGACCATACCATTACCATACCATTACCATACCATTACCATACCATTACCATACCATTACCATACCATTACCATACCTTTACCATACCATTACCATACCATTACCATGTCATACCATTACCATGCCATACCATTACGATACCATTACCATACCATTACCATACCATTACCATACCATTACCATACCATTACCATACCATTACCATACCATTACCATACCATTACCATACCATTACCATACCATTACCATACCATTACCATACCATTACCATACCATTACCATACCATTACGATACCATTACGATACCATTACCATACCATTACCATACCATTACCATACCATTACCATACCATTACCATACCATTACCATACCATTACCATACCATTACCATACCATTACCATACCTTTACCATACCATTACCATACCATTACCATGTCATACCATTACCATGCCATACCATTACCATACCATTACCATACCATTACCATACCATTACCATACCATTACCATACCATTACCATACCATTACCATACCATTACCATACCTTTACCATACCATTACCATACCATTACCATGTCATACCATTACCATGCCATACCATTACCATACCATTACCATACCATTACCATACCATTACCATACCATTACCATACCATTACCATACCATTACCATACCATTACCATACCATTACCATACCATTACCATACCATTACCATACCATTACCATACCATTACCATACCATTACCATACCATTACCATACCATTACCATACCATTACCATACCATTACCATACCATTACCATACCATTACCATACCATTACCATACCATTACCATACCCATTACCATACCATTACCATACCATTACCATACCATTACCATACCATTACCATACCATTACCATACCATTACCATACCATTACCATACCATTACCATACCATTACCATACCATTACCATACCATTACCATACCATTACCATACCATTACCATACCATTACCATACCATTACCATACCATTACCATACCATTACCATACCATTACCATACCATTACCATACCATTACCATACCATTACCATACCATTACCATACCATTACCATACCATTACCATACCATTACCATACCATTACCATACCATTACCATACCATTACCATACCATTACCATACCATTACCATACCATTACCATACCATTACCATACCATTACCATACCATTACCATACCATTACCATACCATTACCATACCATTACCATACCATTACCATACCATTACCATACCATTACCATACCATTACCATACCATTACCATACCATTACCATACCATTACCATACCATTACCATACCATTACCATACCATTACCATACCATTACCATACCATTACCATACCATTACCATACCATTACCATACCATTACCACACCATTACCATACCATTACCATACCATTACCATACCATTACCATACCATTACCATACCATTACCATACCATTACCATACCATTACCATACCATTACCATACCATTACCATACCATTACCATACCATTACCATACCATTACCATACCATTACCATACCATTACCATACCATTACCATACCATTACCATACCATTACCATACCATTACCATACCATTACCATACCATTACCATACCATTACCATACCATTACCATACCATTACCATACCATTACCATACCATTACCATACCATTACCATACCATTACCATACCATTACCATACCATTACCATACCATTACCATACCATTACCATACCATTACCATACCATTACCATACCATTACCATACCATTACCATACCATTACCATACCATTACCATACCATTACCATACCATTACCATACCATTACCATACCATTACCATACCATTACCATACCATTACCATTACCATACCATTA